>JAQNBH010000016.1:17789088-17844088 GCA_028752905.1 Cladorhizidae sp. MBARI D1340-BT2
TATGTGGGCTTGGGGAATCTTTATCTTGCTCTGTGTGTGTGTGTGCATGTGTGTGTGTGTGTGTGTGTGTGCGTGCGTGCGTGCATGACCAAAGTCGCCAACGGTATGTTAGAGTGACTACATGTTATACGATGCCCCCAAAGGACCTAGGCAGTAGGCCACATCTTGCAAGCACTGTGCAGTCAGAGCATGTGGTATCACACAATACAAATCCGGCTCGACACAATAGAGGCAAGGACCAGTGTTATGTGGCTGATGCAGTAGTTCACATCTGTATTGTCTTCCTATTGTGAAGCTGCCATGATGTGCTTGAGCTGCTGGAACTAGATGCGAGAGAGGCAAGTGAAGTAATGGCTTCCACATTTCCACCCAAAACCTTTGGTCGATCAAGAGGGCCTAATAATCAATTAGTTGGGGTACACAACCCCCCCCCCCCCCCCCCCCCCCCCCCCCACACACACACACAAGATAGTGCCCATACAAAATCTCACTCGAGTCAGTTTACCAAAGTCGTCAACCAAACGAGGACAGACATTTGATTGGTGCAGAGAGTTTCTTTTTAAAACTCTCTGTAATGTTTATGAGCCCATGTCTGTTCACCTGCTGAAGAAAGAAAAATGGTATTTGTTACTGTAGGCCGAGAGAAAATTTGTTCTATCATCAGGGAGGTGTGGCTTCATTGCACGGTGTTTGGAGTGAGATTTGTCTTGAGTAACGTGCGTGCGTGCGCGTGAGACAGAGCCTGACAATGTGTGTCGTTCCAAAAGCATGAGAGTTGACAACCATCTTGTAACTGACCTTTGTCCTCACTACCGCCTCTTCCCCTCTCTCCCTTTTGTCTCCCTCCGAATCTCCATTATTTCACTCTCACTCATCTCTCCACCTCCTCTGTCTAGAAGATAGACCACCTATTCTTCCCACCGAGCCTCAAACTACCTGGTGAGCTTTTTGTAATATATACTGTTGATTATACAGTGGGGCTGTTAATACTGTATATAAAACATCAAAGGGTGAAGTATTATTACTTATATTTCAAAATGGTAGACATCCAAATCCCCCCCCCCCCAAAGGAAGCTTTATAATTATGCAGCTAAGTTCATTTTTAATGAATTTTTAGCTCCAAAAACTCTTCCATGCCTTGAAATATCTGGTAAGGTGGTGAGCTGGCTTGCCTAAATGTATGCAGGATCATGCAAGTCTCTTTCTATTATCTTTCTACAACCCACCTAACCATAGCACCCGTGTCCATTCAAACATTAGTGCAGAACACATCAAATTCCCTGTGAGTATTCAGCATACAATTGGTGGCTTCAAACAAGTGGAGTCGGTAAAGGTCTTCAATCCTATACCTGTTTTTATATCAGAATGGGTAAACGTCATCACTCTCCATCACTCTTTTAAGAAGTTATTAACTTGAAAATATTTCCTTGAGCTAGCCAAGGTGGGGCCATTTAGTTGTGAGTGTAGAGGAATGTATTGGCAGCACCAGGTACAAACAAGTAAAAATATGTTTTTGTGAAAAACAAAAAGAGAAATACATCGTGTTAGTCTAGCCGAACAAGATGGGAACATGCATATTTTAACTTGTTGTTGTAGCCATCTTGTTCACCTTCAAAGAATCATACTTCTCCTATGGATTTTCTTTCAGCGTTCAAAATTATTTATCACATAACATACACCTTGCACTGACACTGACTGTAGCTTGTACTGACACTGACTGTAGCTTGCACTGACACTGACTGTAGCTTGTACTGACACTGACTGTAGCTTGCACTGACACTGACTGTAGCTTGTACTGACACTGACTGTAGCTTGCACTGACACTGACTGTAGCTTGTACCGACACTGACTGTAGCTTGCACTGACACTGACTGTAGCTTGTACTGACACTGACTGTAGCTTGCACTGACACTGACTGTAGCTTGTACTGACACTGACTGTAGCTTGTACCGACACTGACTGTAGCTTGCACTGACACTGACTGTAGCTTGTACTGACACTGACTGTAGCTTGCACTGACACTGGCTGTAACTTGTACTGACACTGACTGTAGCTTGTACTGACACTGACTGTAGCTTGCACTGACACTGACTGTAGCTTGTACCGACACTGACTGCTGTAACTTGTACTGACATTGACTGTAGCTTGTACTGACACTGACTGTAGCTTGTACTGACACTGACTGTAGCTTGCACTGACACTGGCTGTAGCTTGTACTGACACTGACTGTAGCTTGCACTGACACTGACTGTAGCTTGTACTGACACTGACTGTAGCTTGCACTGACACTGACTGTAGCTTGCACTGACACTGACTGTAGCTTGCACTGACACTGACTGTAGCTTGCACTGACACTGACTGTAGCTTGTACTGACACTGACTGTAGCTTGCACTGACACTGACTGTAGCTTGTACTGACACTGACTGTAGCTTGTGCTGAAACTGACTGCAGCTTGTGTTGACACTGACTGTAGCTTATGCTGACAAGACTGTAGCTTGTACTGACACTGACTGTAGCTTGCACTGACACTGACTGTAGCTTGTACTGACACTGACTGTAGCTTGTGCTGACACTGACTGTAGCTTGCACTGACACTGACTGTAGCTTGTACTGACACTGACTGTAGCTTATGCTGACAATGACTGTAGCTTGTGTTGACACTGACTGTAGCTTATGCTGACAATGACTGTAGCTTGTGTTGACACTGACTGTAGCTTATGCTGACAATGACTGTAGCTTGTACTGACACTGACTGTAGCTTGTACTGACATTGACTGTAGCTTGCACTGACACTGACTGTAGCTTGTACTGACACTGACTGTAGCTTGCACTGACACTGACTGTAGCTTGTACTGACACTGACTGTAGCTTATGCTGACAATGACTGTAGCTTGTGTTGACACTGACTGTAGCTTATGCTGACAATGACTGTAGCTTGTGTTGACACTGACTGTAGCTTATGCTGACAATGACTGTAGCTTGTACTGACACTGACTGTAGCTTGTACTGACATTGACTGTAGCTTGCACTGACACTGACTGTAGCTTGTACTGACACTGACTGTAGCTTGCACTGACACTGACCCTAGCTTGTACTGACACTGACTGTAGCTAGTACAGTGGTCCCTCCCTAGACCACCTAGGGAGCACTTCCAACTGGTCTTATTAGAAAGGTGGGCTACTTGGGAATATCGCTCTTTGGCATGGCAGGGGTCTCACAAAGCATTGCTCAATGGATTTTATTGTGTAGTGTACACGCATTCATAATATTAAACCAACTGCAAGCTCCCCAGACAAGATACTGTATTCTTATTTGGAATTATGGGTGTTCTTGAGAAAGACATTGGTTATCATTGTACACATGTATGTATTGGACATTAGACTCATGCAGTGTCCTTAGGACACAGAAAGTCTGAGATACTGGACTGGACAGTCCACTCCATCCTGTTCTGGATGACCATCTGCTCGATAGAATCAGCACATGCCACAAGCTTTGGAATGCCTCAATGAGTGGCAAAGTCACGCAGCTTGCACACCATCTCGAACACCTCTGACACAGTCACAGGAGTGGGCATGGGGCCATCCTCCTCATCGTCTGACTCAGACTCCTCAGGGGAGGAGTCAGCAGGGGTGGCGAGGGCATGGTCGAGGGCAGGGTCACACTGGTGTGCACCTCACTGTCAATGTTGGCATAGCCCTTTGAACAGTGTCACACCCTCCGGCAGCTGCGCATTGATGACCGTATTCTCACAGAGATGGTGAGCGCCTCGACCTCAGCAGCAGGGGCAGTGGTGGTCATGAAGCCACACTTCTTAAAAGCACTTCTTGATGGTGGACACGTGGAGGTCATTCCAGACCTACTTGGGCCAGCGGATCGCCAGAACGTCCACCTTCTTGACAAGTGAGCTCATTTTCTCAGTGCAACCACTATCAGCATTCACAGTGTCATCCATGAGCCAGAGAATGTAGCGGATCATCTGCCTCCAGTAGACCAGCTTAGCGTCCATAGGCTGAAGCTTGGAGGTGGTGTTGGCAGGCAGGAAGTCCAGCTTGAGGTTTCTGAGGTTGATATCTGAGTGCGCTGAGCAGTTGTCAATGAAGATGATGATCTTCCGGCCCTCGGCAAGAATCTTATTGTTGGTGCGCTTGAGCCACAGCTCTCAGATGGGAGCGCTCATCCACGCCTTGGCCTGTGCCTCATACTCGATGCCGAGGTCCCTCTTTGGATCAATGCAGATGTAAATATGTACCAGTTCCTGATCTTTCACAGTTGGGCAAAGGTATGTCACTTCAATGGAAGGTAGATCTTCAAACCAAAACAAAATTCACTGTATTCTTGGATGCTTGGTCCTATTTGGGAGGATATTGACCCAGCCAAGTGGTCTTATAAGAGAGGTGGACTTATCTTAGAGGGTCTTACTCGGGAGCGGCAAAATATAGCCAGCCATCCGTAAGCAAGCAAAAGTGGTCTTATAATGGAGGTGGTCTTACTTGGGATTGTCTTAATACGGAGGGACCACTGCACTGATACTGACTGTAGCTTTCACTGACACTGACTGTAACTTGTACTGACACTGACTGTAGCTTGTACTGACACTGACTGTAACTTGTACTGACACTGACTGTAACTTGTGCTGACACTGACTGTAGCTTGCACTGACACTGACTGTAGCTTGCACTGACACTGACTGTTGCTTGCACTGACACTGACTGTAACTTGTACTGACACTGACTGTAGCTTGTACTGACACTGACTGTAGCTTGTACTGACATTTACTGTAGCTTGCACTGACACTGACTGTAACTTGTGCTGACACTGACTGTAGCTTGCACTGACACTGACTGTAGCTTGCACTGACACTGACTGTAACTTGTACTGACACTGACTGTAGCTTGTACTGACATTGACTGTAGCTTGTACTGACACTGACTGTAGCTTGTACTGATACTGACTGTAGCTTGCACTGACACTGACTTAGCTTGCACTGACATTGACTGTAGCTTGTACTGACACTGACTGTAGCTTGTACTGACACTGACTGTAGCTTGCACTGACACTGACTGTAGCTTGTACTGACACTGACTGTAGCTTGCACTGACACTGACTGTAGACTGACACTGACTGTAGCTTGCACTGACACTGACTGTAGCTTGTACTGACATTGACTGTAGCTTGCACTGACACTGACTGTAGCTTGCACTGACTGTAGCTTGCACTGACACTGACTGTAGCTTGCACTGACACTGACTGTAGCTTGCACTGACTGTAGCTTGTACTGACACAGACTGTAGCTTGCACTGACACTGACTGTAGCTTGCACTGACTGTAGCTTGTACTGAAACTGACTGTAGCTTGCACTGAAACTGACTGTAGCTTGTGCTGACACTGACTGTAACTTGTAGTAACACCGACTAGCTTGTACTGACACTGACTGTACTTTGTACTGACACTGACTGTAACTTGTAGTAACACTGACTAGCTTGTACTGACACTGACTCTAGCTTGTACTGACACTGACTGTAGCTTGTACTGACACTGACTGTAGTTTGCACTGACACTGACTGTAGCTTGCACTGACACTGACTGTAGCTTGCACTGAAACTGACTGTAGCTTGTGCTGACACTGACTGTAACTTGTAGTAACACCGACTAGCTTGTACTGACACTGACTGTACTTTGTACTGACACTGACTGTAACTTGTAGTAACACTGACTAGCTTGTACTGACACTGACTCTAGCTTGTACTGACACTGACTGTAGCTTGTACTGACACTGACTGTAGCTTGCACTAAAACTGACTGTAGCTTGTGCTGACACTGACTGTAACTTGTAGTAACACTGACTAGCTTGTACTGACACTGACTCTAGCTTGTACTGACACTGACTGTAGCTTGCACTGACACTGACTGTAGCTTGTACTGACACTGACTGTAGCTTGCACTGACACTGACTGTAGCTTGCACTGACACTGACTGTAGCTTGCACTGACACTGACTGTAGCTTGCACTGACACTGACTGTAGCTTGCACTGACACTGACTGTAGCTTGCACTGACACTGACTGTAGCTTGTACTGACACTGACTGTACCTTGCACTGACACTGACTGTAGCTTGCACTGACACTGACTGTAGCTTGTACTGACACTGTCTGTAGCTTGCACTGACACTGACTGTAGCTTGCATTGACACTGACTGTAACTTGCACTGACACTGACTGCACATGTAGCTTGCACTGACACTAACTAACTTGTGCTGACACTGACTGTAGCTTGTACTGGCACTAACTGTAGCTTGTACTGACACTGACTGTAGCTTGCACTGACACTGACTGTAGCTTGCACTGACACTGACTGTAGCTTGCACTGACACTAACTAGCTTGTGCTGACACTGACTGTAGCTTGCACTGACACTGACTGCAGCTTGTGCTGACACTGACTGTAGCTTGCACTGACACTGACTGTACATGTAGCTTGCACTGACACTAACTAGCTTGTACTGACACTGACTGTAGCTTGTACTGACACTAACTGTAGCTTGCACTGACACTGACTGTAGCTTGCACTGACACTGACTGTAGCTTGCACTGACACTGACTGTAGCTTGCACTGACACTGACTGTAGCTTGGACTGACACTGACTGTAGCTTGCACTGACACTGACTGTACATAGCTTGTACTGACATTGACTGTAGCTTGTACTGACACTGGCTGTAGCTTGTACTGACACTGACTGTAGCTTGTACTGATACTGACTGTAGCTTGCACTGACACTGACTGTACATGTAGCTTGCACTGACACTAACTAGCTTGTACTGACACTGACTGTAGCTTCTGCTGACACTGACTGTAGCTTGTACTGACACTGACTGTAGCTTGCACTGACACTGACTGTAGCTTGCACTGAAACTGACTGTAGCTTGTACTGACACTGACTGTAGCTTGTACTGACACTGACTGTAGCTTGCACTGACACTGACTGTAGCTTGCACTGAAACTGACTGTAGCTTGCACTGACACTGACTGTAGCTTGCATTGAAACTGACTGTAGCTTGTGTTGACACTGACTGTAGCTTGCACTGACACTGACTGTAGCTTGCACTGACACTGACTGTAGCTTGCACTGACACTGACTGTGACATGTAGCTTGCACTGACACTAACTAGCTTGTACTGACACTGACTGTACATAGCTTGTACTGACATTGACTGTAGCTTGTACTGACACTGACTGTAGCATGTACTGACACTGACTGTAGCTTGCACTGACACTGACTAGCTTGTACTGACACTGACTGTAGCTTGTACTGACACTGACTGTAGCTTGCACTGACACTGACTGTAGCTTGCACTGAAACTGACTGTAGCTTGCACTGACACTGACTGTAGCTTGCACTGAAACTGACTGTAGCTTGTGTTGACACTGACTGTAGCTTGCACTGACACTGACTGTAGCTTGCACTGACACTGACTGTAGCTTGCACTGACACTGACTGTAGCCTGCACTGACACTGACTGTAGCTTGCACTGACACTGACTGTAGCTTGTACTGACACTGACTGTAGCTTGCACTGACACTGACTGTAGCTTGTACTGACACTGACTGTAGCTTGTACTGACACTAACTAGCTTGCACTGACACTGACTGTAGCTTGTGATGACACTGACTGTAGCTTGCACTGACACTGACTGTAGCTTGCACTGACACTGACTGTAGCTTGCACTGACACTGACTGTAGCATGTACTGACACTGACTGACTGTAGCTTGTACTGACACTGACTGACTGTAGCTTGCACTGACACTGACTGTAGCTTGTACTGACACTGACTGTAGCTTGCACTGACACTGACTGTAGCTTGTACCGACACTGACTGCTGTAACTTGTACTGACACTGACTGTAGCTTGCACTGAAACTGACTGTACCTTGCACTGACACTGACTGTAGCTTGCACTGAAACTGACTGTAGCTTGTGTTGACACTGACTGTAGCTTGCACTGACACTGACTGCACATGTAGCTTGCACTGACACTAACTAGCTTGTGCTGACACTGACTGTAGCTTGTACTGACACTGACTGTAGCTTGTACTGACACTGACTGTAGCTTGTACTGACACTGACTGACTGTAGCTTGTACCGACACTGACTGTAGCTTGTAGTAACACTGACTAGCTTGTACTGATACTGACTGTAGCCTGAGAAAGTAATAAACCAAAAAAATCCTTGTGGGGAGTCTCAGTCTTCCTCTAATCCCTCGAGGCATGGAATACTTCAAAGAAGCATATGTCTCTCCTCCCCTCCCCTCCCCCTTCCCCACCCCAGATCAAAAATCTGGTACAAACACCCGTTGCTATTTTTGAGGCTGGAGGCTGGAAAGGCAGCTGGAATATTGTCTGCGTTGCTTTGAGGTGGTCCTCTAGCAACAACAAATGGTTGCTTGCTAATAGAGTGATAATTAACGTCGCATCATTAATAACTCTTTGCATCATCCAGCAGTGATCCTCCTGACATGCGTCCGCATTTGGACAAGAATGCAGATTTCCTGTTGTAGTATGATATGCACAATGCCACAATATTCTGAACTCACAAATCCTTAGCTGCATGGATCTCGCGTTGATCATGGATTTGTAGTAGTGCATTGCATAGAGCAGTAAGTACATCATTTAGTGGGATATGGTTAAATAGTCACAAATGGTGAACGACTGGAGAATTCCCAGGGGAAATATTCGTTGTAGAGGGTAGAGTGGAAGTTACACCATGTTCTTGGTTCTATATATTCGCAGATAGGGTTCTAAATTCTAACCGTAAAAGTCCTGAGTATTAAACCTTCTAAAATATCACGCTGAATGGTATACGGTGTAGTTTAAATAGAACAGTGCAAGTTTCTTATTTTTTAACCCAGTTTACCTGATTCTATAATATGAGTAATATGATGGTGATTCTATAATATGAGAGTGACTCTATAATATGAGTGATTCTATAATATGAGGGTGGTTCTATAATATCATGGCGATTCTATAATATGAGTGATTCTGTAATATGAGGGTGATTCTATAATATCAGGGTGATTCTATAATATCAGGGTGATTCTGTAATATGAGGGTGGTTCTATAATATGAGGGTGATTCTGTAATATGAGGGTGATTCTATAATACGAGGGTGATTCTATAATATGAGGGTGATTCTGTAATATGAGGGTGATTTTATAATATCAGGGTGATTCTATAATATCAGGGTGGTTCTATAATATGAGGGTGATTCTATAATATGAGGGTGATTCTGTAATATGTGGGTGATTCGGTGATTCTGTAATATGAGGGTGATTCTATAATATCAGGGTGATTCTATAATATCAGGGTGGTTCTATAATATGAGGGTGATTTCTATATGCCCCGGAGCTGTCTTGGACACGAACAATGCACATTTTTGCCGAGCCGTTGTGTGTGCAAAGCACAATACCGGAATTTTGTTCTGGCAAAAGATATGATTCCATTTTCGTAAAGCACAACAGTGATCCAACTCGCTGATCACTCGTTCAGTCTTAACTGCTCTGCTCAATCTCTCTTGTCATATATACTGTCCAGAGAATAATAAATCTTTTCTCCACGAGGTACATAAAGTATGAGGCAGTGAACTTTTATGACATGGTATTTTAGCACTTGTTAGTGTATTATATGTACTTTTTTCCCTTCCAACTCGGATGGCCTACCATTGTACGTAGCTGTTCACTTTCCTGTTACTGTTACTATGGCAACATGGTGCCTAGAAGAATACAAATCCTGAATTGACCTATTTTGAGAGCTATCTATCAGGGGGGAGTGCAGTAGCTATACTGGTTTGATCCGTATTTAAAATAGCAAATGGTAAGCCCCACACTGCCAAGCTCATACATACCTCGGCTAAAACTCCCATCAGCAGCTCCTTGGTTGCCCGAGTGATGGCTTCTGCCAATATTTAGCTCCAACAGGGAAGGGTTGGCACACATTCCATCATGTCAGATCTTGATGCGGTGAAGAAAGGGACTCATGATACTCCAAGAGACTGTGTGAGCAAATATTGGGAGCTCATGAAAGACTGGTAGCTACTGTATAGAAGAAGGATCTCCAAAAACGGAGTTTGATTCTGATGGCAAGCATTTGCTTGGTGAAAATAACGTCATACAGTATCTTCACATTGAGTTTTTGTTTGCCATATTAGTGAAGTGTCAAATAGCCCTGTGCGCCCACCCACTCCTCCCCCATGACTACCCTTCTACTCCTCTCCCATGGACTCCTCCTACTCTCAACTACAATAATAAGGAACTCTGTAGTCCTCCACTGCTCAACTATAATAAGGAGCTATGTGCAGTCCTCCACTGCTCAACTATAATAAGGAACTCTGTGCAGTCCTCCACTGCTCAACTATAATAAGGAACTCTGTGTAGTCCTCCACTGCTCAACTATAATAAGGAACTCTGTGTAGTCCTCCACTGCTCAACTATAATAAGGAACTCTGTAGTCCTCCACTGCTCAACTATAATAAGGAACTCTGTGTAGTCCTCCACTGCTCAACTATAATAAGGAACTCTGTGTAGTCCTCCACTGCTCAACTATAATAAGGAACTCTGTGTAGTCCTCCACTGCTCAACTATAATAAGGAACTCTCTGTAGTCCTCCACTGCTCAACTATAATAAGGAACTCTGTAGTCCTCCACTGCTCAACTATAATAAGGAACTCTGTGTAGTCCTCCACTGCTCAACTATAATAAGGAACTCTGTGTAGTCCTCCACTGCTCAACTATAATAAGGAACTCTGTAGTCCTCCACTGCTCAACTATAATAAGGAGCTATGTGCAGTCCTCCACTGCTCAACTATAATAAGGAACTCTGTGCAGTCCTCCACTGCTCAACTATAATAAGGAACTCTGTAGTCCTCCACTGCTCAACTATAATAAGGAACTCTGTAGTCCTCCACTGCTCAACTATAATAAGGAACTCTGTGTAGTCCTCCACTGCTCAACTATAATAAGGAACTCTGTAGTCCTCCACTGCTCAACTATAATAAGGAGCTATGTGCAGTCCTCCACTGCTCAACTATAATAAGGAACTCTGTAGTCCTCCACTGCTCAACTATAATAAGGAACTCTGTGTAGTCCTCCACTGCTCAACTATAATAAGGAACTCTGTAGTCCTCCACTGCTCAACTATAATAAGGAACTCTGTGCAGTCCTCCACTACTCAACTATAATAAGGAGCTATGTGCAGTCCTCCACTGCTCAACTATAATAAGGAACTCTGTAGTCCTCCACTGCTCAACTATAATAAGGAACTCTGTGTAGTCCTCCACTGCTCAACTATAATAAGGAACTCTGTGCAGTCCTCCACTGCTCAACTATAATAAGGAACTCTGTAGTCCTCCACTGCTCAACTATAATAAGGAACTCTGTGTAGTCCTCCACTGCTCAACTATAATAAGGAACTCTGTAGTCCTCCACTGCTCAACTATAATAAGGAACTCTGTGTAGTCCTCCACTACTCAACTATAATAAGGAACTCTGTGCAGTCCTCCACTGCTCAACTATAATAAGGAACTCCGTGCAGTCCTCCACTGCTCAACTATAATAAGGAACTCTGTGTACTCCTCCACTGCTCAACTATAATAAGGAACTCTCTGTAGTCCTCCACTGCTCAACTATAATAAGGAACTCTGTGCAGTCCTCCACTGCTCAACTATAATAAGGAACTCTGTGTAGTCCTCCACTGCTCAACTATAATAAGGAACTCTGTGCAGTCCTCCACTGCTCAACTATAATAAGGAACTCTGTAGTCCTCCACTGCTCAACTATAATAAAGGAACTCTGTGCAGTCCTCCACTGCTCAACTATAATAAGGAACTCTGTGCAGTCCTCCACTGCTCAACTATAATAAGGAACTCTGTAGTCCTCCACTGCTCAACTATAATAAGGAACTCTGTGCAGTCCTCCACTGCTCAACTATAATAAGGAACTCCGTGTAGTCCACCGCTGCTCAACTATAATAAGGAACTCTGTGCAGTCCTCCACTGCTCAACTATAATAAGGAACTCTGTAGTCCTCCACTGCTCAACTATAATAAAGAACTCTCTGTAGTCCTCCACTGCTCAACTATAATAAGGAACTCTGTGTAGTCCTCCACTGCTCAACTATAATAAGGAACTCTGTGTAGTCCTCCACTGCTCAACTATAATAAGGAACTCTGTGCAGTCCTCCACTGCTCAACTATAATAAGGAACTCTGTGCAGTCCTCCACTGCTCAACTATAATAAGGAACTCGGTGTAGTCCTCCACTGCTCAACTATAATAAGGAACTCTGTGTAGTCCTCCACTGCTCAACTATAATAAGGAACTCTGTAGTCCTCCACTGCTCAACTATAATAAGGAACTCTGTAGTCCTCCACTGCTCAACTATAATAAGGAACTCTGTGTAGTCCTCCACTGCTCAACTATAATAAGGAACTCTGTGTAGTCCTCCACTGCTCAACTATAATAAGGAACTCTGTGTAGTCCTCCACTGCTCAACTATAATAAGGAACTCTGTGTAGTCCTCCACTGCTCAACTATAATAAGGAACTCTCTGTAGTCCTCCACTGCTCAACTATAATAAGGAACTCTCTGTAGTCCTCCACTGCTCAACTATAATAAGGAACTCTGTGCAGTCCTCCACTGCTCAACTATAATAAGGAACTCTGTGCAGTCCTCCACTGCTCAACTATAATAAGGAACTCTGTGTAGTCCTCCACTGCTCAACTATAATAAGGAACTCTGTGCAGTCCTCCACTGCTCAACTATAATAAGGAACTCTGTAGTCCTCCACTGCTCAACTATAATAAGGAACTCTGTGTAGTCCACCGCTGCTCAACTATAATAAGGAACTCTGTAGTCCTCCACTGCTCAACTATAATAAGGAACTCTGTGTAGTCCACCGCTGCTCAACTATAATAAGGAACTCTGTAGTCCTCCACTGCTCAACTATAATAAGGAACTCTGTAGTCCTCCACTGCTCAACTATAATAAGGAACTCTGTGCAGTCCTCCACTGCTCAACTATAATAAGGAACTCTGTAGTCCTCCACTGCTCAACTATAATAAGGAACTCTGTGTAGTCCTCCACTGCTCAACTATAATAAGGAACTCTCTGTAGTCCTCCACTGCTCAACTATAATAAGGAACTCTGTAGTCCTCCACTGCTCAACTATAATAAGGAACTCTGTAGTCCTCCACTGCTCAACTATAATAAGGAACTCTGTGCAGTCCTCCACTGCTCAACTATAATAAGGAACTCTGTGTAGTCCTCCACTGCTCAACTATAATAAGGAACTCTCTGTAGTCCTCCACTGCTCAACTATAATAAGGAACTCTGTGCAGTCCTCCACTGCTCAACTATAATAAGGAACTCTGTGTAGTCCTCCACTGCTCAACTATAATAAGGAACTCTGTGTAGTCCTCCACTGCTCAACTATAATAAGGAACTCTGTGCAGTCCTCCACTGCTCAACTATAATAAGGAACTCTGTGTAGTCCTCCACTGCTCAACTATAATAAGGAACTCTGTGTAGTCCTCCACTGCTCAACTATAATAAGGAACTCTGTGTAGTCCTCCACTGCTCAACTATAATAAGGAACTCTGTGCAGTCCTCCACTGCTCAACTATAATAAGGAACTCTGTGTAGTCCTCCACTGCTCAACTATAATAAGGAACTCTGTGTAGTCCTCCACTGCTCAACTATAATAAGGAACTCTGTGTAGTCCTCCACTGCTCAACTATAATAAGGAACTCTGTGCAGTCCTCCACTGCTCAACTATAATAAGGAACTCTGTGTAGTCCTCCACTGCTCAACTATAATAAGGAACTCTGTAGTCCTCCACTGCTCAACTATAATAAGGAACTCTCTGTAGTCCTCCACTGCTCAACTATAATAAGGAACTCTGTGCTGTCCTCCACTGCTCAACTATAATAAGGAACTCTGTGTAGTCCTCCACTGCTCAACTATAATAAGGAACTCTGTAGTCCTCCACTGCTCAACTATAATAAGGAACTCTGTGTAGTCCACCGCTGCTCAACTATAATAAGGAACTCTGTGCAGTCCTCCACTGCTCAACTATAATAAGGAACTCTGTGTAGTCCTCCACTGCTCAACTATAATAAGGAGCTATTTGCAGTCCTCCACTGCTCAACTATAATAAGGAACTCTCTGTAGTCCTCCACTGCTCAACTATAATAAGGAACTCTGTAGTCCTCCACTGCTCAACTATAATAAGGAACTCTGTAGTCCTCCACTGCTCAACTATAATAAGGAACTCTGTGTAGTCCTCCACTGCTCAACTATAATAAGGAACTCTCTGTAGTCCTCCACTGCTCAACTATAATAAGGAACTCTGTAGTCCTCCACTGCTCAACTATAATAAGGAACTCTGTAGTCCTCCACTGCTCAACTATAATAAGGAACTCTGTGCAGTCCTCCACTGCTCAACTATAATAAGGAACTCTCTGTAGTCCTCCACTGCTCAACTATAATAAGGAACTCTGTGTAGTCCTCCACTGCTCAACTATAATAAGGAACTCTGTGTAGTCCTCCACTGCTCAACTATAATAAGGAACTCTGTGCAGTCCTCCACTGCTCAACTATAATAAGGAACTCTGTGTAGTCCTCCACTGCTCAACTATAATAAGGAACTCTGTGCAGTCCTCCACTGCTCAACTATAATAAGGAACTCTGTAGTCCTCCACTGCCCAACTATAATAAGGAACTCTGTGCAGTCCTCCACTGCTCAACTATAATAAGGAACTCTGTGTAGTCCTCCACTGCTCAACTATAATAAGGAACTCTGTAGTCCTCCACTGCTCAACTATAATAAGGAACTCTGTGCAGTCCTCCACTGCTCAACTATAATAAGGAACTCTGTGTAGTCCTCCACTGCTCAACTATAATAAGGAACTCTGTAGTCCTCCACTGCTCAACTATAATAAGGAACTCTGTGTAGTCCTCCACTGCTCAACTATAATAAGGAACTCTGTGCAGTCCTCCACTGCTCAACTATAATAAGGAACTCTGTGCAGTCCTCCACTGCTCAACTATAATAAGGAACTCTGTGTAGTCCTCCACTGCTCAACTATAATAAGGAACTCTGTGCAGTCCTCCACTGCTCAACTATAATAAGGAACTCTGTGTAGTCCTCCACTGCTCAACTATAATAAGGAACTCTGTAGTCCTCCACTGCTCAACTATAATAAGGAACTCTGTGTAGTCCTCCACTGCTCAACTATAATAAGGAACTCTGTGCAGTCCTCCACTGCTCAACTATAATAAGGAACTCTGTGTAGTCCTCCACTGCTCAACTATAATAAGGAACTCTGTGTAGTCCTCCACTGCTCAACTATAATAAGGAACTCTGTGTAGTCCTCCACTGCTCAACTATAATAGCTATAAAAACAAATAAAGAAGCAGACTAATTTAAAACAGAAAGGAAACGGGACCGACTCATGCAGACCATAACTAATTAGATGATCTTTTACCATTTGCAATCATGTACACAAAATATTGTACTCCTTTCGAAATCAGCACAATGATTGATTTTTAAATGGTAAAGGAGGTCATCTAATTGTTGTGGTCGACACGGGTACAGCCTGTTTCTTAACAGGGCAATCATGTTTGTTTCAAAATAAAGCTTGTAACCTTTGCACCTTGCAAGAATGCTCACATAGTGCCACTACTAAACTCATCAGATGGCTTCAGTTTTGGTACGAGTTTGCTAGTTGAATTTTCCAGGTATAGGGCGCACACTGGAAAGGGAGTGAAAGCCTACAGGGACTGCTTCCACTTGGGGAACGAGTCTGCTGGAGGAACCCATGCTACAGTGCACACACATACATTGTCTCCAGCAAAGGGATGAGAGCCTACAAGAGAGGGCTTCCGTTTGGACACCTGTCTCAGAGTGGGAGTGCCAGATAAGGTGATTAAATGCTCATTGCATGTGTGGTTTCTCAGCCAAGGTCTGTGGTCACCACTGAAGCCATAATTGCCCAGTCAAGACATTGTGGCACTTATTAGCACTTGCACTACAAGGGTTGAGATCAGCGTATGCCATAAAGCAGCTTCTTTTCAGCTGGCAAGACACAATGGGTCCTTTTTCCTTCGTAGTGATAAATTAGGACATTTAACCGAATTGAGACGTGAACTCTTTCTCTGTCAGTTTCCCCAGGAATTTTGCGTGTCTATTATTGCTATGAATATGGTTGTATCTTGGAATGTCTATTCCACAACAATGAGACAATTATCATATATATATTATTTATTGGTACCTAATCAACACACAAATTAGGACCCACAAATTAGAACACAAGCTTCAGTTGCAGTATATATATATATATGCAGTGTATATGTTCCATCCAATCTATGAATCTGCCCAATCTATAGATTGTGCTGCACAATCTATGAATGCCCATCTTGCCTGCCAATCAATACACTTCAAACATGGTAGCATATTAACACCCTTTGCAACAGAAAGTGATGATTGCACTGAGGGTGTAATGATGTAGAAAAAAGTGATACTGAGAAAAAGTTCCACATGGACTTGGCAGATAAAGAACTAAGTGAAATGGCAAGTGTAGCTAGAGCAAAAAAAGATATTTGTAGAATATTGCTCTGTCAAAAAAGATATAATGCAGAGTTTGTAATACCCACGAACACTCGCACAACTGCTATAGTCCCCAAATGTAGAGAAACTTGCCTCACAAACAGCTCTTCTCTTTTTGTGGAGTATTGCGGGCTTTGTAAATTCCCGTCGACTATCCCATATTGTGTGGGTGGGTTTGGATATTTGGCTTGCACACTCGCTCAGTATAACTAGTCGATAATAAGAATTGGTCGATATGTTCCATCCAACCTATGAATCTGTTGCAAAGGGTGTTAATATGCTACCATGTTTTGAAATGTATTGATTGGCAGGCCATGGATTGGCATTCATAGATTGTGCAGCACAATCTATAGATTGGGTGCCAATCTATAGATGGCATCCAATCTATGAATTCGTAGATTGTGCTGCACAATCTATAGATTGGGCAGATTCATAGATTGGATGGAACATTATTATATATATATATATATGTGTGTAGTTGACGCTCACTCTGGGAGACCTGTTTGAAGCCTTAGTGGTTTGTTATAATCTGGGCCAGAACAAAGTAGCAGCTGCTATAAACAGCTTCCCAGCGAGGTCAGAATAAATCATCGTAAACACTTAATGAACTCTCAGTCGACATTCAGAGTATAGTGACGCTCCCAACTTATATTTGCTCCACGATGCTCCTGATGTATGTAGAGTATAGTGAAGCTTCCAACTTATATTTGCTCGACGCTCCTGATGTATTCAGAGTATAGTGATGCTCCCAACTTATATTTGCTCCACGATGCTCCTGATGTATGTAGAGTATAGTGATGCCCCCAACTTATATTTGCTCCACGATGCTCCTGATGTATGGAGTGTATAGTGACGCTCCCAACTTATATTTGCTCCACGATGCTCCTGATGTATGTAGAGTATAGTGACGCTCCCAACTTATATTTGCTCCACGATGCTCCTGATGTATGTAGAGTATAGTGACGTTCTCTCTTATATTTGCTCCACGATGCTCCTGATGTATGGAGAGTATAGTGACGCTCCCAACTTATATTTGCTCCACGATGCTCCTGATGTATGTAGAGTATAGTGACGCTCCCAACTTATATTTGCTCCACGATGCTCCTGATGTATGTAGAGTATAGTGACGCTCCCAACTTATATTTGCTCCACGATGCTCCTGATGTATGTAGAGTATAGTGACGCTCCCAACTTATATTTGCTCCACGATGCTCCTGATGTATGTAGAGTATAGTGACGCTCCCAACTTATATTTGCTCCACGATGCTCCTGATGTATGGAGAGTATAGTGACGCTCCCAACTTATATTTGCTCCACGATGCTCCTGATGTATGTTGAGTATAGTGACGCTCCCAACTTATATTTGCTCCACGATGCTCCTGATGTATGTAGAGTGTAGTGACACTCCCAACTTATATTTGCTCGATGCTCTTGATGTATGTAGAGTATAGTGACGCTCCCAACTTATATTTGCTCCACGATGCTCCTGATGTATGGAGAGTATAGTGACGCTCCCAACTTATATTTGCTCGATGCTCTTGATGTATGTAGAGTATAGTGACGCTCCCAACTTATATTTGCTCCACGATGCTCCTGATGTATGTAGAGTATAGTGACGCTCCCAACTTATATTTGCTCCACGATGCTCCTGATGTATGGAGAGTATAGTGACGCTCCCAACTTATATTTGCTCCACGATGCTCTTGATGTATGGAGAGTATAGTGACACTCCCAACTTATATTTGCTCCACGATGCTCTTGATGTATGTAGAGTATAGTGACGCTCCCAACTTATATTTACTTCACGATGCTCCTGATGTATGTAGAGTATAGTGACGCTCCCAACTTATATTTGCTCCACGATGCTCCTGATGTATGTAGAGTATAGTGACGCTCCCAACTTATATTTGCTCCACGATGCTCCTGATGTATGTAGAGTATAGTGACATTCCCAACTTATATTTGTACGATGCTCCTGGTGTATGTAGAGTATAGTGACGCTCCCAACTTATATTTGCTCCACGATGCTCCTGATGTATGTAGAGTGCAGCGACGTTCTCTCTTATATTTGCTCCTCCTGTTTCGGCTAGATGCTCTGGCCTTCGTGAGGAATAAGGTGCAGGCATTCGTTGATCAACAAAACAGACCTGGTGTTATGCTTAGTTACAATGGTAGGTCATGACTGGACAGGCATAAGAAGCCATTATTATGGATGCAAACATTGCTAGTTGCTGCTCTGATTCTTAACGGTTCTAGGAGCCACTTACTTTTCTGGTATCTATTAAGGAATTTTTTTTAAAGACCTATGACATTTTTTTCTTCTGGAGCATAAAATAGTGTTTGAGTGATCGTGAAATCACAGCTGTGAAATTCCTAAAGTGCTCTAGTTGATCTTGTGGATTTCCTCTCAGCACGCATGGTGGATGGCGGATTTGCTACGGCTATATACAGCATAGCAACGACATCAACATCACTGGAAGGTCAAGCAGGTCAGAATAAGAAAGAGAGTGTTGAGTTAGTGATGCCAGGAAAAGTCTATGAAAGGCACTGTATGCTGTAACTGCTTCGTTAGAAGTGTCGTGCCAACTAACGGCAGGAATCTCTGTGCTAAGGGAAGCAGTACCGCCAGAACCGGCAAAGGTCCAGGAAAGTTGCATGACATATTAGTATGCAAGATGTGTCTCTTGCTGTGCCAAAAAAACAAAAGATCAAAAAGATGCATATGGCCACTAATATGTGAGATAAACTCTCACACAGGAGTTGTGACTCATAGCTCTAAGAAGAACAGACAAAGCCGCAGGAAAGTAGCATGACATAGTGTGCAAGGTATCACCACTAATTGGTGAGATAAACTCCCACACAGGAGTTGAACTAGTTGCTATGCACGTTGGTCTTCATAGATATAATTATGTACAGGTCCTTTGTAAATAGGAATGGAGATATTTCAATGCACATGTCAATTTTTGGTGTGTTTTTAATGACCTTTTCCAAGTAAAACAAAATGGATGCCTTTTTCCCCTTCCTTTTCTGTGCTTACTGCTGGGGTGGGCGCCCACTACACCTTGACTCATTCAGAATGACTTGACTCCTCCTCTCCCTAACTCCATTGCACCCCATCACTTGATAACTGTTTCTCTCTCTTTGTCAAAGGAAGTTGGAAGCTTTCATTCTTAATGCAGTAATGTCAAAGTAGGCGGACTAGAGAAAGGAAATCTTGACATGGCGTCCGTCGTGTTGTTCAGAGTTTGTTTTCCCCCCGAGTTGTTCTCTGGTGCAGGTTGCAATGAGTTGACCTTTACGAGTTGACCTTTACGAGTTGACCTTTGTCAATTCAGTCGGGATGCTAGATCATTGGATAACGGAAGACTATATTACTTTAACCCCAAGTTTGTAAGGTGCGGCAGACACCTAAAGCTGGCTTCTAAATCATTTATGCAGCTAGCTAGCATCCTGTAGCTTATACTGTCTTGCATTCCCTGCAGCCTAATTGTAACTACTCAAACAATTGTTATAGATCTCGTACAGGGAGGGAGGGGGGGGGGGGGGGGGGGGATGAAAAGGCAGACATCCTTACTTACAGAATGTGTCCTCCTTCGTGGAGATACTTTTTGTTTGTTTGTTTCAAGTGGTTTGACTAAGAAAGGCACACATTTCCCCACATGGGAGGGTTCTGTGGTGCTGGATGTGTTCTTGCACAATACCAAGTAGCCTTCAAGCCAGTCCTTGATGATCTGGAATATGTATATATGTATATATTTACAATCAATGTGCTCACTGATAGACACATGGATGGAAGAGTTCTCCTGGCCATGGACATTTCCAGGTTTGCCAGCACCACAAAGAACACTGCTGTCCTAAAGCCCATGGATCCATTTCTCCGCAATGTTGGGCACCTGCACACACGAGTACATGAGTGAAGGAGTGAGGTATGTCTCTGATTCACCTCGGCCCACACACAAGCACCAATGAAGAACAAAGCCAGCAGATGCAAGCCGTGCAAGCAGCTGTGGAGATCAAGTCCCAAGCTTATGCAGGCAGTGCATTGTGTGGAGGTGCAGAAGTGCTCCAAAATTGTGCGTGCTTTGCAAGTGCATTGTCTGTTTGCGGTGTGAAGACAATTCTGTGGGCCACAATTTGCAGCCAAATGAGGATTCAATGGCTTGTACTTGGATGAAAGTGGTTTGAACCCGGTCCTATTGTGTAGTGGACTATAACCACATCCCATTGAACTCTGCACCGACTGGCTGGAATGCAATATGGATCACCCACTGAAGTTCGCATAAAATGTTGATAGGATTATGGATGGATTTAGAGATATATAGGGCTAGCGTAGCCTCTAACCTTAACCATAACTCTAGGGCTATGTTAATGTTCTCCTAGCCCTAATACTGACCATGCACATGGTCATTCATATGAAGAGTACATGATAGATATGTTGTGCATTATGGGGGAAATATTACGCCTTCTTCTGTAACCTGAAGTAATAAATTGATGTATATACTGAATATGTGATGCGACTGTCGAATATTTGGCCCTTCACTGTACATGGTTCTTCACTGCACATGGTCCTTCACTACACATGGTCCTTCACTGCACATGGTCCTTCACTACACATGGTCCTTCACTGCACATGGTCCTTCACTACACATGATCCTTCACTACACATGGTCCTTCACTGTACATGGTCCTTCACTACACATGGTCCTTCACTACACATGATCCTTCACTACACATGGTCCTTCACTGTACATGGTCCTTCACTGTACATGATCCTTCACTACACATGGTCCTTCACTGTACATGGTCCTTCACTACACATGGTCCTTCACTACACATGGTCCTTCACTACACATGGTCCTTCACTACACATGGTCCTTCACTACACATGGTCCTTCACTGTACATGGTCCTTCACTGTACATGGTCCTTCACTACACATGGTCCTTCACTACACATGGTCCTTCACTGTACATGATCCTTCACTACACATGGTCCTTCACTACACATGGTCCTTCACTACATATGGTCCTTCACTACACATGGACCTTCACTACACATGGTCCTTCACTACACATGGTCCTTCACTACACATGGTCCTTCACTACACATGGTCCTTCACTACACATGGTCCTTCACTGTACATGATCCTTCACTGGACATGGTCCTTCACTACACATGGTCCTTCACTACACATGGTCCTTCACTACACATGGTCCTTCACTACACATGGTCCTTCACTGTACATGGTCCTTCACTGTACATGGTCCTTCACTGTACATGGTCCTTCACTACACATGATCCTTCACTACACATGGTCCTTCACTGTACATGGTCCTTCACTGCACATGGTCCTTCACTACACATGATCCTTCACTACACATGGTCCTTCACTACACATGGTCCTTCACTGTACATGATCCTTCACTACACATGATCCTTCACTACACATGGTCCTTCACTGCACATGGTCCTTCACTGTACATGGTCCTTCACTGTACATGGTCCTTCACTACACATGGTCCTTCACTACACATGGTCCTTCACTGTACATGATCCTTCACTACACATAGTCCTTCACTACACATAGTCCTTCACTACACATGGTCCTTCACTACACATGGTCCTTCACTACATATGGTCCTTCACTACACATGGTCCTTCACTACACATGGTCCTTCACTACACATGGTCCTTCACTACACATGATCCTTCACTGTACATGGTCCTTCACTACACATGGTCCTTCACTACACATGGTCCTTCACTACACATGGTCCTTCACTGTACATGATCCTTCACTACACATGATCCTTCACTACACATGGTCCTTCACTGCACATGGTCCTTCACTGTACATGGTCCTTCACTGTACATGGTCCTTCACTACACATGGTCCTTCACTACACATGGTCCTTCACTACACATGATCCTTCACTGTACATGGTCCTTCACTACACATGATCCTTCACTACACATGGTCCTTCACTGCACATGGTCCTTCACTGTACATGGTCCTTCACTACACATGGTCCTTCACTACACATGGTCCTTCACTGTACATGATCCTTCACTACACATAGTCCTTCACTACACATAGTCCTTCACTACACATGGTCCTTCACTACACATGGTCCTTCACTACATATGGTCCTTCACTACACATGGTCCTTCACTACACATGGTCCTTCACTACACATGGTCCTTCACTACACATGGTCCTTCACTACACATGATCCTTCACTGTACATGGTCCTTCACTACACATGGTCCTTCACTACACATGGTCCTTCACTACACATGGTCCTTCACTACACATGGTCCTTCACTACACATGGTCCTTCACTGCACATGGTCCTTCACTACACATGATCCTTCACTACACATGGTCCTTCACTACACATGGTCCTTCACTACACATGGTCCTTCACTACACATGGTCCTTCACTACACATGGTCCTTCACTACACATGGTCCTTCACTACACATTGTCCTTCGCTACACATGGTCCTTCGCTACACATGGTCCTTCGCTACACATGGTCCTTCACTACACATGGTCCTTCACTACACATGGTCCTTCACTACACATGGTCCTTCACTACACATGGTCCTTTACTGGACATGGTCCTTCACTACACAACTGTACATGGTCCTTCACTGGACATGGTCCTTCACTGCACATGGTCCTTCACTGCACATGGTCCTTCACTACACATGGTCCTTCACTACACATGGTCCTTCACTACACATGGTCCTTCACTACACATGGTCCTTCACTGGACATGGTCCTTCACTACACAACTGTACATGGTCCTTCACTGCACATGGTCCTTCACTACACATGGTCCTTCACTACACATGGTCCTTCACTACACATGGTCCTTCACTACACATGGTCCTTCACTACACATGGTCCTTCACTACACATGGTCCTTCACTGCACATGTCCTTCACTGTACATGGTCCTTCACTACACATGGTCCTTCACTACACATGGTCCTTCACTACACATGGTCCTTCACTACACATGGTCCTTCACTGTACATGGTCCTTCACTGCACATGGTCCTTCACTACACATGGTCCTTCACTACACATGGTCCTTCACTACACATGGTCCTTCACTACACATGGTCCTTCACTACACATGGTCCTTCACTACACATGGTCCTTCACTACACATGGTCCTTCACTACACATGGTCCTTCACTACACATGGTCCTTCACTACACATGATCCTTCACTACACATGGTCCTTCACTACACATGGTCCTTCACTACACATGGTCCTTCACTACACATGATCCTTCACTACACATGTCCTTCACTACACATGATCCTTCACTACACATGGTCCTTCACTACACATGGTCCTTCACTGTACATGGTCCTTCACTACACATGGTCCTTCACTGCACATGGTCCTTCACTACACATGGTCCTTCACTGTACATGATCCTTCACTGTGCATGATCCTTCACTACACATGGTCCTTCACTACACATGGTCCTTCACTACACATGGTCCTTCACTGCACATGGTCCTTCACTGCACATGGTCCTTCACTACACATGGTCCTTCACTGTACATGGTCCTTCACTACACATGATCCTTCACTGCATGTGGTCCTTCACTGCACGTGGTCCTTCACTGGACACACGGAGAGGTCATATATCCTATAGAACAAAAGATCCATGTTCAGGTAAATCTGAAGAACTACTTTGCTTTGCTGTCTTAAGACAGTCCTCTGGTTTTGACCTGAGCTAGCTCAGAGAGGTAACCATGGGGATTGTCACATTCTGAAACAGTTACGCTTATTCATGGAGTTCACGCTCTGATATAAATGCACACTCAGAATAGCCTCTAACAGTCGAAAGGAGAAGAAAGTTCCTGTAGTAACAGGCCTCTTTCTGATTGCAGAAGCTATTCCAATCACTTGCCAACGCAGAATTAGAACACAGAAATTTATGAATTATGATGCCTAATTAGAAGGATGCATAAATAAGAATTATTACAATAAATTATGGACTGGGGAAAAAGGTCAAAGGAAATCCTATTGCATTTGAACCTTTGAACCTGATGGTGTGGATTATAAATTCAATATGCATGACAATGAGTTCAGATTGCACATGTAAGTGTGTAAGTGTGTGTCAGGCAGCCAATGGACGATTTAGACATACCTATTCAAGGTTGGTGTTATTTCTTGGACACCTCCTTGCGACTATTGGGGGGAGAATGTTCCTACAAGGCCGCCCTCTTTTGAGTGGTTTCTGTACACATTTGAAGCCTGCCAGCCAACAACACGGCTGCTTGGCTTGCAGTGCGTTGAGATGCATCTGGCATTAAATCTTCCTTCGATGGGAAATGGTGCCGCATGGGGACTATTGGCTACTTCTTCTATACCGAGTGACGTTTCCATTGAGCATGGGAAAGCCTAACAGGCTCTTAGAAGGCAAACGTGTCACCACCGATGTGGCAATGAAGCCTTCAAAAGTTATGGCATTTCAGTCGAGAGGATGGGCCACATGATGACTGCAGCACTGTTTCAAGGTAGTTGCAGAAAGTGCTGCACCAAACATTGCCAGTGGGATGGCCAAACTCCACAGAAAGGGTGAGAGGGGCTGATGATGAAGACGAATGTCCAAGTTCTGTTCAAAGTGAAAGAGCTATAATTAATAATTTTTAGCTTGTAGCATTAATCTGGGGCTTCCCTCGCACAGTTCCTACGTACAGCTGTGACTCACGCCCCGTCAAATATAGGCTATTAATTTTTTTGTGAAACCTTCAACAATTAGTTATCAACCTCCTAATCCTTCATATATCTGCTCCTCTTGTCTCTGAAACCTACGACTGCCATGACTGCCATGAAACGTGGGAACAGACTGGCAAATTGGCTCTGATCTGTTCCAAGTTCTTCTGAGGACTATTGCTCAGCACTTCGTCACTATTGAAGTAGGGAAGCCTCATTCTCATGTGATTGTCACATGATTTATTCTGTCAGATTGTGTGCTTCATTAATGTTCCATCTCTGAACAGGACTCGGATCTTGTGATGTGCTGGACTAAGTATGGAATACTCAAGAAATTCTGGTTTTGTGTCCTCCTTTCCTTACAACAGTATGAAGTAGCTCCCTTCCAACCTGGCTGAATGCTCACCCACAAATAGCCCTTGCCTATATGGTGAAGCTATGGGACAGGTCCATCTAAGGTGACTCCATGTAAAGCCATCCAGAGTGGAATGATGTCACTTCCTCTCTCTACCCTCCTGCTTTGGTAGGCCTGTCGTCTTCAGGGAAAGTCCCTCCTCACGGACCACACATTTTCTATTTTTTAAAGTCGCGGAGGAAATGTCTTTCCTTTAGACTTTGTACCTTAAACTTTTTTATGGCTAGCATATTCAGCATGTTCTGTTGGTTGTAATGACTGCCTGAAAAGGGCACACATGCTAACAATAAGTGTAGAGGGTATGGGGTCTGTATGGACAATAAATAAGTGGATGTGAGTTCATCAGATGACTCGCATAGCTAGAGATTATGGGATCTATTCTTCTCTCTCTCTCCTCCCTCTTCTCCCTCCTGCCTGCCTCCTGCCTCCCTCCCTCCCTCCTCCCTCCTCCCTCCCTTCCTCCCTCCTCCCTCCCTCCTCCCTCCCTCCTCCCTCCCTCCTTCCTCCCTCCTTCCTCCCTCCCTTCCTCCCCCCTTCCTCCCTCCTTCCTCCCTCCTCACTCCCTCCTGCCTCCCTCCTCCCCTCCCCTCCCTCCCTCCTCCCTCCCTCCTCCTCCCTCTCCTTTCTTTCTTTACTTAATATTTATTTACTTATTTATTCTGTTTGTATTCTGTTTGTTTGTTTATTACTTATTTATCTCATCTTATTTATCTTATTTGCTTATAATGCTGATTGATTAATTGATTAATTAATTGATTGATTGATTGGAACTGCCTGAGTGCCTGATCATCTTGCATAGTTTGAAGAGGTTCTACAATTACGGAGTGACACTTGTGGTCACAACTAGTGACCTGATTAATCAGCAGTGAGAACCGTCCAAGTGGGTAAAGGTAATTTTACGAAATAAACATGATAGCTTGGAAGACCTCTCACATAATTACTCCAGCACTCCCTTCTTGGTAGACCTGTGTATTATATGATATCAGGACTACCCGCCTTTGGGGGTGGGTGTGGCTTACTTTGAAATGATAAAGTATACAATTAAGTAACGGTTTTGAAATGACTTGTGAAAATTCTGTGAAATAACAAGAAAAAATACTTTGGAATAACACTTTGAATAGTCACACCACTTGATAATTGGATATACCGCCCATGGGTTGGCCCCAGGTGCATTCCGAGGTGACCTCCACTCCCCCCTACTCGAGCCCAACTGCCCTAAGGACTGTTTTAAAGCTTTTTGAGAGGGTAGAGACATGGCCTACGAGCCCCAAACCACATCCGAAACCTTCCTGGGAGTTTAGAGATTTCCAATTATATGCCGTATGTGTGTTGGTGGGCCCAAAGGTGGCCGAGTCTATAAGCCACACACACACACACACACACACAGAGCGAGATGGATATATGTTTGAAGAGAGAAATTTCCATTTTTACATCTCTGTATTAGGACCTACAGGTCACCACAAAATACATCCGGGACATCTCCACACGTGGAATTTGATAGCTGTCATGCACCTGACAAAGGTCTAAAAATAGATCACTTAATTGTAGTTAATTATAGCTCCACCTACTTCACACACTACGTACATATACGGTCATGAAGCATGGGGTATGTGAACTATGAACTCCTGTTCTTTTTATAGTTGTTATTTTTTTGACACCCTCCTCTCCTTCTCTGTGTGAGGTGGTTGCTATGAGTGTCAATCTACTGAGGGATTTCCTAAAGGCTTCCCAACTACCACCACTTCTTAATGACATCTCACCTTCCAACCAGCAGGGAGTTTCTTGTGTTTCTGTTGTTGCTAGATTAGATCAGGCTTGCTGGAATAGATCACGGATAAAGGAAGCTTGGACAAACAGCATTTTTCACCTACCTGCACTTGTTGTCTTAGTAACTGTAGTAAGCGAGAGAGAAATGTTGGTTGTCCAAGCTACCTTTATCTGTGATCTATTCCAGCAAGCCTGATCTAATCTGGCAACGACAGAAAAAAACAATAACGTTTTTATTTATAAAAACACATGAAAAAAGCCACTAAATAACTAACAAAGCAACAGTGACAAAACGCCCTCCCTGACACAACCCTGGAGAGATATGGCCACACACAATAAAATGTCTATTGGCCCCACACACCTGCAGCATTCCACAGCTGCATAGCAAATGCAGAAGTACTCTGACCAGACTTCTCTTTCCCACCGACTAATTAAGTATGGCAGCTTATTTGGGAGAGAAGCCAGAAAGATCAGCACAGTAATTGCAACAGTTGAACTTGGTCTAAATGATGGATCAGTCAGGTGTGCCACAATAAGAGTGTTGCTATGGCACTTCATAGTGGTAGAGACACAAGGCCAACTGATCAACCATGCCATCTATCTGAGACGAGCATGAGCAACAGCGATGAGGAGCCTGAGCATTTACTAAAGCTCTGCCACTTTGTCAGAACATAGTCTTGTATCTAAGTGGCATGCATAGTCTTGGATTTAAGTGGTATGCATGGTCTTGGATCTAAGCGGTATGCATGGTCTTGGATCTAAGTGGTATGCATGGTTTTGGATCTAAGCGGTATGCATGATCTTGGATCTAAGTGGTATGGATAGTCTAGGATCTAAGTGGTATGCACGGTCTTGGGTCTAAGTGGTATGCATTATCTAAGTGGTATGCATGGTCTTGGATCCAAGTGGTATGCATAGCCTTGGATTTAAGCGGTATGCATGATCTTGGATCTAAGCGGTATGGATAGTCTAGGATCTAAGTGGTATGCATGGTCTTGGATCTAAGTGGTCATTATCTAAGTGGTATGCATGATGGTCTTGGGTCTAAGTGGTATGAGTGGTATGCATAGCCTTGGATCTAAGTGGTATGCATGGTCTTGGATTTAAGTGGTATGCATAGTCTTGGATCTAAGCGGTATGCATGGTCTTAGATCTAAGTGGTATGCATGGTCTTGGATCTAAGTGGTATGCATAGTCTTGGATGGATCTAAGTGGTATGCATAGTCTTGGATCTAAGCGGTATGCATGGTCTTGGGTCTAAGTGGTATGCATTATCTAAGTGGTATGCATGGTCTTGGATCCAAGTGGTATGCATAGCCTTGGATCTAAGCGGTATGCATGATCTTGGATCTAAGCGGTATGCATAGCCTTGGATCTAAGCGGTATGCATGATCTTGGATCTAAGCGGTATGCATAGTCTTGGATCTAAGCGGTATGCATAGTCTTGGATCTAAGCGGTATGCATAGTCTTGGATTTAAGCGGTATGCATAGTCTAGGGTCTAAGTGGCATGCATAGTCTTGGATTTAAGCGGTATGCATAGTCTTGGATCTAAGTGGTATGCATAGTCTTGGATCTAAGCGGTATGCATGGTCTTGGATCTAAGCGGTATGCATAGTCTTGGATTTAAGCGGTATGCATAGTCTAGGGTCTAAGTGGCATGCATAGTCTTGGATTTAAGCGGTATGCATAGTCTTGGATCTAAGTGGTATGCATAGTCTTGGATCTAAGCAGTATGCATAGTCTAGGGTCTAAGAGGTATGCATAGTCTTGGATCTAAGCGGTATGCATAGTCTTGGATGTGGTATGGATAGTCTTGGATGCATAGTCTTGGATCTAAGTGGTATGCATAGTCTTGGATCTAACGGTATGCATAGTTAAAGAGTAGAAACAGTTTCATAATGTTGCTAATGTGCCCATTTTGACAAGAATGAGCTATTTCAGACAGTTTTTCCTCAAAATGCTCAAAAATATCTAAATTGGAGCCAAAAAAAGAGCTTCTTTCAGTTAAGAAGGGGAGATTTCTCACCAAAGGCCATTTTCTGTCGTTTAAGGTCATGTGTTAATGTGTGTCAATACCCATCCTAAATTATTGAATAGGGAGGTCACAGTCTTAAAAATGAACGAGCTGGCATGCACATACTATTCAAATAGGAAGTGGCAGTTACGTTCTCCATCTGGCAACAACACTCTTTTTCATTTCATAGTAAATATATGCTCTCAATAAACGCTATCTAGTGCTTTGTAGAACTAAACATGGACCAAATCAAATGCCATCTTTGATATTTTTCTTTTGAACTTCCTTTGTCGGATCTTTCGGAACTTTGCCGTAACCCATAGCAACTAGGTTAATGCCTTTAGCACTGCAGTTCTCTGCAAAGGCCCCGGCTTTCTTGAACCTATATGGACGTCCGTACAAAGGGGTGTAGCAATAATCTCTTGTGTAGGTTCATAGTAAAAAAAAACTGGTTAAGAGGATGTCAGCGTGGGGGCTGACCAATCAGAGCTCAATGGAACAATGAAGATACTCCTCTCAACTGAACCTGCATGTTCATCAGCACACAGCCACATGCAAGTAGTTTTGGTGTTTTTTTTAGAAATTGGGCCATCCTGAGTTGGCATGTGTTATATTATCATATGGGATGTCATCAGTAGCTTCCATCAGATCTTCCCTAAGGTATTATGTGGCATGAGCACTGAACCTCACCATCTTGAGTGTGGCTGTGATCACTCATTAGGTTACATACTCGCATATAGTGAGTACTGTCACTATTTTTACAGGTGCCATTTGGCACTAAATCTTCCCCTTTCGTTTAGTGATGACCCGGCTTGCCTCATGAACAAAGACTGTCTCTACACCGTTTGTGTAACTTGGCACATTCAAATCTGTTTCCTCTGTCCTGTGCATTCTTGGGCTGGTTCACTTGTTAGGTATTATCTTATGTGCTCCCCTCACATCTGTAGTCTTCCTGCCACGACCTGGGGTGGCTCTCTCCAGTGTTTGTGAATGCCATGAAGCATATGAGTGTGGGGTGATCTAGTCCTCATATCTGTAGTCTTCCTGCTCACGACCTAGGGTGGCTCTCTCCAGTGTTTGTGAATGCCATGAAGCATATAAGTGTGGGGTGATCTAGTCCTCATATCTGTAGTCCGACCTGGGGTGGCTCTCTCCAGTGTTTGTGAATGCCATGAAGTATAAAAGTGTGAGGGGATCTAGTCCTCATATCTGTAGTCCGACCTGGGGTGGCTCTCTCCAGTGTTTGTGAATGCCATGAAGTATATAAGTGTGAGGGGATCTAGTCCTCATATCTGTAGTCCGACCTGGGGTGGCTCTCTCCAGTGTTTGTGAATGCCATGAAGTATAAAAGTGTGAGGGGATCTAGTCCTCATATCTGTAGTCCGACCTGGGGTGGCTCTCTCCAGTGTTTGTGAATGCCATGAAGTATATAAGTGTGAGGGGATCTAGTCCTCATATCTGTAGTCCGACCTGGGGTGGCTCTCTCCAGTGTTTGTGAATGCCATGAAGTATATAAGTGTGGGGTGATCTAGTCCTCATATATAAGTGTGGGGTGATCTAGTCCCCATATCTGTAGTCTTCCTGCCACGACCTGGGGTTGCTCTCTCCAGTGTTTGTGAATGCCATGAAGTATATAAGTGTGGGGTGATCTAGTCCGAATGAAATCTCACTTCCCTTTTAGGTGGATTCCTCCTCATTTAATGCCCAAGTGCCCATGGTAAGCATCCTGTTTGTTCTAAAGCTCCTCTGTATCCTTTCAACCTCTCCATGGTTCCTCTAAAAAAAATTAAAGTGGGAAAAAAGGACAGTGGTGATCTTTTCAGATCTGCTTCGTGAAAACTACTACCAAGATGTTGATCCAATCCTGGATGCAAGCAAACGTCCAATAGGACTTGGTAGTTTAGTGTGATGGAGTGCAGTCAAACTTGCACAACCTGTTTACTCAGCTGCTGTCTCTCACGATCTCCATCTCTATTGTTTGATGCTGCATAAAAGGTCATGAGGAGCTGTCTGCTGACCAAGCCTGTCCTCCTCAACAGATAGTTTTTGGCATGATTTCAAGTTCTTCTGTTGCAGCTCTTGACCTACGTAACCTTTGCAGCTTCTCTAGTGTTTAGTGGATAATGCGGCAGTAGTAATAATAATAACTGTGCTTGTCCTTCCAGTCTCTTGACTGACTTTAGGGGACTGGACCAATGATCCAGTTCCCTAAAGTCAGTCAAGATACTGGTCCATGATGGTATCAGAATTGTCATTTTTCTTGTCCATGAATGATTCTCTGCTTCCTTCACAAATGGCATCCTTGTTGTGTTCTAGTGGATTATTGCCTGGCTACCAACTGGCGCAGTTGTCGATAGATTGCTGGCTGTCTAGTCAAGTTCCTTCTGGTTTGGAGCCTCCAGATCTCTACAAGATGGCCACAAACAGGATTCAGGGGAGGGGGCTTGAAATCCCTCTCCTCCCAAGTGCCATACATTTGTACTTATGGCTGCATTCCTGTTTCCTGCTCTGCTGGGTTGGTGTTATGTAGTTCAGACATCCTACTTGCCTTTGAGACTTGCTTGACAGTGAAACTTTGGGGTGTAATAGCAAGTGGTGTGATCAATCAACAGGCATCTTTTGAGGTTCATCCCAAACATTTTGTGTTTATTCAGGAACCGAACATTCACACAGCCAAATATTAAGGATTTCCACTCTTTAAAACTTGCCTCCATCTATCCGATGCATACATAACCCACCAACATTCTATGCTTGGTGTATGATTATAGGATCGCTGCCATTCATGATGCATGTTGTTAGTGAATCCACTTTGTTAGAACTAGAGAACTTGAAACTTTTTCAATTTTGAGGGGGAAAAGTTTACTAAAAGTCTAATAATATTATTTTATACTCCAGAAACTGTCAGTAGTCTTACAGTAGAATAAAGTCCGGGGGGAGGCATCCAACAGACACTATCAGAGAAATTATATATATTAAAAAAATTGCCCCCCTCCTCCCAAACAAAATTCTTAATCTGGCTTAAAGTGAAGCTTACTTTAAGCCATCATTTTGTCCCTCTGGTAATGAATGTACTTGTTGCTCTGTAGTTACTGTACGACATTCATCAGAGAACCGAGGAGATGATTGAGTTGTCACTGGAACGAACACAAGTCCAGTCAACCTGCTCCACAGTGTCGTAACTGTTTGCTTTGCAGAGGGCGGAACTATACATAATGTACAGGCTGCATCGTCAGCGATGTGTTGATCAAACAGAGGTACACATTGACAGATCGTACTGGGACTTCACAATCATACCTAACCTCCATGTGGTGGAGGTCCAGGGGACGGTGGACATATTTTGCATGAATTGATTCATGCTGGGATTAATTTAAAAAAATTATTATTTTAATTGTATAATATTTTTTTAAATCCCATGTGCAATGTCCATTACCATTAAGATTGTAATATACGAGTCATTTGTTTGGACAGCATTCATTATTGCACGGATTTGGACACGGATTTGGACGGAGCAATTTAATTTTTAAAGTTTATTAGTCTCAGTTCCATCATGGATTTGCTTATTATTTTTAAATGACTTCCTCAATGATCGATTTTAAATCTATTTCTTGACATTTCGGCTAATCACTCGAGCCTTCATCAGGAATATATACAAGTTCAGGCTCTTTAGAATGGCCACCCAACCAGCCAGGTAAGTCCATCAACAATCTCTATTGAAATGTACAGGTTCACCTATTTCACATATGCATCTGTGTGCAGTTGCTCTAAAATCTTGACCGAGCTTGATCATCTCTTGATATGCATCTCAAAGTAAGGCCATCTCTGCTTTCTATGATCTTTTGAAGTTCAAGATCACTTAGACGACCTTCTCAATAATCGACTTGAAATTTATTTACTCACACTATATTTTGGCTAGATGCTCTAGCCTCCATCAGGAATAATGAGATGCCAAGACTCTCACGAGCTTGATATATGCCGGTATGTCTATCCACCACGTGATAAATATCACTTGGTATGGTCACTTCATTTTTAGAACATGATCTTCAACCTTATTAGTGCAAAGTGTCAGTTGCAATGGGAAGCACTAAAAGAGTGGGAAGTCATCCATTGTTGGTACTGGATCTACCGCTATCTGACTTGTTCAGCAAAACTAATATTAGCATGCGAGATTGGTGTATAAAAATGATATTTGGGGATTTAATTATGTTTGCTATATATATATTAGGCCATATTTGGACCAAAGGGAGCATCACAGAGAATATGTCACATTTGAGAAGAACTATGCTACGATATGCTGTAATGCGTTGACAGTGACCATAGCAACTTATAGGCATGTTCTTCTTCATAAACCTTGTTGTCAAAATGCTTTCAGACAGGATGTCGTGGGGAAGTAAGAAGGACCTACCATATTTCCTCGAATAGACCTTCATTTGGACTGCCTAGAACCTGCGCGGACTATATGGTGCACTCTTATTTCACTGAGCATGGGCACCAGCTTAGTGAAAAGGGCATGCCTGTCCTCGAGGAATACACCATCTGACATCCACAAGAAATACTTTTTTTTTGAGGGGGGGTTAAGAGTAGGCTTTAGCTTTTAGGGTGCCCCGTCTGTCACAGTTGACGAGACTATTGAGCAGTGAAGCTTATTAGCAGTTGTTGGAGCAAAACAAAGATACCTGAGCTATTATTTTTTAAGCAGTTAGTTGTCTCCTATAACTGGTTCATCCTGTTGTAGGTCCTCCTCAAACTCTCCCTCGCTGACGCTGGCAGAGGTATCATCTCCACTCTCATCATTATTGTTGAGGCCAACGGTCTCAGTGGTGATGGCCTCTGCATCATAGAATTTGTTCCTTGCAGGTTCTGCTGTGATGGAAAGTTCCTCTGCTGTGGTTGGACTTGAACTGCAATGAGACCCAAGACCACACACACACACACACCACACAATAGTTGCTGGCATTGCTTGTGTATTAATCAAATAAGGGTGGGGTTTATGTGCATGAACTATTCGGGGGCAAGAGCTAATTATCTCAAGATATATAGGAGTTGGGGAGCGAACTATTTGAGGGGGCGAAGTGATCGAGGGGATATGGTAGTTGATTTCAAACTGAGATGGAATTGCTGACATGAAAGCATGTTGAGAAGGTAGCCCGTCATCTAGAGAGCTCCTCAATCTTGATTGTCATAAGAGTGGAGGCCTTGGGTGTATGTCTATCTTAATAGTTCAGTCCAGCTAACTGGATTCCTCAATCATAATATATAAAATATCTTCCTTCGTTAAGGCTCCACTCGAAATTCTGCAGGTTTATAAAATAGCAGCATGTGTCACGAAAGTGTAAGTTCCTAAGCAAAAAATTAATCGTACTGGTGGAGTGGGTACTATCTATATACAATGCTTAATGTGAGATTGTGGTAACTGGAACAAGTGGGTCACACTTTTTTGTTGGTATCAGCAGATCTGAAATTTACTCACTATAACAAATTGATATATTGTGACGTGTAATCCATTGTGAGTTGATGTGTGGCAACCATTAGTATATAGTGGATGTTTTATAAATGTGTCAAAGATAGATAGTGCATATGTAAAGCATGTATAAGACCTCGTGCTTAATCCATAATGCGGCATGCCCATTTTTAGCTAACATGATTAGCTGCCATGGTGTTGACTGACTGTTGCAGAAACCTTCGGAAAAATCTGATGCTGAAGATGGCCTTCAAATATCAGAGAACAAATACTAGGGACGGCCACTCTTATGCATGGCGCTCACCAATAACTATTTGACTTATTAAAGAATGTATATAGACAGACCGATCTTTTGACACTAAAGAGATGTAGGCGAATAAACAATTTGAGTGTATTTCACCAAAAGTCTAGAACAACTGAAACTTACAGTTCTGACTTCTGAATTTATTTTTAACCTGCAAGCTTGACATTGTGTTTTAGATCCCAAAGCATATATGTAGAGAGTAAGGCTTCCTTTAGCCACTGCTGCTAATTTCAATTGTCGAGCACTTTACAATTAGGACTGTTGGGTATGCAGGTTTTGAGGTCACCAACTTTGACTGCCTGTGACTTAGGCATGTTATACCAGTTTTTTTAATAACCAAAAGAGCACCCAGAGAGAGCTATCTATATATAGAAGTGTGCAGAATATGGTGCTTAAAGTCAGAACCACAAGTTTTTATAACTAATATTGCCCCCCCCCCCCCCCCCCCCCCCTGAGGCTTTGTAGAATTTTAAGTCTACCTAAATAGCTTGAGCGACTCAAGACTAGGCTAGTGTGTATATATCATGCATCAGATATATCCTGAGGTCATAGGATGTTGTTTAGCAGTAGCTTGTCTTGGGTGATGCTAAGTAAAAACTGACCACAATAGTGGTATACTTTCTCGTGCACACTTCTTTGGCATCGACAGGTCTGAATAAATATTATTCAGCATAAACTAATCAGCATGACCATTTGTGCCCTGCTACGTGTTCCGTTTGCCCACACCAGACAATTCTAATACCAAATTTGGCGATGACTTGTTTTTCCTTGAATACTTGTTCATCAGGACTCTGTTCACATTCTTGTTTTTCCTCTAGTGCTTTGGTAGTGCGGCTGCTTGTTCTCACTCAGATGAAGAGACATCCATGACTGGGTTGTTTGATCAAATTTCTAACATACCAAGGTCTACTTTCAAGAAAGAGGCTATTTGGATGCTATATACCACTGCAGCAAATACTTGTGCACACATGATATTTTGAAAGCATTTTGCCAGCCAATTGCAGGGTGTATGGAACGACATTCAAGATTAGCTAAGACATTTTAAGAATAAAACAGTGCTTCAATTTTTGTCATATAGTTGATACGCCAAATTCAGGTATATATATAATTCAGAAAATAGCATTAATATACACTGAAATACAAGCACATGCATTGACAGAAGGAACAAATTGACAGAAGGAACAAGCATAATTATTATGTCTGTTCTTATCTTAGGAGACTAGGTACTCTTTGTCGGAATAGGTTCAAGCACATGATACAGGTGTGTGTCCGTGGTATTCTGGGGGTACTGGTGGCATCTGCGTGGGGGAAGAGGAGGAGGAGTTTCAGATGTTGGTTGGAGGCCAGAGGGAGAGAATGGAAGTGAAGAAGGCTCGAGGGTGTGGTAAACGTGTCTGTTCTGGCTTGATTTTCCAGCACATTTAAATCTAGGAGGAAGGGCAGGAGGTAAAATGGCGGGAGTAGAGGGGAGAGGGGGTTCTAGGACGTGGTAAATATGTCTGGAATCCAGCTGTTCATCTTTCTTGGAAGTCGTCTTGAGCAGAGTTTTCATGTATGTTTTTATCTGCTCATTCTTGGCCACATCAAAAGAGTTCCTCCCAGTAACGTCAACTCTATTGGGATCAGCTCCAAGTCTCAGCAGCGCTTGGACTGCATCTTTATTTCCCTTCTGTGCAGCAATGTGCAGTGGAGTGGCATAGTTGAAGTCAGTGGCATTTACACTGCACCCTGCCTTAGTGAGTGCAGTTAAAGCACTTTCCAGATGATCAATGGAGCTATACTTTGGAATAGCGTTGATGACTACCCAGTGTATGGCTGAGAAGCCTCCCTTCAGGTCTGGTGTGTTCACCTCTGCACCTCTTGAGATAAGGGATTTAATCACATCATCTCTAGTGTGCATTGCAGCATAGTGGAGTGCAGTCATCTGGTTCTGGTCAGACGCGTTCACATCCACCCCTGAATCCACTAGTTTCTCCACTTTGCTCAAATCACCGCGAGCGCAAGCTGTTAGTAGAGCGATCTCCTCCTGCAGTTTATCGATCTCTGCCTCCATTTTTGCTGTTCTCTTGGAAGGAGCAATGTCCCCCAGACGGCTCGATTGGACGGATCTCATTCTGCGAAGACTTGCTGAACGGGGGCGGTACCCACGCTGCGAACTGGATCTACGAATTGGTTTGTTCTGAGGTTGCTGCTGTTGCTGCCATCTTTCCCAGTCTAACTGGGAGTGACTGGAATTTATTTTAGACAAACCATAGCTTTGAATCATTAACTTTGCTCTGTTTACAACGTTTCGTTCTTGATGCAGGGAATTAGAGAGCACATCCTCTCTACCACTAGCTAGCGTATCGTGACTGTGATTATTGCCCATCTTCTAAGCTGGTTTTTTAGACGTACATGTATTGTTTTTATACGTGAAATGTTACCTTTGAGCATGCGCTTCACTCTAGACTGGAATGACAAGGATGTGAATATTGTCCTGGCCTTTTTCCTGTGACCCATATATAGTAATCCATCCTGTGTTGGAACACTGCAGCTGTACTAAGTGATAATTATTTCCTGTGTTGGAACACTGCAGTTGTACTAGTTCCTGTGGGAACACTGCAGCTGTACTAGGTTCTAGTGATAACTATTTCCTGTGTTGGAACACTGCAGCTGTACTAGGTTCTAGTGACAACTGTTTCCTATAATGGTTGTTTGCTTGCTGTTTTTTGTAATAAATAATTATTTAAAAAATACCAGCAAACAAACAAACAAACAAGTAAATAAATGAGTCATGAGTCTGGCTGAACCTGTACAGATCTCTGCATTTGGCCTATGCATGGAAGATGACTATCAGGGTAGCAAGTGGTATCCATCTTGGAGCCCTTCTGTGCAGACCTCACAATTGCCACCCATGTGGTTGCAGTGGATGCTATGTGTCTGCATGGTCTTAGCTGCCACAAAATCGAGGGTCATCACCATTGGCATGATGTGATTAATGACATTGTTCACAGGGCACTCACCTCGGCCAAAGTGCCATCTCAACTGAAACCTTCTGACCTCTACTGCTCAGATAATGGTGGTCCCAGGGAAGCAAGGGGAAACACCCTGTGTGGAATATGACATATATATACGGATACCTTTGTCTTTTCATATACTTCAGTACGACAGGAGCAGTGGTGGTATAATTGTCAGACAGGCCAAATATTCCACACTTGAACCCCTCCCATACTTTCAGCATTGGGATGCCTGGGGCTTTCGGTCACATGACTCTGACACTTATGATGGATCGTGGTTGCTGTCTAGCTCAGGACACAGGACAAGAGAGAGGCTCTCTACTTCCTTTTTCATGGGAGGTATGTAGGAGGATATTACCAAAACCCTGAAATTGTTACCTACTTCTTTGCAGTTAATTTTGGTAAAACATATATAGCTTGTTTCAAGTACTTTCCAATCATTGATTACTTTATGAAGGCTAGAAGCTCTGTATAGTGATCACAAGTATCCTTCCATAAAAACCATACTTTGTAAACCTAAAATGACCAAGTGTCTAACCACTTCCAATTCACTGTGTAACAGAACCACACAAACATGCAGGATTTTCAAGGTGATCAGAGTACAGTTTTTAAGCGAGTGGCATATTTGTCACTGCAGATGTACTAGTCTTCATAAAGTACATTCATAAAGTACATCACATCAAAAAAAAACTTTTGAAACCAGCTATCTTCTGAATTAGAATAATAAGTTACTTCAGGTACTTGGTGGTTTGTCACCGTCCCCGTAATTTTTCTCGTAACTTTATTTTTGTTATATTAAAAACAAACAAAAAACAAACAAACGGGGGAAAAACTTAAAAATTATAATAAAAAATAAACCAACTCTTTGACCATGTGGTTCCAGAGAGATGATCGCTTAATACCACGTCTGGCCATAAGTTACTTTTTTGGTTATGCCAGACTACTAGCTTAGTGCTGGTGATAGATGCACTTGTGACCGCAGTATTTCATGGAAAAGGTGTGTATGATATTAGCTACAAACTACAAGTTAACTATAACAAAATCAAGGAGTATCAAATACCATCAGTAGGTAACAATTCACACTACAATTCAAATCTAGTATTGCAAGTCCTAAGATGTGTAAATACTGAGTAACAGCAAAACAATTTATGATCAGTGGTGAGTCATATAGAGTAATTCAATTTAATTCCAATTAAAGCATTGTAAAATCCTAGGATATATGTATATATATATATAGTGAGGACGGCATGATCAGAGATGAGGTTAATATAGAGGCACGATTTAGAAAAGTCAACAATGCTGAATAAGAAGTATATAAGAGAATAGCACTTCAGTGAGAACTGTCACGAATTCAAATGGGGACTGGTGAACGACAAATTCAGATGAGCACAGGGGCATGGTGTTTGACACCAAAGATGATTACACATATCTCAGAATAGTGATCATAATGCAGTGAGTGGTCCCATCTTTGTCCCAGTTCAAAGCAGTTTCATGTCACCAACAAGCTTGTACAGGCTGCTTTATTTGCTTCCAGATTTGTGCTCTTTTACTCAAGAGGTTCTCAACTCCTCCCTGTCCCTGTTCATGATAAACTTGCATTTCTGAGCCAACTTCTGCATTATCCTTTGTCAACCCAAGCCTAGATCAAGCAGTGTGCATTCCTTTTAATAATTGGCTGCAGAGTTGGTTTGGTGAGAAAGTTGTTACTGTTATGTCCATAGCAGGAAAAGCAGTTTCTTTGCAGTATTTTTGATACAACTGATGAGTATTCCAGAGCTAACCTTACTACTCTGCTGGTTGAGTGGTACTTAAAGCCTCAAGATTCTTCATCCGAACTCTTCTTGAATTATTCAACCCAGAAGCCATGGAGTTTTTACTTCCATACAATAGGATGGGAAACACACACATCTCATAGGCATAGATAGCCCTGCCTGATGATGGATTTAGTGATACATCCAAGGCTCCGTAGGTGAAGAAACTGCATCCCAATTGCTCTATCAACCAATTTATCTGCAGGTAAGTCCCATGACTACAGTACCTAAAGCACTCAGTAGAGGGCAATTAATTACACATAATCTTGCTTTTGGAAGCATTCAGAGTGAGGACAGTATTCTTGACAAACTTCTCTATGGTTCCTTTTGTCCATCCAGGATACTTCTGTTCATACATACTATATGGATATCATCTGCATGAACAGAAGGCCTTGCATAAAAGTATACCTGGGGTCCCAATCAATTCTGCTTGAGATCCCTGAGGAGTGGGTCAGTAATAAGCAGAACGATGTTAGACTCCTGAAGAACTCGATGCTCTGTCTGGGAGTGGGGTGGGGGAATTATTGAACTTCAATGGATACTTGACTGAATGAAGTGTTTTTTTTATCGCATGAGATAAGGTATCACACAAGATTTTTGGTTTGGAGGACATGTGTCCAGCTGTCCAAGTGTTAGCCGGACTTGTAGATAGATAAAAATTGTGAAGACACGACTTTGGAATATACAGACTAAGTTATATCAACCATGCCCGGCTTATGTGAATTACAATTTAATGGACCTGAACTGATTTCGGATTTTAGTGCAATTTTGGACATAGTCCAAGAGAAAAATTGCCATATAATTCTGTCAACTTAATTGTCTATAACTCTGCTCTAAAAAATTGAGGATAGAGTAAGTATACAGTGTGTGAGATGCAGAAAAGTTGGGAATAAGCGAGAAAAATCGACCTTAAAATGTTATACTACTGTTCTTTAACTGCTATTGTTAATCAACTAACAACAGCTAAACAAAACAAAATGGCCTGAGGGGAATCTTAGGTCCACAACCTCCTGTATGAACCTGGGCCGAGGTATCTCCTTCAAGTGGAAAATTTGAGTGTGTGTCATAAATAGAGAATATAGTGTCAGAGCAGCATCCTCTCTTGTTTGGTTCCTGCGAGAGATGCATCATTTCTAAAGTATTAGCTCAAGTCAGCAGAGGAATAAACTCTCTAAAGCTTGGGTGAGTACAGAAGAGATGGTCACTCCACGATATGTCTCTGTACGAAGGCAGTCTTTTCCTTTGACCTTGTAAACTGGGCATGTAACACCAAACTTCAGGACATCTGGCATTATTTCAAACTCAATCTCGGTATTAAATTCCTGCTGAATCCATAAGAGCAGTGAGTCCTTCCCAAAAGTGCAGATGTCTCTGCTTTACCTATCGAAGCCACCCACATCCCTAGCTTCAAACTCACCACAACTTTTTCTTTTTCCTCAAGCATAAATTTACATCTATGCACATTCGTTCGTCATTATCTCAGAGCATCAATCAGCTTATTGTAGGTATATAGTTAGGACAGGATATAGTTAGGACAGGAAAATCTTCGGCTGCTAAGTGCTTGAAGGGGTCAAACATTCTAGACCGACTTTGTATCATAGAAGTTTTTTCACTGCTTAAGAGAGTGGATCCTCACATCTTCTTCTTTTTTGTGCATTCAAAATTTGTTCTATCCCATTTTCTCAAGTCTCCCGTCAAAACTAAGGAGCTTTTTCTTTTTGACTGCCTTGCCAGAAGGGTAATTTCATCCTGAACTCTGCCCTAGCTTTAGTTTTCTCATCATACACATGCCCTTGGAAGATTGGTCCCCAGACCAAATCCCAGACCATGGTCCTGCCGAGGGGAATATCCCTCTGGAAGCCCCCAGCCCAACCCCAATGAGCTGGCATCCATCAACTCCAATGATCCGACTTTGGACACAGGCCCCCAGTCCAACCCGCTGGCAACTGGTCCTCGGACCAAATCTGAGACCATGGCCCTGCTGGGAGGAGTGGTACCACTCTGGTTCTGGGCCCCGAGCCCCCAGCCCAACCCTAACAATGATCTCCCTCCACTTCTGTCTATCTTAAATCTCGTTCTTCTTAGCTGCTAACTGAGATAAAATATCATCTTTGAACCACTTTTGAAACTTTCTGTGTGGCTTCTTAAGTGAGAGGCAGTAATGCAGCCTTTAGGACGAGGTTTGTAACTTCTGTTATATTTTTCATTTTCATTCAACTCTGCCAGTTTGCCGATTAGGGTACCTCAAGGATCTGTTCTTGGATTTCTCAAATAGCTACCAATATTATTGTTACTAATACTACTGCACATATAATATATACACAAATTATTAATTTATACGCTGGATAAAATCATGATTTCTCCAATTTTTGAATGAGGACCTGAGCTGCTGAATTTAAGCAAATCTTTTGAATAATAATGTAAGTAGGCTCTAATGAAATGTTATATATATGAAATGTAATATTATTAAAGGTAAGTGTAATTATCTCGGGTTTTATGGTCAGTCATGACCTAATATAAAAAAGAGCACTAGCAGCATTTGCAAGTGTTTGTAGAGTGAGCAACTACCTGCCCCACTTATCCTATCAGTCCCCCACCTCGCCCCCGCCCGCCCCCCGTTCTCCCCCCTCATGGATTATTCCTCAGAATTTCTGCAGTGATTATCCTCTCTCAATCTCAGGGCACACACAGAACTATGCCATGAGAGTTACTGTTGGTCAGCCTCCACGCATACAGATGTTCCACTAAGGGATTGGCCAAGATGGGCTTCATAAATACTGAGTATGGTTCAATCACCATTTATTCCAGCAAGCTCCCCATGATATATAATACTAGTTGTAGAGGAATTATCTCTCTTGATCTCACACTGAGAAACATACGGTCTCATATACTTTTCAAGGAGTATTTCAATGCTATGTGCTTCCTAAACTGTACTTAACTAGTGTAGGTTCTTTAAAACAGGTTCTACAAGTTAAGAAGGTTTATTAAATATGTGATAATATTTACGATATATAATGACTTTCTCAATAATCAACTTGAATTTACTCACTCAGTGTTTTGGCGGGAAGCTTAAAAAATCAGAAGAAATCCATGCATAATGCAGTTCAGGTGCATGTAGCTGAAAAAATAAGTAAGTAAACTCAAGTTGATTATTGGGAAGTCATTGTATATATCTACATTATATAAAACTGAGAGAACATTCATCTTTTTGGGTGTTAATAAAGTATTTTGTGTAAATGCACTGTTCATAAATAATTCCTCTAATTTTTTTAAATTGAATCATTTTCATAGAGAGAGTATTAACCAGATATGTGAAGAATGGATTTTTTTGCTAACCCCCCCTGCCCCTTTCTTCCCCCCAAATTCTAGTTACTAACACATGACTTGAGATTTCGACGGTCAATATATTTGGTAATTTCGAAACTGAATGTCATTTGATGCCATTAAAACTTGGTCATGATGGTTGCCTGCAGTCGGTGTGGGTATTTTATTGGTAGATCTTTTATTAGGCAGTTGTGGGTTTCGACTGCTAATGTCAAATGTCCATTCACAGTATATCCTTGTATTTTAGCATCATAAATGTGCACAGAGTGCACCATTTTATTACAGTCTCTTCAATGTGTCTGAGTCTGAATGAGAGCACTCAGTCATTTACACCCTGCATTGACGGGCATCCTGCCTCTTCATAGCTGGAACAGTATGGAGTATTCTGCAAACCCATACATGGATTGATCAAGGTGCTGCCTGTGTTGACTTCCTCTCAACCCGTCCTGCTATTACTACAAGTTGGTTCAACATGAAATCGTATTAGCAGTAATTAATTACTATTAGGAAACATTTTAGTATGACCTCTTTGTATGGTATGCTTTACAAAGAGCTACAAAACTGGAGGCATTCTTCTGACTGCTCTTGGTTACAGCATAGCTCTTAAAGTGTGACAAAGTTCAAAAGATAATGATCAAAGCATCACTTGTGTACTTGCTCTTATATATTCACTATATTTAGTCTAGACAGCTTTATATTGTGAGTGTATAATTATTTACTAAAAGTATTTCACTATATTTAGTTAACTAGACAGCTTTATATTGTGAGTGTATATTTAGACTGCTTTATATTGTGAGTGTATATTTACTAAAAGTATTGTGGGGAAGAGAATGTGACGGCCACTCTTCAAGCATGTTTGTCTATATGAACATGTTCATATTTAGAATTGGTGAACTTTGTTGGCTAAGTGATGTACATACGTAAACCATATACCCAACCTTCACAAGGATGTGTAAGGCAGTACTAGCTATTCTGTTCACCTCTCAACTTTCTTTACCTCTAATTTAATCAGAGAGTAATGTCATTTATAATATTACGCAGACGATAGCACTGCAGTAAACTTTTAATTATGCACACCTGGAAGATTCCCCTCTCGTCATAGCCATGATCTGGAGGAGTGGTGAGGTGTGAGATGAGGAGACTCACAATAGTATGTGTGGTGCTATCAAAAGAGGTGTCATAGTTGAGTCCTTGAATGGTATTCATTCGCTGATTTCCAAACTCATTCATGCAGATGGATGGGAGGAGTTTCAAAGAGATCGTAAGAAGAGTTATGTGAGATTCTCTATGAATTTATATAATATTTATAAAATAGTAATTCTGAGAGAAAAGTTAGCTAAAATAATCAAAAAAGTCATTTCCCTTCCTCATCAGCAATTTCACAACTGCTACATCCTGAGAGAGAGACATGAGACCAGACATGAGACCAGAAGACTATTTTAAAAAACCCCACATATTTGTCTCTCTCTCACACGTAAACATACACACACACATTCACACACACACACGTGCACACACTACGTCGAATGAAGCGGGTCACTGAATGAACAAGAAATACCTTTTTGCCTCAGGCGTAAGTGTGTTCATCACACGTAGCAATAAACAGCCTCCGTATATGGAACTACATAACAGAGGCTCAGTGAGAAGCCAGTTCTCTGAACCTACGAGCAGACAGGGAGGAAACACAACTGGAAATGCCCACTTGAAGTCACAAGTTCTGCTTCTCATGTGCTTAATGAGCGAAGGTGTGCCTGGCTTTTGGAATGTTGTCCCGAATCAATTGGGAGAGATCGTGAAACCACTTAACATAGAGGATCGGCAGAAGTGATGATGGTCTCCACAATTCCCTAGGAACATGGTGAGGGTTAGATATTCAATGGAGCTCCAAAATTCTGATACTGCGCATGTGTTAAAATTGCACTGCTAAGCGTCAGTTCAGTGTATCAAGAAGAAAGAAAAAGAAACGAGTGAGGAAGAGCAAAGTGGGCTTCAGAAATGCAGGAACTGAGGAGAGATAGGCTATGATTTTTTTTTTGCCTCAAGCGTATGTGTGTACTTATGTTCATTACACATAGCAATAAACTGTCTCTCTATGAACTGCTCTATAGCTTAAATTACAATGACCTCCTCGGAATAAATTTGAAATTTAATCTCTCGTATGTTTCAATTAGATGCTCTAGCCTTCAAACAGGAATAATGTTGAAGGCTACTAGAGGATTTAGCGGAGGAGGGGGTGGGTGTGGGGAGGGGGGGGGGGGGCATCACAGAAGACCCACACAAATCCAAGCAGCAGAACCCCAAAAAGAAGCTGGAGCAACTTTTGGAGAGAAGGAGAACGAGAGAAGAATAGATGGTTAATAAATCTGACAATCTTTCTCCAACTCTGGAAGAGGTCTTTGCTTTGGGTCTTAACTTTGTCCCTGCTCCAAAGAGTCTACCTTTGATGGACACCATAGCTGCAGTGGAAGAGATGGCCAGGAAGCTGGAGGATAAAAGGTACATGAGTTTCTAGGAAGAATAATTATGTGGAATTTTGAGAAGAGTGAGAGAATTAATGGACAACAGAAAAAGGCCCAGGGAAGATGGAAGAGATCATGATCCTACCAGTAGAAAATGGTCCTGATGACAAAAGAAAGTTACATTTCAAAGCTGACAGGAATGCTGCAGACCAAGACATATGGAAGGATCCTACTAAAATGCAGGAAAACAAGGTGAGTCATGTAATAAAGAATTTGGAGAGGACGGGAGAAATAACAACTGCCTTATACAATAGAATTAGGCCCACTGGAAGTAAACTGTCACTGATTTATTGGCTCCCTAAGATACATAAACCCGAGTCCCCTTAGACACCGTCAATGTCCGTCATATAATCTTTCCAAGTTCACACATTTGTTATCACCTCTAGCTAGCAATACAAGTACATAATTTATGTTGAGAAGCATATTCAAAGTGAATGTTTGGCACAGGATGAGTGTCTTGTCAGTTTTCCTCTCTTTATACCAATTTTCTATAGATAAGGTGTTGGAAGTCACTTTTGGAATTTTGATGAAAGATGAAGGCTTGCATGAAAGGACTGCATTAGGTGCTGACAGGATTTCTGAATGTTGGAGTTGTGTCCTACTTCAGGTAGCATCAAGAAATATACTACAAGCAGAAAGAAGATCAGCAATGAACTGTCCAGTATCTGCACTGGTGGCCAACCTTTATTTTGAGGGATTTGGCACTCACAACTCCCCCCCTGAAGCCAAGATGTTGGAAGAAATATGTGGATGATACCTACTGCATACTGAAGAAAGGAAGAGAGCAGGACTTGTTAAACCATCTGAACAACATAAGGCTATCCATTAAGTTCACCATGGAGCTTGAAGTGGATGGATCATTGCTGCCCTTTCTGGATTGCCACCTACACAAAAATGGGTGGAAGTTAACAGAAAACACATGCACACCAACCAATTATAGATCACATCATCCTATCCATGTTAGAAAAGGAGTGGTGAATAGTTATGATATAGCCAAGAGAGTAGTGACATTGAAGGATCTACGGAAGAAAGAACATCATTTGTTTATTAGAGGAATTGTTATCCGCAAGCCTTCATCACCTTTCCTCTGGAGATACATTTAAATGCAGAAAGGAAAATAAGTAGACCGATACAGGCAATCAGTCTAAAAAGAAGGATCCTTGGTAGTGATTCCTTATGTAACAAGGATGAGTGAAGACATCAAGAGGGTCTGCACGAAGCTCAATTTTGCCATTAGGTGAGAAATCTCCCCCTTTTAACCGAAAGAAGCTCTATTTTGCTCCAATTGGGACGTTTTTGAGTCATCTTCAGATTGGAAAGAACTCTGAGGGCACAACTTAGCAGAGTGAAGGATGAATTACCAGTTGGAATGCACTCATGAGTTGTGTACCGCATCCCTTGCAGCTGTGGGAAGTACTACATAGGGGAGACCAACAGAAGAGTGGTAATCACAATGAAATAGCATCAAGATGCCTGTAAAAAGTGTGCCAAAGAGAAATCTGCAATTGCTGAACATGCATGGGACAATGGACATCATATTTTGTGGGAGGAAGCCACTATCTTAGACCAGGCCAGAAGACAGAAGGAAGTGCTACTGAAGGAGGCATTGCAAATCAGCCTGGCATCAAAATGTGAGCAGTCCAATCGAGATTGGGGAATCTACTTACCTGGCTGGTGGGTGACCACTCTCAAGAGCTTGAACTTGAAACCATGACAACCATATTATTTTTGTATTCAGTTTTTTTATTGTTCCTTGTTAATATTTTAATATCAAGTAAGTGTTTTTATTTTTTAATTATTTTTTCTTTATTTAATTTATTTTTAAGATTAATTTATTATTCTTGTTCTAACTTATAAAAATAAAAAATAAAAATATTAATAAATGTCCAATAAGACAGATGAGGTTACATGTGGAGTTTGTAGTGGGTGCTTTAGGGGCTTCTCTTTGACAGCTGCTGGGCTGGTTCATACGCATAGACCTGTGGACAAGTGCTGCTCTGGTTCTCATAAATAGCCAGTGGCTAGGACAAAGACTCCAGAAGCAAGCCAATCACTACCACCATGTGACATGGACCTAGCCACTTGTTCTGCCTCTCCTCTGGTTACTCCAGCAGGCCAACACTCCCCTCAGCCTCCTCCAAGGTCCATACTTCCAGTGAAGGTTTTAAATAGGACTCCTAGGGCTTCCAGGTATCAAGCAGGAATGAAATTGGCCACTATTCTGGAGGGTTTAGTTAGCATGAACAATGTCTTGGGAGAGGTTGTTACACTTCAGTACATGGTGCCTTTGAGGGTACCTACTTGCTGTGGCGAGAAATAGTCCTTGGCTGCCATGGTTAACATGCAGCTGAGAGAGGAGGAGGAAACCTGTACCACTGCCCATTCCACCAAGAGGGGTAGGGGCAGACTGAAGGATCCCATGGGAGTCCTTAGGCCGCAGCGTGTCAGAGAAGTTGGAAGAAGGAGATTTCAAGGGAGCAGTTAACCTTGCATGTTCTGAGGACTCTATGACAGATAGGAGTGCTGAAACCTTCATGGCCTAAGAGAAGCACCTTACTCCTCATCCAGACTCTTATATCCCACCAGCCCCAAATATCAATGTGCCTCCACTGTCCGTATCTTCAGAGGATGTGGCCTGGACTATCAGGACCTTTCCAAATGGGTCTGCTTTTTTGGGGTGGGGTGGGGGATGGGTTGAGATCACAGCATTTCAAGGATATAATCAACTCACCCAATGCTGAGATCTCCTCCCTCCTCAATGCTCTGGCCTCCTTTTCTTCTCATGTTTTGGAAGGAAAAACCCATTAAGTATCCACCCATTCTATTTCAGAGCTACCCTTGTTGCCTTGGAGAAGAAAAGAGGTGGGGTCGGCCCATTGCAGTGGGTTGTACTCTATGCAGATTGTTGGCAAAGGTCGCTGGGAACAAGGTGGAGGGCATGCTAACCTTTTTGGCTCCCAAGCAGTTGGGTTATGGGATCAGTGGAGCTGTAGAAGCATCAGTCCATGCTGCCAGACAATACCTTAGTCAGCTACAGCCAGACCAATCCCTGATTAAACTTGATTTCAAGAATGCCTTTAATTCTGTGCACAGGGACAAGATGTTGGAGGCTGTTTTTAAGCTCTAGCCCCTAGCATCTACCCCTTGTACACTCTGTACACTCCACAAAATCTTCTCTTCCCCTGGGAGACAAAACTATCGATTCATCAGAGGGTGTGCACCAGGGGGACCCTTTGGGTCCCCTCCTCTTTTGCCTGTCTCACCGCCACTGCACCCTTCTGTCTTCTGAGTTTTGTGTGATATACTTGGATGATATCACATTAGGGGGCCCTACGGAGGAGATTCTGCAAGACTTGTAGGTCATTAGTTGGACAATCATAAGTTTGAGATTATCTGTAATGACCCAGTGATGAGAGGAACCATCCATCACAACACTGCCTGGAGCTAGAGTTGTCAACCCATCATGTGCTATCTTACTGGGTTCTCCTCTTGGGAATGTTGACTGCATTTCAACTGCTCTCAAGGAAAAGCTCAAAGCCCTTGATAGCAGATTGCAGCACACCACAGCCCATGATGGTATTCTCTTGCTACGGAACTCCTTTGCCATCCCCAAACTCCTGTACACCCTCAGAACTTCTCTCTGTTTGATCTAACTGCCTACGATGATTTGCTCAAGTCCATAGTGAATACTGTGATCAACATTCGTTTTGGTGATGAAGATCCAGCATGCCCTACCTGTTAGATAAGGTGGTCTTTGATTCCGGAGTGGTGTGCAGCTTACTCCTTCTGCCTACCTGGTTTCAGCTGCTGCCTTCTCTAGTCTCATTAGCCACATTCTACCAGCTAGCTTGCAGTCTCTCTACCAATGCTATACTTGGATGATGCTGTTTCATTGTAGTCTATAGTCCCCCTACAACTGGTAATACAGCCTTCAGTCAGAAGATCTGGGACATTTTTGTAGTGACATCCACATCAAAATCCCTCCTGAAGAGTGCCCTGGATGACATGGTGAGAGTCTATCTATTGGCAGTGTCCACCAAGGAGGCTGGTACTTGGCTAAGCTCTCCCTATTTCCAGCTTAGGTCTGAATGGACGACAACACCTTGCGAGTTGCTGTGGGGCTTGGAATGGGTTCCTCTTTGTGTTACCCCCACACATGCCATCATTGTGGGATTGAGGTGAACCACCTGGCCACCCATGGGCTCAGTTGTAAGAAGAGCAAAGGGAACCATTATCGTCATGGGGCCATCAATGACATCATACACAAAGCTCTAACCATAGCACGCATTCCTTCAAGGCTAGAACCATAGGTCTGAATTGCACAGATAGCAGGCGACCGGATGGGGCAACGACGATCCCATGGAAGAATGGCAAACCACGAGTATGGGACGCAACTTGCCCGGACACCTTTGCACAGTCCTACCAATGCTATGCCATCAAGTCCAGGAGCAGTGGCTGACCTAGCTGAGGAGAGGAAGTCAGCCAAGTGCATCACCTTAGGCCCCGGCTATTCCTTCATACCTGTGGCTATTGAGATTTTGGGGGCCATTGGGAAGAGGTCAGTTGCCTTTTTGAAGGAGCTTGGCCACAGAGTGAGGCAATGTACTGGAGAGGTGAAAGCGTACTTCAGCATCTCTCTGTAGCTGTACAGAGAGGGAATGCAGGATATGTGGTGGGGTCAGTGGGGTGGGGGGGGGGGGGGGGGGGGGGGGGAGGGGTCAGGACTTGACTTGTTTGATAATTAGATAACTGATAATATAGTTCTTGTTTTGTTTTCATCAATATCATTTTATTTTATTATAAAAAACAACTTATTATTATTAAATTTTGTTTATTATTTATTTATTATTTAAATTTTGTTGCTACACTTATACAAGTTAGTTAGTATATACCAAAATACCAAAATACCAAAATAATAACTAATTAACATACAATAAATAACTACACAAATAAACGATAAAGCTAACGACAAGTTCAAATCCCGACCGACACCAAAACAGATAAGGCATCCCACCACTGGACTGCCACTGAGAGATGCTGAAGCTCCTTCAGGAAAGCCATTGACCTGTTCCCGATGACCCCCAATGACTCGATGGCTATGGGCACAAAAAAGTGGCAATGATCTAGACTAGCATACTTGGCCACTTTCTTCTCCTCAGCCATAACAGCCACAGTTCTAGCACTACTCACTGCCACATCCTTCTGGATAGGTCACATCCCACACTAGTTGCTTGCCATTCTTCCATGAAACCATGGTTAACCTTTTCCCGTCAGAAAGAAAGAGACCTGACAGTTCCAGCCTGGAAGGGATACCTGTAGATGACAATGCCCAGAAGAGGATGTCATTTAAGTATGATGGTAGAAACACCTTTCACTCCTCTTGCAGCTAAGACCATGTGTGGCTAGATGAACCACTTCAGCTCCATAGTGCTGACAGTTATGGCAAAGTGGAGCCCAAGCAGAGACCCACGGCAATTGAAACAACCAAAAGATGGGCTTGAGCCAAATCATCAGGTGCATTCTGCAACAAAGATTCCATGGACTTTAACACCATGCATGCATCCAAGACTTCTGGAGGCCTGCCACATAACCAGATGGTGGGGAATTGCCGTGATCCATAGACCATGCTGAAAGGGCATCATCCACAAAAGGTTCAGGAGTGAAAGCGAGTGAGGTAGCAGGATGGCTTAGACCAGGTCATGAGTGGCAGTAGCTGAGGCCAAGAAGGCAGAGGGAGGAAGCTGCACTGAACTCCTGATTCTAAGATCCCCTACACCAACAGGGAGAGTGGCCTGCACAAGAATGGACATCCTCATACCACTCACAATTGACTAGAGACTATCATAATCTATCAGGGCAGTAGAAAGCACTATCAGGGCAAGAGAAAGAAAACATGAAGAAGTCCTGAAGGTGTAGAGAAGCTTAGGGATATACGCAGCAGGATTATAAGGCATCCTGAGCAGAAACAAATCTGAGCCTGTCCCCCACAACCTCTAGGGCACTGATTTTGACCTTGAGAACAGTTGAGACAGAATTCAGGCTATCCAGAGGAGAACCTAGGAGACAGGCATCAGAGGGATCAACTACATGAGCTCCTGGGAGAGAGAGCATAAGATGGTTCCTCTCGAAACTGCAATTTTTTAATAATTTTTTTATTATTATTTTTATTTATTTCAATTTTGTCATTCTGACATCAACAAAATGATGATGTGATGATCATAATAATAGTAGCTAGATAATAAAAAGGGAAACAAAACAAAACACAACAAATAAATAAAGAACTATTATTTGTAAATTAAAATATCATAATTATAGGCATTACTATATAGCAGGCTGACTGGTTCCGAGCACGGCTACGGTGTTTCATGCTGGATGGCAATGGGAGATTCTCTAAAGGAGAAAATGATGGGAATATGGTTCATTATTTCACCATAAAATACTTGTATGAAGTTGGGAATACATAAAGGTATGTGTGTGTCTAGTTGATAATTATACATAAAAAGCTAATGACAAGTTCAACTCTTGACTGACCCCAATACAGATAAGGCATTCCCCCTCCGAACTGCCAACAAGAGACGCTGAATGAGGTAGCACAGGCATTCACCTCTACAGTTCTTTGCCTTATCCTGAGGCTTAGCTCCTTCAGATGCCATCGACCTGGACCCGTTGGCTCCCAAAGATTCAATGGACATGAGAACAAAAAAGTGGCATGGATCCAGATTGGCATACTTGGCCACTTTCTTCTCCTCAGCCATAGCATCCACAGCTCCAGTACTTCTCACTGCTGCAACCCGATTATAATATTTATTATTATTATTTAATTAAATTTTTTTAAATCTCATCCGGTTCACGTGCTGGGTGCATGCATAGGCCTGGATGTGGTTTCTATCACATGGTGGATAATACTAATAAAATTTGCTTTACAACCCGACCATGTGTAAGATCACAAGTACATGATAGATTGATGAAAAAGTGTGGGAGGTTGCAGGTCAAGCAACAATAGCTGGTGCCGTCTATGATACAGCTGATTAAGAGACAGAGAAGTTAACATAAGATGAGTGGCAGTGAGAACAAGGACATCAACAACAAAATGAACAAGGTTATTCGCCGTCTAATTTATCTAAGAAAATGTTCCGAAACTTGCTGTATAGCAATTGTTCATAGAAGAAGAGAAGTTGATAGGAGCTAATGAGTTCCATAGTGGGACAACATGACTAATGAACTGCTTACAGTTGGGGAGGAACGGTGAAACTTGTATTAGAGTTTGTTTGAAGATGAGGATTTGTTTGTGCTGAAACAAATGTTACAATAACATATATACTGCATAATATAAATATAATCTGCAGGTTGCTTGAGATGTTTCACCAAGAAAAGGATGTCTAGAAATTCAGCTAAAGCATAAGAGGGAGAACATTGAAGAAGATCAGTCTCATCACATGATGAGTCAATCAATATGAACTTTGTTGCTCAACGCTGCACTCTTTCAAGAGCTTTGATATCCAGATACATAACAAGCTCACACGCTGATGAAGGCTAGAGCATCTAGTCAACACGTCCTAGAGATTAAATTTCAAGTTGATTATCGAGAACGTCATTGTAATTTTGTTATGTCAACTGAGAGTTCGTCTGCTCAGTAACTTCTCAATTCCTTCCACATTTGCCACACGCCTTCACTCGCTCGACAATCAAGTGCTCTATTATTAGCTACCAGAAAAAGGCCCCCTGGGTCTATTTTTGTTTGTCCTAGTCCATAGTCAGAAGAAAATAGAAATTGGCGAAGGTCGTCATGCCACAAATAACCTTAACGACCTCTGCAAAGTGCCCGTGCTATGCGGCTCTTACGTAGCGCTGCAGGAACTACTAGAAAAAGAGGCCCTCCAACTCCCTTCTCTCTAATTTTGCTCGCTACACTTGGGGTGGAAACCTAAGAGATTAGAAGAACATCGATTTATAGCCGCAACGTTTAATTAAATGACATCCGAAATCAAATCCTCGACCGAACCCCGAGTGGTCAGCCTTTAAAGAATTATGTCATTATTGCCATGTTGCGTTTTGTGAGTTATTGTTGGCAACACGTAAGATGAAAGCGCAGGTAAATCCTTACAGGGTGGGAGGGGGGGGGGGGGGGGGGGGTCTAATTGCCCCTTGTCTCAGCCCTGGGTGTTGCAGCATGACTTATAAAATGGGAACAGTCAGACATTTTGATTATTGGATACTGCTGAGCCTGTAAGGCGACCACATATACTACAGCACAGTGCGAGACTTTCTAACACTAATAACCATCTATATTATCAACAGTACTTAATGATATAATCTTGATATTGCTGAGCCTGTTAAGGCGACCACATATTCTGCAGCATTTTGATTATTAGATACTGTTAAAAGGCGACCACATACACTACAGCACAGTGTGATACTTTCTAACAGTAACTACTAATAATCATCTATATTATCAACAGTACTTAATGATTTAATCTTGATATTGCTGAGCCTGTTAAGGCCATCACATATAATTATATTACAGCACAGTAACCTAATAACTATCTATATTAAAAATCAACCACCTTCTCAATAATCAACTTCAATTTTTATTCACTCGACGTTTCAACTAGATGCTCTAGTCTTCATCAGGAAGACTAGAGCATCTAGTCGAAACGTCGAGTGAAAAAAATAATTTGAAGTTGATTATTGAGAAGGTGATTTTTATGTTATTATGTCAACTGAGAGTTCATTGAGAGTACTTAATTAATAAAGATATCCACAATATTAAGTTATGAGTGTCCCGCTAGGAAGGGGGAACGGGAGAGGACCAAAGATCACTCCTCAGCTCTCCATACAACAGTTCCTTTCTCCTCTGCCACCACTTCCCTACCCAGTACATAACAGACTCGCCCACCTCCTCCATCACTGCATCACTTACTCCCTCCACATCTTTCCCCAAACGCAATGCCACCTTTCCATCCTTACTCACTCTTCTAAATTCATCCAGCCACTG
>JAQNBH010000016.1:17849088-17901588 GCA_028752905.1 Cladorhizidae sp. MBARI D1340-BT2
CAACCTTTCCGGAAGGATCTGATGGATAAGATCAGAGCAGGTAGTAGCTGATGCAAGGAAGGCGGAAGGTGCCAACTGCACTGCACTTCTGATTCCAAGACCACCCGAATGCACCGGAAGTGATGCCTGTGTCTTGAATTTGCACCAAGCTCACCTGACGGTCCCAGTGGCTATGCACAGTCGCTAAATTCAACGTTCACTATCTCACTCACTATTCCTCTTTGCAGCTTGTCAAATGAATGTAGTAATGGAGAAGAGAAGGAAGGAGATGTATTATTCTCCCCCAACCACCACATCCAGTTCATGTGCTGGACATGTGTGCCAATTCACGTGCTGGGCGAATGTGTTCACGTTTTTGATACGTGTGCTCAGGTGAGGTTTTGTAGTGGTGAATAGGTAGCTACCGGGCTCATGTGAGTCCTAGCGACTCATTATTCCTGATGAAGGCCAGAGCATCTAGTCGAAACGTCGAGAGAATACATATTTAGAAGGTTATTGTAACAATAACAATAATACACAACATACAATATGATAATAATAAAAAATAATATTATAATAATAACAAAAACAACAGCAATAACAACAATATTAACAAAAAATAACAATAATAAGAAAAAAAATAACAGCATTAAAACCAAGATAACAACAACAACAATAATAGCAACAACAATAATAAAACCACAGCAACAATAACAGCAACAATAAAGCAATAATAATGGCAACAATAACAACCCCCTGTAATCACACACCATCTCCTCCGCCCTTCCCTTGCCCACCCGAGCTCCTCCGCTCACCAGACGAGATTGTAAGTCTTCTAACTTGCAATCCCTCTGAGAAATCAACTGCCCCGATCTTTGCCAGAATGCTTAGATCCAGCTGCATCCATATCAATTTCTCTTTCTCTTATCTTTAATTCCTCCCTCTCTACTGGTGTACTACCCACTGACTGGAAGCATTCCTTTGTAGTTCCTATCCCAAAAACATCTCCACCCTCTCCCCAAGGATTATCCTTAATAAGCAAGGTATTAGAACGCTACATATTTAACTATTTACACAAGCTTATCACCATACAAGATGTTTTGTCAAACATTCAGTTCGGATTTTGCCCAGGTCTGTCTGCTGAAATAGCAATACTTAACATATCTCAATCCTGGTTTGCTTCCCTGGATGCCCACAAGTCTGTCTGTGCAGTCTTTCTAGACATCAAGAAAGCTTTTGACTCTGTGCCACATAGACCACTCTTAAACAGTCTGTCCTCACTTAATATTCCTTCTCATCTCCTCTGTTGGCTCACTTCCTATCTTACGGCCCGGTCACAGAGTGTCACTATCTCTGGTGCTCTCTTTTCTTCGTGTCATGCATCCTCTGGAGTATCAAGGATCTATTCTTGCTCCTCTTCTCTTTGTTCTTTACAGTAACGACATTGCAAAGCTCCCACTCTCGACATCTTCTACACTTACTCTCTATGCAGATGACATCCTCCTCTCCCATCCATTCTCTTCAACCTCTTCCTTAGATTCAGTGCAATCAGACATCCTCATGGCTATCTTCCCGTCTCCTAATAATTAACTCTAATAAGAGCAAGTACAAGATGATCTCTCGTAAACCCCTCGCATCCTCATACTCCACTGTAATAGTCCTCAATAGTACTCCCCTTGATCTCGTCACTTCATTTACATACTTAGGAGTAACTTTCATCTGTTACCTCTCCTGGAACCTGCACATTAGCGAAGTATGCACTAAATCAAGGAAAATAATAGGATTAATTTATCGCAACTTTTACCATCACTTATCCTCTCATATGCTAATTAAACTTTACACAACATTAGTTCTCCCTCATCTAAGTTACTGTTCCTCTGTGTGGTCACCTCCTCCCTCTTCTTGTAATTCAAAATGCTTAGAACACATTCAGCACTTTGTACTCAGACTCTGTACTCGCCAATGGACTTGTGACTATGCATCCAACCTCTCCACCTTTAAACTTCCTACACTCTCAAATAGACGTGCTCGGGCCAGGTCCTTCTAATTTACAAAATAATAAGCAATTACATCCATTTTCCTCCAGACTCAATCCAATTAGCTCCTACTCCACTCACGTCTTCTTGCCAATACCACCCAATCGAACATCATAATCCCATTCTCCCACACTGCATCCATGCAGTCTTCCTTCGTTCCCTCTGCCACAGCTCTTTGGAACTCACTCCCAACCTCCATTAGATCCTCGTCCTCACTCTCTTCCTTCAAACGACAATTCTTCACCTAACTTCAATCATTTTTCTACCTCTCCAATCTGGCGCCCTCATCTCAAGAAAGACTTTGTCCCATTGGAAAAGATCCAAAGAAGAGCAACTAAGTTTATCCTCGGAGATTTCTCATCAGACTACAAATATCGCCTTATTAGTTTATAAATTCTTCCCCTAATGATGACTCTGGAACTAAATGATATCTTATTTGTTGTAAAATCTCTAAAAAACCCATCTGTACATTTCAATATTTTTAATTAAATTTCTATGTCCATGCTCGTAATGTAAAGAACCTCCACTCATTTTTAACTCGCATTCCTCGTCTTTAGAATTCACTCCCTAGTATCTTCCATTATTCTCAACTAAACTTGTTATTTCTTAATCACTTCATTTCAAACTTTGATCCAAATAATCCATGCTCTTATAATTTTATATGTCCATGTAACAAATGCGCTAATATACCAACCATCCTAACTTCCACCACTTAAATCTGGCTACTTGATTTTGACTTGTAGACCATCATGGTCATCACTCATGTTTCTATACATGTATATATATATATATATATATATAATATGTATATGTACGTAAAGTGATAATAATAATAACAGTGAGTGCTATAATCATAATAATGACCCCTCGCGCTTGACTGATGTTCTTCAACTTTTGAGAGATTTGATTATCACTTCAGTGGTGACAGATTTTGCCAAGCTTTCTTGCCCACTCCAGACAGCATTTTCTTTCTCCTGCTGGCACGATGTAATTTAGTGCACATTCTATTTCTTTCGTGATGGAAGGTGCAACGGAGGGAGCGTTCTATTTGAGGGAGCGTTCTATTTGAGGGTGTGTTCTATTTCGGGGTGCATTTTTTTAATGTTCTGTGCTGATTAAATGATTTATGATCGTATTTTGAAAGAAGTTCTGTAAGTCTGATGTACTGCTACTCATCATAATATCTGTGACAGTGGTCTTCATTGTATGAAATAGCCGAGGCAAAGCAGTTTCAATGGAGTAGGCAGTCTTCAAGATGCGAGGTTCTTGTTGTCCAAAGAAGCTGTAGCTGATCTCCTACCAAACATCTACTGTTTTTTTGGTGCAGTTAATATTTCCAAGTTTTTGAAGGAGGCTGTGATTGACCCTACATGGGTACAGTTAACAATAGCAACAACGACATGGCATGTGCTGATATGTGTACTGTTCAACAATTAGTTGGACTTTGTAGAATTCTGTAAAGTCCGAGTTTCTGAAGAAGGGGAAGTATGTAAATATAGAGGCTACTCATTATTTTGTACCTATTGGTATCGAGATCTCTGGAGTATTTGGGTCTGAGGCAAAGAGTTTTCTCCAAGAGCTAGGTGCACGCCTCAAAACTGAGTCTGGTGACCCTCGTGCCTACCATTTCCTGCTGCAAAGAATTGCAGTTGCAATCCAATGAGGAAACACTGCTGCAGTGCTTGGATCAATACCTGATGATCATTATTTCTTAAATTAAATATGCATGTATTCTATATGCATGTATTCTAGCTATATATATTGTTAAATAGTTATTATTTTTATTATTATTATTATTATTTCTTGTGTTGTTGTTCAATTATTATAATTAAAAATAATAATAACAACAACAACAACAATAATAATAAATGTCAATAATAATAATAATAATAATAATAGTAATAACAATAATAATACTAATACTAATATTAATACTAATATTAATACTAATACTAATAACAATAACTATAATAATACTAACACTAATACTAATAATTATAATAATTATAATAATAATAATAATAATAATAATAATCTTGAAGATGAATTTCTCAATTTTAACGTGTTTTTGGGGGATGCTGGTGTAGCCTTGCAAAGAATCCAAGGCATACTCGAAGTATTTTGGTTTAAAATTGGACGATTTAGGATACTAAAATGTTGCCAAAGTGAGTTTTAGCCGAGTTATAAAACATTTTTTTGTCTGTCATTTTAAAATACATAAACCAATATGGGACGTGCTGCTGCCCAATGATTGATACATAGAGACAATCTCGAAGATGAATTTTATGGTTTTTAACATTTTTGGGGCTGCTGGTTGACTACGTTCGTGAAGGATCAAGGCAGCTCGAAGTCATTTTGTGGAATCGACCATTACTATGATGCTTCCAAAGTGAGTTTTAGTTAAGTTTTTAAAATTTATTTGCTGTTTTAATTAAAATAGGGTCAAGGGAAGGGGGGAGGGTCTGAAAACATGTGGTTTTATTATAAAGTACCATATACTTTGCAAACATCATGCTTTGGTCCTGATTTATATACCAACATGTAATCAGTACAGTATGCTTTCTAATGGTATTTTGGGGGGGTTTGCTCAAAAGTTGAGGAATATCAGTCAAGCGCAAGGATCATATGATTATAGCACTCACTGTTAAAATCAGGACAAGTAGCAGAAAATGCTGCAGCAAACAACGCCAGCAGGCAAGATGGCCGAACTACACAGAAATGTGCGAGAGGGAGTGATGTTGTTGATCCCTTCTCTAACAATGAATCTGACTATGAAGAAGATGAAACTAGAATAGAGAACGATGGCTAGAGCATGAACATTGCTATTATCAATAATTGACAAATCAGTGATCTTTTGCAATTTGGAACTGCAGGTTGGAGTACTCCTTTCCAGCATCAGGTTTTGAGTGGCTGTAGCAACTGTGATTGATGGAGCAATACAAATACTACAGATTGATGGAAGTCGTTTTTGATATATATTTTATAAGTAGACATGTTCATGTGAATGGGCAGCTAAATGACAAACTAACAAAGACTTGTGGCTACAACTTTGGTGTTTCATGGACTCTGTATATACACTTGACTGTTTAAAAGTCTCTGTGTACTCTCTTTGACTATTATGCAAGGTACAACTTTGCCAAAGTTACATGCAGCCATAGTAAGGGTACCTCAAAATCTGACGGCCTGAATTGGCTGTAATTGTGGTTTCTGGTTGGAAAGTGCTAGCCAGTTAAAATTGTTGTCAGTGGCTAGAGGAAGCCCTACTACAAAATGAGTGTGTTCATTAGGCGCAAAAACGTGGCGAAGTAAGCAAGTGCGTGCAATAAAAATCGATTTTACTTGTGACTGGCTATATGGCTAGCTAATTAGAGTGTAACAGTAATTCATACCTAGATGCACACATTTACTGGCCACCCATTGGTCGTGGTCTAGGCAGAGACTCATTACAGTATTACCTTATAAGGGCTGGTGGGAGAATCTTTAAAAGGCAATCAACCAGCCATTTACGAGAGTTGGTAGTTTTGAACTAAATTATAGAGACCAGAGCGACCGTAACAGTATCATACTCCAGAGACAGGTGAATACATACCCTCCATGACCCAGTTTTTCTCTCACATTTCATAGCAGCTTTGACCTGTACCACACCATCTGATCAGCTATCTTCCAGACCCAAACTGTGTCAGCAAAGCAGCTTCATCCTCAAAATAATCCTCAACAGACCAGAAATTCATGGGAACTGACCTGGGAGCCCGAATCAGAGTACCACACTGACTCTGAGACAGAAACAGAAGAGAAGGCGGATGAGGGTCGCAACAACACTTCAAGTCAACACCTCAAGAGCTGGACCTCAGTGGCATAGAGAGTGAAACCTCCACCCTCTCCATACAGGACCACATCACCTGGGAAGTGGATAATAGATACTGGAGGGACTGGGTGGAAAGAGGCAAGCCAGAGAGATAGAGATGAAACTGAGGGAACAAGAATTAGCCATCAGGAAGCTAGAGAGATAAGAGAGGAGAGAGGACAAACAATGCCGCCGAGAAAATGATGACAGGCCTACAAGAGGGAACAGGAAGCATCAAGCAGAAAGAAGATGACCAGCGATATAAGATGGAGGAACGCCGACAAAAGAAAGACGACACCTTCAGACTAGTGTGTCGAGTATCGATGATTGAACAAGGTGACAATGGCGACCCCTTCCCCATGCCAAGGGTGGATGACTTCTTGGACGGCTTCAGTAAAGCACAATTTATTTCCACATTAGACTTGACCAGGAGCTATTGGCAAGTGCCAGTAGAGAAGGCATCTCGGGAGAAGACTGCATTCATGACTCCACTGGGCAAGAACCAGTTCAAAGTAATGCTGTTCGGCCTGGTAGGGACACCTACAGTCTTCCAAAGAATGAAAATGGCAATTCCCTATCAGCTCAGTCAACAACAACATGCCTACCTTGGCCACATAGTGTGACAGGGCAGAGTCAGACCCGAAGAAGCCAAGGTCAGAATGATCCAGTACTTCCAACCCCATGCCGAAAGCAGGATATACGTTCATTCTTAGGGCTGGCAGGGAACTACTGCCGGTTTATATCCTGGCCTTCTCCACCATTGTAGTACTGATAGACTTGATGATGAAGGACAGTCCAAACAGAGTGCTATGGACAGCTATCGTCTCAAGAGGCCTTGATTTCAGTAGGGAATTCTTCATTGTGCAAACAGATGTCACGATTGGGGGCATTCTGAGCCAGGTTGACGAAGCCAGAGAGGAACACCCAGATGGCTACTACTCCTGGAAACTGCTGCCAAGGGAGATGTGGTATGCCACTGTGCAGATTCATAAATTCCCAACAACTCTCGCAGACATGGAACTTCAAAACCTTTCAGTTATGTTTTGATATTTTGGCTAGAGTGTCCAGACTTACAGAAAATGTGAGATTAAAAAAGAGCAAAAAAAAAAGTACGAGGCTAATATTTTAATGTACACCAAATGGTGTGTGATAAAACCACACCTCGGTGCATGCAATGTATAAGAAGAAGAACAGAAATAACTTCGATGAACGTAGGAAATTTTTTAAAGGTGCAAGGCAGTTCCTCTTTCATCAGCAGTTACTCTCCCCTGGCCAAGATGGTGACATCCTTCCACAAGAGGGGTTGCCCATTGTTTTCTTTCCCCCCTTTTCTATGTAATGTTGGTGCTTATCTGAGAGAAGTTCCATAACATTTGTTAAGTCAGACAATGCAGTTAAAAGTCTATTGGATCACTGGATATTAGTTCTGCAAAAAAACAAATATATATGAAGATATGAAATCATTGATGACTAAACAGTACTTTGCAAACCAAGTATCCTTATGGGAGTTTTTTATGCTAAAGTACCATGTATGATATTTATAATTCTAAGATTTCTTATTGTCTTCAAAACAGATTACTTGATGCAACAAAATGAATTTCAGTAGGAGACAAAAGTGTCACAAAAAAATAATAATACCAAAAAAACACAATCACAAACAAACATCGCATAGAAATAAACATGACAGTTACTATTTTTAAATTCTTAGTATTGAAGGAGTTTTGGATATTATTGTCAGAGGAGGTCAGCACAGTACTGTGGGTGCTGGAAGTGCTTGTGAAGTGGTGGAGGAGTTTCGAATACTGACCTAAACTTGAGAGTTTGGTAAATGTGTTCCTCATGGCTCAATTTTCCAGTGCATGAAAGTTCGGAACAATTGATAGTAGGCAGAGGAGCAGGAATAGAGGGGAGAGGGGGTTCTAGGATATGGTAAATATGTCTAGATTCCAGCTGATCATCTTTCTTGGAAGTCATGTCGAACAGTTTTTTCATGTAAATTCTCATCTGCTCACTCTTAGCTACTGCAAAGCAGTCCCTCCCAGTAATATCGACTTTGTTGGGATCAGCCCCAAGTCTCAGCAGCACTTGGACTGCATCTCTATTTCCCTTCTGTGCAGCAATGTGCAGTGGAGTGGCATTGTTGAAGTCAGTGGCATTTACACTGCACCCTGCCTTAGTAAGGACAACCAGGCAACCTTCCAGATGATCAGTTGAGCTAGTTTTCTGGGCTGCATTGGTGACTACCCAGTGTATGGCTGACAAACCTTCTTTCAGGTCTACTGTGTCGATCTCTGCACCTCTAGAGATGAGAGATTTGATGACATCATCTCTAGTGTGCATGGCTGCATAATGGAGTGCAGTCATCTGGTTCTGGTCAGATGAATTCACATCCACCCCTGAATCCACCAGCCTCTCCACTTTATTCAAATCTCCACGTGCACAAGCCCCTAGTAGTAAGATCCCTTCTTGCACTTGGTTGATCTCTGCCTCAATTTTGGCTGTTTTTTTGGATGGAGAACTCTTCAAAAAGCGACGTCTTTGGACAGCTCTCAATCTGCGAAGACTGGCTGAACGAGGGCGATACCCACGTTGCGAACTGGTTCTGCGAATTGACCGGTGCTGAAACTGCTGTTGCTGCCACTCCAACTGGGAGGGAGTAGAAAATCTTTTGGAGAAGGCACAGTTTTCAGTCACCAATCCAATCCTGGTTGCGGAGATTTGTTCTTGATGCAGTGAAAGTGGACGATATGACTTACCTCCAGAGGTCAGTGGAACTTGACTGTGAGTATTACCCATCTCCGGAGTGATCGATTGGCTAACTCCACGAGTGCCGTGTCTTTTATAGCGTCCATGGCTTCCCTTTTAGCATGCGCGCCACTCTGGAAGTGCAAATCAGTAAGTAGACAAACCAGCAGGGAGAATCCCTGCGCTAGAATAGGTACAGCAAGAATACGTTTATAGATTCATACACACACCAGCCTCCTCTGTCATGTAACTTGGAACTAGAGGATCCCAGAACTTACAGAAATTTTGTAGCTAGAAATGATTGATCTTTGATGTCAGCTGAAAATAATCGTACAAACTTAGGAATTTCCTGTAACTCAGCTAGAAGTTAACATTACAATAACCTTCTCAATAATCAACTTCAAATAATCAACTTCAAATAATCAACTTCAAATTGTATTCTCTCGATTTTTCAGCTAGATGCTCTAGCCTTCATCAGGAATAATTATTCATGATGAAGTCCAGAGCATCTAGTCTTATTCCTGATTAAGGCTAGAGCATCTAATTGAAACGTCGAGAGAATACAATTTGAAGTTGATTATTGAAAAGGTAATTGTAATGTTATTATGTCAACTGAGAGTTCATTGGGAGTTTAGAAGCTAAAAGCTGTTTTATTCTGCTACTTAAAAAAAACACCCTAGTCACATTGTCCAAGCCCTAACCCTAGTCATGGACCTAAAAAAAGTTTGCAGCCTGGTGTACAATTAATTTTGGGGACTAGTTAATTTTGGCATCCGAAGGGGAAGTGCCTGGCACTATATAAGGAGTCTGGACAAAGGAAGTCCACTCGGTACACCCTGTCTGAGGGGAGACATAGGATAAAAATTGAGGTCTACCATTTAAAGTACCATATCTTTGCACACATTAATTTTATGCAAAGGTATTGATTTATATTATAGAAAAATGTTTCCAATGAAGTAATATGCTCTGATGGTAGTTTTTATTTTGCCATACATGTTAATGGAACTGCAAGTTGGAATGTAAAGTGAAATCATCCTCAAACTCACCCATGTAATAACTTACCAGCATCAAGTCTTGAATGGCTATACCAACATAGATTGATAGAGCTGTACAAACACTACAACTTAATGCAGAGATATATTTTTTTAATATATTTTGACTTATGTTCATGTGAAGGGGTCTAAAATACAAACAACTTTGTGGTTACAAATTTGGAGGTCCATAGATTCTGCACATTTTACTGTATAAACTTAATATTATAGATCTCTCTGTGTGCTCTCTTTTGAAAAATTGATAACTATAATAATGTTAATCTGTGTGCCTGAACTGTTTGTAGTTGTGTTCCTGATTGGAAACCATTGTTATCTGTGGCTAGAGGAAGCCCTACTCTACAAATCGTGCTTATTCATTAGGTGCTAAATGACTTGACCAAAAAAATAATAATAAATTCAGGCACATTAACATGCACACACCCACACCCACACAAATACACACTCACTCACTAAGTACTTATTTTCACCCTCTTTATATCCTTTATACCATTGACCAATTTATTAAAGTGAGAAATGTTCACCGTTTAAAAAAAGATTGTATTAATTTTCATTAGGTCTCTTCTCCTAGAATTATGTGCACAAGTTACTGTGTAATGTATGTACAATGGGGACATTGGCCAGAAGCTTTTCACTTTATGCTTCCAGAAACTTGCAAGAGCAGCAAATCTGAAGCTATTCTCACACTGACAGTGGCATGGATTTTTTTAAATGCAGCCTAGTTTTCTTTAATAAGTTAATAAAAGAACTTATGCAGTTCATGCGATCCTTGCATTGTGTCCATATATAGGTTCTCTCAATCCACCTTGGAGTCAATATTCTAAATGGTGATGTCATTTTAAGTAGTGCATAGTGTCAGCAGTCAGGTGCAAATCTTATGTGGACATTTCAGCATCATTTTTGTCTTTCATCTTTTTCTCTGATTGAGCAAATTTTAGCATTACATCATCGCACATTCTCCCTCCCTCATTAGCTAGAGTTAGTATGATACAGAGTATAATCTGCATGCTCCATTCTGTCTATAGAATGCTTGCTAATGGATCTATACCTCCTTCGATAATGTGTGTAGTAGTGGAGGTGGGGGACAGGGAGGGGGAGGGGCTAGGTAGTGAGCTCACAAGCCTGATAAAATGGATAGTGGATGATAGGAGGCCGCCTGTGTGCTTGGCGAGGGTTGTGTTTTGGGTGGGTTTTTGTTGGTAGGGCGGGGCTTACTGATTCAGAACTGCAAGGCAGCTGACTTATTGCTGAACTCTTTATGATATCATTACCACAACTTGTAGAAGTACAGTCTGCAAGTGATCTAGCTGGCTGCCAGGTATCTGTTAGGGAGGAACCACTGGAGAGTATTTTGCTATTTCCATTTCACTGTATTTCACATGTGCCGATCTGTGTATGAATGGGATTAACATCAGTGATGTATGAAAGTAACTAGATTAAGTACATCATCACCTTATATCATGTAATAGAGCTAATGATATTCATTGTGCACTACCTGCCATGCCAAGTCTACGCGTGGCAGTTGACCTCATCAGGTGTGTTGATTACAAGGCATGCTTTGAAGTCTTAAGCATGCACACTTTGCATGATCTTACATGGAAAGATAAAGGTCATGCTCATACACTGAAAATAATTTACCTCTCTCTAGAAATCATATTTTAAAGTCTTGAACTTGCACATCTTGCATGGTCTTATATAGAAGGTTAGGGGTCATGCATATTGCATAACTCTCTCTATAACTCATAAGCAGTAAGCCATTGAATTCTCATTTGGTTGCAGATCATTCACTGCACGATTATTTGCACATAGCAAACAAACAATGCACTAATGAAGCAAATGTGGTATACTATTTGGCGCACTTCTGCCACATACATGCACCGCCTGCATATATAGATGCAGGGCTTGCATCACACAGCCTGCATATATAGATGCAGGGCTTGCATCTGTTGGCTTTGTTACTGCATGTGTGTTGGTTGAAGTGGATCAAAGAGGTACACTACCCTTTCATGTGAGGAAGTGCATAGAGTCAGCACTAGGGCTTGGACTGGGGCTAGTGGTTTGGCCAAAGCCAGGGCTAGGGATATGGCTAGCTATGGCCATATCTGTACATAGTAGTGTGTTTGGTTAAGAGCCTAGTTATGGAGTCTAACTGCTAACCCTATCCCTATCCCTAGCCATATCCCTAGTCCCAGCTCTAGTCATATTGCTGATGGTGCATTTCTGGTTCTTTTATGAAGGTAAAAACTTCCAATAAGTTGTGTTAGTGTCCAGTGTTCAATGTGGAAAAATGAAATCATCTCTTATCCTGTCGAGGACTGAAAAAGTGGATTTGGCATATCTGGAAATTTCGTTATGTGTCTATAAGCAACTACAGTTGTTGGAGATCTTGATAGCAACTTTGAACTTGTCATTTGTTGTACACACCCACACACTACACACACAACACACATATGCACACATACACACACACACAAATACATATAACCAAAGTTGTCGAAGTGTTTCTACATGCACGTCCAAACATTGGGTAAATGCAGATGAGAGATAGCTTGACACACTGAGACAGTCAGTAAGGCCCACAGAGTGACCTTGGCACACAATAAACTAACTGGAAGACAAATCCTAAACAAACAGAGGCTAATTGTCCGCTATTCTGTTAGTAACATATGCAAAGGTTTGCTGTGACCAGCTGCTCCCTAGGGCTAGGGCTAGGACTAGCTGCTCCCTCATGTGATCGAGGCAACCATGCTGGTGGGAGTGGAAAATAATGTTTGCCAGAGACTGTCGATCAAGTTCAAGCAGCTACAGCTTTCCATCTTCATTGCTTCCATCCACAGACCTTTTCACTCACACATCAGAAACACCAGATGACTGATGGATATAAAATACATGCAAAATATCAAACAATTTTATTAAACCCAGAGTAGCTATAACCCAAGTGCCAGGTGAGGCAGGGTACTTCTGTTAGGTGTATGTGTGTGTGATGTGTGTGCGTTGTGGTTTGTGTGTGTGCATATGCGTGCTGCATGCATGGGTGTCTGTCTGTCTGTCTCTCTGTGTATGTTGTGTGTGTGTGTGTGTGTGTTGGCATGCATGTGTGTATTTGGATGCTCATGTGTGTGCGTGTTTGTGTGTGCTGTGCATTTGTTTGCGCATGCAATCAAGTGATCAAAGCCAAACTCTTTGGAGGAATGTGAATATGTACAAGAGGTACCGAGTTGTGGAGTGTCTTGTGACTGGCCACGAAGTAAGTTGTCTGAGTGTCTATATCCTGCCTGAAGACCATTAAGTGTATTATATAATCTATTCCAGCTGAAGACAAAGAAGTGAAGTGTACATTATATAATCTATATCCTGTCTGAAGACCACGAAGTATACATTATGTAATCCTCAAAAACCATGAGGTCTATAGTTTTTGTGGATGAGCAATTTATCTAGCATCATCTGCAGGTCATTAGTTTACGTCAGAGGTCAACCAGACTCTAGAAAAGAGGAAATAATTCATACAGCAATAGAAAATGATGATCCTATATAAATAAGGTACTAGCTGAACAGTTCAGAAATTAAGCTACAAAATCTGCTGACTGCATGATCATGAAGATGTTGATTGAGTGAATCTAATAACCATATATTCCCTTTATCCAATGACTTTTATCCAAGGACCTAGCACCCTGCCGCCCATTAGTTGACATCAAGGTCAACTCATTTGAGCAAGCACTAGGGAAGAGAAAATATTCTAGCTGCAATAGATAATTATGATGCTCTACATTAACTTTCTCTCTTTCTTCTTTCATCTTTCTCAGCTCTCGTGAGGAAAATATAGCTCATTTGCTGAATCTTTTCCCCATCTGTTTAAAATTTTTTAAATTTGATAATAATATTATTATGAATGGTGAATAGAAAAAATGACAGTGTAAACAGGAACACTAGAACACTCTGCAAGTGTTGTAGACTAAGTGATGTAGACCTTTTATGTCCATTGCCAATTGTACTTTACTAATGTCTGAACTTACTCAATGTTAGTGAGAAGTTGCAGAGTGGACATTGGCAAATAATGAATCTTTATTTATACATTGAGGCCACTATTTTTTTTTGTAGGAATGCTAGTTCCCTGCCCCCCCCCTTTTGTAAACAGTTAAAAATATTCGAAGCACACAGACAGATCCAAATCTAATCTACTGTATAAACATTATTTTAGCAGGTAAAATACTTAGAGATTTTAAATCATATTATATATTCGTCAGTAAATATTTTTTAAATTTTTTTAAATTTTTTTAATTTTTTTATTTTATGGGTAACTAATTATTATTATAGGAGAAACAAAGAAATTTAGCTTTTTTCAATGTGGCATTAGCTATTAATTAAGCACTACTAGTAATCTTCAGACATGATGTTATTCCAAGTTTGTCAAAACCTGCTTGTATAAGATTTTTCTGCATTCTATCTTGGAAAGTACACTAATTAACCAGTGGGCATGAATAGGCTTGAGAAGAGAAATGTGAAGGCCAATCTTTATTCTTTCTACTTCTGTTCCAGCATTCAATGCTTTAGTAACTTCTGTAGCATACCAAGATGAGCTCCTTCTTAAAACAATTATTTACAGTAAGGTCTAGAGGCCGAAGTTCCCCTGTGCAACCAGCAGGTAGAAATGTAAATTTGATATGATGGACTGTAAGAAGATTTGGCACTCGTTGGCATCTATGTGCTGCAAAAACATCAAAGATAGCAATGGCTGTAAAACCATCTGGGAGTTCCATGGATTTACGAGTCTCTTTAACATATACAATAATCTTTTCCAAATATTCAATCATTCTTACTTCTGTTGACCAGTGATTCTCACTATAGGTAATATGCCAACCATTTGGAAAGCATACAGAAGGATGGCTGCGTGGAGTGCATACAGCATAAATAAGTTGTGGAGGTAAGAGCTCTCCACTCGGTGTACAGCTTAAAAGTACAGTCATTCCTCTTTTATCATCAATTGCAACAATTGGGACCTGTTTTGAGCCTTCTTTAGCCAAAGTCCATTCACTCACTGGAACATACTTCACATTAGTTTGATCAAAATTAAAGAAAAACTGTGGTGGAACAAACAAATCGCCTTCTTTACATGTTTCACTTACACGACTCAAAAACTCTGACTTGACCTCATAATTTTCAGGAATCTTTCTGGCAGCTTTGGTCCCAACATAGCCTAGACGTCCCAAAAGGATTGAGCCCACGCTTTTTCTATCACAATGTCCCCACCATGTTCTTGAAGATGAGAAGGAGCTAGACCAACAATTCCCTTTGCAGCTGCAATAACAATAAAGCGGTTACGATTCCACCAGAAAGCCTAAGGCTATGAATGTACTCTTTCACTGTAGCATCATACTATCCAAGTTTTAAAGGCCTGCCCCTCAAACTATATATGTGGCAATTTCTGAACCTGTTCTGGAATCTTTACTTTCTCCAGCTGCTTCAAGTTAGTATCATATTCCCTAACCGAGTTCTCAGGAACAGCATGACTTAACTCTTGAGAAAATTTAGTAACTGCTGCCAAAATTTCCATTTTCTGAAGCATATCTTCCAATTTTGGCTCTTATCTTCATTATACACATGGTAGACATATACACATGGTAGACACCTCTCTTCTTCCCTCCATTCCAGAGGTCGCCTCTGATACTGCATTGTTGGCAGCCTTTTCAACCTCAGACCATGGCTTAGGTGTGAGACCATCCTTAGTGTGGTAAACTGTACAGCTGCACTTAACCACATGGAGGTCAAAGGTCATGTAAACTATAGTAGCAGAAGCGTTGTAGCTAAATTAATTACCTAGCTAATAAAATGAATGCACAGAACTGCATCCCAATATGTTGTGTCAGATTAACTTACTTGACGGGGGGGGGGGGGGGGGGGGAACTTTTGTCTATATAGAACTTGTCTTGACAAAGCATCGTTAAGTATAGGAAAATTGCAAAGGTGGTGGTTGAGGTGAGGAAAGGCGTGGAACAATACTGGATATGGTGTGGTTTAGGGGGGTAGGGAACTGAAATCTATATTGGTATTGTCAAGCTTTGTAAGCTTCTATGGAAGAGAAGGTCAAATTGTCTATGAGACAAAACAATCAAAACTCAAATAATTTGAGCCAAATTATTTTTCGAAGTGCTTATGGTATTTCACTGCCTCACAATTGCAAAACAAATGGTTTTCTGTACTTATAATATTATTTCTGAACAATAAATCAGGAACATTAGCTTAATTGCATAGTGAGAAGTGAGAATGCCCTGTGCCTTCAACTAGATTCGAAAAACAACAATACTTTTATCACTTGTAGTGTATTGTCAGTTTGTGTGGCTAGCATAAATTTGCCATGCAAAATGCGATTGCCGTAAGTATTATAAAATTTATATTAAAAGTACATGTTGCATATATATAGTTGTGATGGAAATCACTCTGAAACAATATGTTAGTGAAGTTGATAGATATTGTGCAATTGATGATGCTGTTGTTGTTATTACTCCTATTAACAATACCTCATCCTATGTAAGTGCATGGCTTGGTAAAGCAATCCTAACTCCTCCTCCATCGATTTCTTGCAATTAGCACTGTTTTAACTACCTCAGAACCAACAGAAGTATTAGCATATTTAACATTTTTGTCTTTTTTGTATTGTTTTTAAATACATGGAAGTTATATCTTTGTTCCAGTACTTCTACGTTCCAGTACTTCTAATAGGTTAGGGAGCATTTTAATGAAAACTAACCACCTTATTTCCATTATGGTTTGGTAATCTGACTGTATTTAAGGAACAATGAAAAATTGTCCAAACCCTAGAAAGAGTTGGAAGATATACAGGTCAGCCAAGGAAATTTTTATGATGTTCCGTCTTAAGGGGGGACTATATATGCGTCAAAACCACAAAATAGTTGTACCTATTTCTAATTGTCATAACTTTTTTTCTCTTTCGTCTACACATGTATTTATGATACCAGTCTTTATTATTCTGTATTTGTTTTTATAAAGTGTTAATATAATATCTCTATAATATACATAATTTTCTCTGAAGATACATGCAGAAACATCGAGGTGACTCCAAGATATTTGTGGCAGACCTAGCTGCCTAACGATTTGAAGTCATTTACTCATAATTGGTGTGTGGCTTGCTAAGGAGTGTCTCAGTGATATCCATGGAGCAAAGTTACCATATGTTGTCATGTTGATTAGTTACACACTTACAGAGTCTGAAAAACTGATAAAAACTAGAGGCCACCTCTTCTAACTACCACCTCTTGGCAATCCTTGCAGTAAACAAAAATCTGATTCATGGATATCACAGAGTACTAAAAGAGCTCTAAATGACATACATAGCCAAAAAATTGAGCAAACGTTTTTAAAGTTATTCTCGCAACAAGAAATATTTCCATTAATTGTGGGAATATGCATTCCAAGTTTGGAAAACGAAATGTTTGAGTTAGCACTTAAATAACTTGACAAAATATGTTCTTTTACAAGTTTTAGCAATTCCTTGATCTGTTTTTTTTTACTTCCGTGACTCTTGGGTTTTTCTGTGCCTATATCTACATGTAAGAAAGAAAAATATGATTAAAATTGTTATGGAACTTTCCTTTGTTTTTGCATGTCAAAGAAATGTATGATAAAGTAGATCCACCATAACTTTGAAAGAAGCATCCTATGTCTCCAAAACTTTGGAAATAGCAAGTAGATAGATGCAACAACAGTTTGAACTGATTTCATGTGTAGTCGCCAGGGGTGTGTGTGGGGGGAGGGGGGTGGGGGGAACGTAGTATATGCAGGTCATTTTATTCCCTATTTCCTTATGCTTTGTTCCTAATGATATGTTGAATGTCTCTGCAGCACATATTTTCTGGGAAGATACATCAAGATCCCTAAATAAGTTGATCTATCTTGCCTAATGATATGTTGAATGTCTCTGCAGACATATTTTCTCGGAAGATACATCAAGATCCCTAAATAAGTTGATCTATCTTGCAGTACAATTCATAACTGCCCTAATTAACAAGACCAAAGTCCCAGATTTTGTCAACTGATAGAGAAAGCCCTTATCTGCAACATGTGGACAGATTATCATTAAATGTAGTGGTTTTTCACTGGCAGGCCACCGCTTTGGCAACTGGAAAACACCAGGAAAAATCCCAAACCTCACCACTTCAAATCACCATAACTTGCTAATACTTAGAGTACTCAAAATTTTGGCACGTACAAAAGACAGATAATTAGAAGGGCTATCCGGTGATATAACAATTATCTTTTTTGGGTAAAGTGTAGAAAAGTTATCAGCTTTACGGCCAAAAAAAAAGATTTTTGGGAAAAAATGAGAAACATATAGACCAAATTAGGGCAAATATCATGCAAGATGTGTCCTCTTTGTAGTTTCTTGATCTGTTACATGGAGAAAAAAGTTTGCCAGGGGGGAAAAGGGGAAAAAAAGAAATCTCGAATTTTGGAAGCATAGCCCCCCTTAATTACCAAGCTTTACAATAAATTTTGTGTCTGTGTTGCTTTTCTTTCTATTATTCATTTCCAGATTAAGTCAGGAAAGCACCATCCTGAATTTCTGTTGTCTATTGAATCACGTACCAAAAATCATTGACCTAACATGGATTGGACTGCGATTGGAGTTTCTAGGATATCCTATATGGATGAATGCATTATGTACTGCATCTACTCCAGTAGTTTTTCATGAAAGTTCAGCTGCCCCCTATCAATTTATATTTCGTGTGCTCGTTAAATTTTTTTATATGTCAGTAATGTTTGAGCCATAAGCCTAGCAGTTACACCATACAGTACCTGAGAAATTCTTGATATGATAATCGTGTTGCTCAGTTCATTTCACTTTGCAATATAAAAATATCTAACTCAGGCCAGATTATTATTATTGTTATTATGGTGGGGGGTGGGGGGGGGGGGGGGGGGGGGGGGGGGGGGGGTGGGTGATACAATGCCCATTTCCACATCAGGAACTGCCATTTCTTTCCTCTGAGTTGCTGCTGCCACCTCAGTCCTGTCTTCTCCAGGTCCGTCAAATACTTTGTCCCTGTATATACCAATTAAAAAACCCCTCAAATCATCTCATTCTTATAACACAATAATTGCAATATGTCGTTGGCCCAGTTTGCCACAATTATTGCTGTGTTTTTCTTATGTGCATGCAAGTTACTCAGAAATTAAAATTACAGTATTATGCAATGGTGATAATGGAGGATGAATCTCACAGTTATGTTCATCTATATTATCAATGGAACACTAACACTCATATTCAACACAACTTTATTCTTCTTGATCACAACTAGGCAATGTTATGGCAATGTTATGTTCCTGAAGGCAACTAAGTTAACTTACACCACTGATATATAAATATATAAGTTTTTCTAGATTTAGATGTGATAATAATATTTCCACCATAAAAAATGAAAAAAATAAGGACTAAAAAATGTAATGATAACAACAGGTCAGCAAACAAAAACAACATATATATAAGATGATAACGACAATGTTGATGACGATTATACTACTGTACTACTAACTACTATCATTACTATTATTACAATGCCCTTCTCAATAATCAACTTAAATTTTAATCTTGTGACGTTTAGGCTATATAGATGCCTTCATTATTCCCGATGAAGGCTAAAGCATCTAGTCAAAATGTTGAGAAAGTAAACTTCAAGTTGATTATTGAGATGGTCATTGTAATTTCATTATGTCAACTGAGAGTTCATCGAGTGTTATTATTATTATTTTTTTAAAAATATTGTTGTTGTTGTTGTTATTATTATTATTGTTGTTGTTATTATTGTTGTTATTATTGTTATTATTAACATCATCATTATCATTTTTGTTATTATTACTATTATTATTAAACTATTACTATTACCATTACTATTACTATTATTATTATCATCATCATCATCATCATTAACATCATTATCATTACCATTATTATCATTATCATTGATATAATTATTACTTTTGTCATTATTATTATTCTTTTCAAACTCTCAGTTGACATAATAAAATTACAATGACCTCAATAATCAACTTGAATTTTAATCTCGATGTTTCGACTAGATGCTTTAGTCTTCACAGGAATAATGAGATGCTAAGACTCATGTGACCTTGTTATATACCTAGCTAGCTATTCACCATGTGATACAAACCACACCCTGGCAGTCTGGCACACACATCCAGAACATGAATCACACGTAACTGGATGTGGAAAAAAATTATGATAGCTAATAATAATAATGGAAATGAAATAAACAACAAAACAATGAAATAATATTATTTAAAAAAAGCAATAAAAAATAAAATAAAACTTAAAAAAAAAGTCTGATAAGTCGGACAAGGTTTCGCATGGAGTTTATAGTTGGTGCCTTAGGGGCATCTCTGCTGGGCTGGTAAATATGCACAGACCTGTGGACAAGTGCAGCTCTGGTTCTCGTAAACAGCCAGTGAAGAATCTAGAAACAAGCCAATCAGTACCATGTGACACAGACCTTGCCTCTTGTTCTGCCTCTCCTCTGATTATTCCAGCAGGCCATACCCCGAGGCCCATACCTCTGGTGAGGGTTTTAAAGAGGATTCCATGAAATTAGCCACTGTTTTGGAGGATGTAGTCAGCATGAACAATGTCACTGATTGGGAGAGGTTGTTACACTAACTTCAGCACATGGTGCCTGATGACCTACTCGCTGTGGCCAGAAATGGTCCTTGGCTGCCATGGTCAACAGGCAGCTGAGAGAGGAGGGAGATTCCTGTATCACTACCCATTCCATGGGGGCAAACGGAAGGATCCCATGGAGTCTTTGGGCTGCTGGGTGTCAGAGAAGTTGGAAAAAGGAGTCAAGGGAGAAGTTTGTCTTGCATGATCTGAGGTCTCTATGGCAGACAGGAGTGATGAAACAAACATTCATGCCCTTGAAAGAGAAGCATCCACCTCCTCATCCATCCCACCAGCCCCAAATATCAATGTGCCTCCACTGTCTGTATCTGCAGGATGTGGCCAGGGCTATCAGGACATTTCAAAATGGATCTGCTAGGGGGCCAGTTGGGTTGAGACCACAGCATTTGAAGAATATGATCAATGCTGAGGTCTCCCTACTCAATGCTCCGGCCTGGAAAACACCATTATATATCTCCCCATTCTTTTTCAGAGCTACCCTTGTTGCCCTGGAGAAGAAAAGAGGTGTGGTCAGGACCATTGCAGTGGGTTGCACCCTCTGCAGGTTGGTGGTAAAGATCGCTGGGAAGAAGGTGGTGGAGGACATAGTAACCATTTTGGCTCCCAGGCAGCTGGGTTATATGGATCAGTGGAGGTGCAGAAGGAGCAGTCCATGCCTCCAGACAATACCTCAGTCAGTTACAGCCAGACCAAGCCCTGTCAAACTTGATGTCAAGAACGCCTTTAATTCTGTCCATAGGGACAAGATGTTGGAAATTGTTGAAGTTCTAGCCCCTAGCATCTACCCTTTTGTGCACTCGGTGTACTCCACAAAATCTTCTCTTCTTTGTGGGGACAAATCAGGGATCTGGAACCTATGGTAGTGATTCCTTATGCAGTAGAGATGAGTGAAGACATCAGAAGGGTCTGCAGGAAGTTCAACATCAAAGTTAGACTGGGAAGAACTCTGAGGACACAACTGAGCAGAGTGAAGGATGTTTTACCTGCTAATATGCACTCATCTGTACCGCATCCCTTGTAGATGTGGGAAATACTATATAGGAGAGACCATCAGAAGACTGGAGACCAGAAGAAAGAAAATCAAGATGCCTGTAGAAAGTGTGCTAAAGAGAAGTCTGCAATTGCTCAGAATGCATGGGATAATGGATATCCTATTTTGTGGGCCAGGCCAGAAGACAGAAGGAATGGCTTTGCACATTACCCTAGCACCAAAGTGTGAGCGGTTCAATCGAGGACTGTGGATGGACTTACCTGGCTACTGGGAAGCCACTCTCAAGAGCCTGATCTTGAAATGACACACCATAATTATTCTATTTTGTTAATTGTTTTATTATTAGTACGTATATTTGTTTATTTTTATATTTATTTATTTATTATTGTTACCGTATTTGCCGGAGTATAAGTCGCAGTAGTAGCTCCAAATCTTCTTCTCCAATTGAGGGGTGCGACTTATAATCCGAACATGCCGCTTTTCCTATGGGCGGGGTCTCTAGTGGCACCTGTGTCGATAAAATGTCTGGGAAGCGAATGAGTTACACTGCTGGCTTTAAGCTCAAAGTAGTTGGGTATGCAGAGAAGTTGGAAACAGAGCAGCGGAAAGAGAGTATAGAGTCAGTGAAAAATCGGTCAGGGACTGGAGAAAGAAGAAGAGTGTTTTGACAACGCTGCCGAGATGCGCTAAAGGAAGGAAGGAATGATATTCGACCTATTGTCATTGCGCATGCGACCTATACTCCAACTATTATAGATTTTCAAAATGATGGCCAACTTTGGGGGGTGCGACTTATATTCCGGTGCGACTTATACTCCGGCAAATACGGTACTATTATTATTATCATTATATTATCATCGTCGTCATCATCATCATTATCATCATCATTATTATTGTTATTATTATTATTATAAAATCACCTTTTCAAAATCAACTCCAATTTTTATTCACTCAACGTTTCGACTAGATGCTCTAGTCTTTATTGATTTTAATATTATTATGTGAACTGAGAATTCATTGAGAATTATTATTATTATTGTTGTTGTTGTTATTATTATTATTATTATTTATTATTATTGCTCATTATTGCTCATGATAATGATAAAATGTCTAATTATTTTAATTAAAATTAATTAAATAAATAAATAATAACCAACCGACCAAACAAACAAACACATAAACAAAAATAAATTAACAAAAAAACAACAACCAAGAAAATAATACAAAAATATATATATATATGAACTAACTACACGATTGAAAAGTTTGAGTGTTGGGGATCCCCAACCCATGGAGAACCCCAGACCACAACAGACTAACTGAACCATTACCTAATTAGGGCATAACCTAGTAGCATGAGAAGTAACCACTAGAATGTATAATTAGCTAGATCACGTGAACCATGTATCATATATTACCAAATAAGGTCCTGGCTGGGACTCAGGTGGTATAGGAGCCACCATAGAGGCCCAGACAGAACCAGCTGAGTTGTATTCTGAATGAAGCATCTTCTATGATCTTTTCCTCTACCTCATCCATTCATCCCGCAACTTCCCAAAATCCCTAACATTGAGGTTCAATATATAGTTCAGTTGTATATAATATTAAAATAAAAGATGTCCACATGTGTTTCAACTATAAATTATAGGTTGAATCCCATTTATATTAGTGGTGAAACCACAATGTTTGTTAGAGAGCATAATAATGCAGATTATTTAGGCCAGACTTGAATTAAAGGTATAATGTAAAATAAATAAATAAAAATAAAAGAATCTAAGCAGCTTACTCCTTTAACCACCAAGAGGTAATAAATCGACTCCAGATAAAGTTGCAGAGCTCAATTAGACCTGGAAGTTATCACTATAAATTGGAAATAGCTTCCACCTATATATTTATAAGCAACCAGCTAAGAAGTTTTCTGAACTTGAACTGACTTACAAAGCTAGGCCAGAAATCCAAATCCTATGGGAGAACTTCTATCCTAGGCCTACTCAGAACCACTACGCTATGGTATTCCTTAGAACTGCTGTACAGGATAAACCTCCCACCAGGATTTTACAATGATAATATGAGCCAATGATGTTATTTGTGTATTCTTTGAATGTAAAAAAAAAAAAAAAAAATTCTGCAAGAATTGTTGTGAAATTTAGCTCAGAATGCACCAGAGTTGGTCTCAGAGTTATGTAAAATTAAAATAAATTCCAGATGAAATGTACCTGAACCCCCCTAGGCTAGGTAGGGCGGGCTTTATGCATGCCACTCAGGTCAACCTCCCCCCTGCGTAGTTGTAATAAAACTGCTGGAATAGAAATAGAATTGCAACTGGATTTGACATATTGCGTGATAGGTTGAAATTTCACGCTATTTCCCCCCATGCTGAAACCATCAGAAGAACTCTTTTTCTAAAGAATTGTGCAGTGTAGTAGCTCTATATAGCTAAGGGCCAACCTAGTCGGTTAGTTGATATAACACTTTTTTTTATACAGAATATACTTCGGCGTGAATGCATAGGAACTAACAACTTAAGCTCTCAACCGCTTCGCTAGTGGAGGCTCCAACCTTCTCTGATTCAGCTCTTGAGTCTGCCAGTCCAGCACTTCATTAACAATTTTCTTAAAATCAATAGGTGACAGTGATGAAGATTATATCAGGATTCCATTACAAACATAAACACATAAAACTTGGCTAAAACACTAGAATAGTAGGTGTCTCTTATCCAGGATGTTGAAGCAGTAGTTTCTCTCGCCTTACAGCTCAAAACAGTTCCTCCATCTCGACAGCTGCCAGATTCATGCCAGTGCACTTCGACAGATTCACCCCACAACATTGGTGACCTATCATCATAAGTTGTGTGAAACTTGTCTGTACATACATAATTAGGACAACAATCATGAACTTACACACAATTCCTGGAGAAGGGGTGTAACTGCAAACAATTCCAGGGGAATGCATGTTCGGCCAGTTTCACAGGGATCCCTATGAGACATGTGGTCCCAATCTTCTGTGCTCACCATAGATGAGTAGTCCAGCACCTCCATCACCTAGATAATAATTAATCCATTATTATCTCTGTACTTCATATCATCTTTGTATATATGAGGCGAGATTTGGCCTTCAATAGAGTAACTAGTACTAATTCTAGCTATGCACCAAATAAATTCTAGCTGGGAATGGTCTGTTGTTGTTTTTATTATTATTATTATTGTCATTATCATTATCATTATCATTATCATTATCATTATTATTATTATTATTATTATTATGATGAATTTTACAGTACATTCTCACTTTGTGAGAATGTGAGTGATATATACGATGAAGATGTTGAGTCTGTTAATTGTACCGTTGGCATAACAATAAGATCTACTGAAAGCCATTATAGATTAGGAGAGTGGGGGACAAACATGCATTTACTACATGGACGTAATAAGTGGAAGGTGCATGGATTATCGGGATCAAAGGTAGAGAGAAATACAGACCATAAATGCCTATTTAGTTTTAGTTTCAGTTTAATAGTGGCCATAGTCTGTTGCACATCTATAGGTGGAATGATGTTCTAGTGCCTGTTAAAATAAAGTGCCTGGAAAGATTATTACACATCCTCGAGTGGTTGAGCTTTAGTGACTGTGATGATCGAGTGTTGTACTCGAGTTAGCTAGGAGGAATAAATAAGTGGAAGGTGCATGGATTATCGGGATCAAAGGTAGAGAGAAATACAGACCATAAATGCCTATTTAGTTTCAGTTTAATAGTGGCCATAGTCTGTTGCACATCTATAGGTGGAATGATGTTCTAGTGCCTGTTAAAATAAAGTGCCTGGAAAGATTATTACACATCCTCGAGTGGTTGAGCTTTAGTGACTGTGATGATCGAGTGTTGTACTCGAGTTAGCTAAGGAATAAAGCTAGCTATTTCAAACGAGGATCTATAGTTTTAAGCTTGGATCCTAAGTGACCTTCAGTATAGTAGCCATTATTAAAACTAGTGTGGCTATCTAGAGAACAGAGAAGAGAAGTCAGAGCTACTTAGACCTTAGACATTAAAACAGTAGATATAGGGCAACTTTTAAGCTTTAATCGCCCCTAAAATAATACTAGAGCTGGCTTACTTCGACAATCCAGCGTTCCCAGACGAGAAAACTTCAACAGACCATGGTTACTTTAATGTGTAAAACGGAGCCAATGAGTTGTTCGTAGCTTACGGCTCTGCCGACACGACTGAAAGAGACGAAAGTACCGCTTCCTGACTGATCGTACCTCTTCGAGCCGTTTGCCTTCAAGACGACTGGTGGCTACGGCCCAACAACATCCAGGCTTATCAAGGTCATCGGTCGGAGGCTGTGAGGGTGGGAGAACAACGTGAGGCAGAATGGCTTCGCAAGCGCCACGCCTTTACCAGGCGCTAGCCAGACAGCGGCAAATATTGGCGATAGAGTAATCAATGTTGTATGCTCAGTATGTACGAGGGGGGGAGGGGGGGGGGGGGGGAAAGCGAGTCACGTTCTTACTGACCACATGAAATTCACGTGATCAGATAGTGTCCGCTGTCGTTTCAGGTATAAACGTGAGCCCCTCGGGCACATTATGGATGAGCGGAGAAGGGAGAAACTAAAGCCTGCAGTGTAGCCAGTTGATTGTTGGCTGTAGAATTGACAGTGACATTGAGGCCAATTTCTTGTAACAACTGTAGCAGTTGGACCCGTGTCCCCAGAAAACAAGTGGTGAGAAGGATCCATGTTCCACCTTCCTGATTTGATGATCATAGGTCAAGCTTGTGTCTTCTGTAGCATGTGGCAGGAGAGAGAGTGATAGGAATTTGTGAATGGGTAAAGCCTCGACCTTGAAGGATGCACACTGTCCATCATTTCCCCTAACGCCCTGTGCCTTGACATCAATATGTGCTCCATCTTCAACAATCGATTATTGAATGTTTTCTCGGAAATATGCAATAAGCCTGTGTAGCATGCTTGGGAGAGACCTATAGGTCATGTTACTTGTAGTATTTTGAGATCAAACGTAGTGGCTTTACCAAAATTTTTTTGCCACGCGTCTTGATTTTACAAAATCCAGTTTAATATAATGTTTGTGTATTGCCGTTTAATTCATTAACACTTCCTATAGTACATTATTTGGTGTATTGGTCAATAAGTCTCCTAGAGTTGTTCGAGCAGCAATCTGAAGCTGTTCTCTCACTGCAATTAGCCTATAGTGTTTCTACAGCACAGTTTTTCTTCAAGGCAATGTTTAGATTAATGTGTATACCTCTATTTACTCAAGAACTACTGCATGTATGTGTAATCTCTTGCATGTGAGCACAAGGCATTGTGAATCCATATGTAACCCTAGCCCTACATATATAACAACATTATGTTTCCACCGTTTAGTGATTTGGAGCAGGTGTTTATGCATGTTGAAGTTATGAAGTTTCTCTTCTGGATGGTGACATCTATTAAGTGGTGCAGTGTTAGTGTGTCATGTTCAAATCTTTTATGGTCATATTCTTGACTCATCTTTTTCTCTAGTGGGGAGCACATCTTAGCATTACATCTTCCATCCTCCCACTCAGCCTTGCTTGCTATAGTCTGCAGGACACTTGCTATGGAGTGTGTGTGTGTGTGCGTGGTTTGCATGTGCGTGAGAGAGAGAGGGTGTATATAGGAGGAGAATGGGGTGCTATAAAGACCTAGCTGCAACTCATTTCGATGATATCATCACCAAACTGTATTTCATAAACAATTTCAGTTAACATTGCATAATTATGTATTCTAAGTAGACATCTAACCTCCATATCTTGCCTTATTGATACTGTTGACAATCTGAATGATGCATGTATAGCTAGACGATGGTTTCCTTACACCAATTTTTTTTTTACACCAATTAGTCAAGGGAGGTATATACCCTTGTGTAATACCGTGCCTGCTATTTCCACTCTACCAATTAGTTGACCACCCACATCCACCCACCTACCTTTGCACCCACATATATACACATACCTACAAACCACACACACACATACACACACGCATTATAGTATATTATATATATATATAGCCATAAATATGCATGTTGGCTTGCACTTATCAATTAGAGTCAATAACAACACTTTTTTGGTATTTAAAAATCTGCCAGCCATGCAAACAGTACAAGAGGTTACAGGATATTTGCTGGACAATTCCTTTTGAAGTCAGTTTCAAAGGGGGCTGCTCTATGACCCTAAACCCTGTCTAAAAACTATAAATTGCATATATAATAAAATGACGAGGGTTCTAGTTTTTGCAAAATTATTTCCAATGACCTATATAGCTACATCCTTACTGCATATAAGTCGATGTAGAGGTCATTTATTTTAACAGACAGAAAAGAGACTAACTGTAACTGCAATAGAGCATGCTTGAATCTAGCTGTATCAACATTTATTTTCATCTCTTAGTATATACAGAGATCAATGTTCTGAGATTACGATTAAGCTTCCTACAAGGAAACCTTGTTATATAAACCTGTTAAAAATATGATGACGTACACACCATTTAGAGCCATATTTGGTGTGCGATGAACATCGTGATGCTCATCTGAATGCCTGATCTAATTTGACTGAAATCTAATATTTTGCCATCTGATTTATCACATATATATTATCAATTGTATGGCTTCATGTTTGGCTTCTCCCATATAATAGTCTTACAGCAGTTTAAATACCTACACTGCTACTTGATCATCACTCTATTCAATTACTCGGAGGGAGTGCGCTGCTTGTAACCCAATGTGCCACATTTATACTCTTATATATATGTACATTATTACTTTTTTTTTTGTCAGTGGGTATGGCTAGCATAATTCTACAATGCAGGATATGATCATTTTCTGTCGAGTTCACAGCCCCAAAATATATAATATATTAAAATTACATATTACTATATACTATAATTTCATGAAAATCACTTGCCAGTTAAAATAAAATTATCTGTATTGCTATTACCCGAGTCATGTACATATGGTATCTAGTCGGGTTGTTCGGCAAATTTTTTTCATTAAATATTCTTGTTATTATGAGAATTATTTACATAACATACAGGTATAAATTTGATGGATTGTTTCTTAGGACATTAATTTTACAAATACATAGCACTAGTTTTGACCAAATGATAATACACTACAACAGAATAAAAATCTGAGACTAGCCAACTCATTAAAGTATTTGATAATGGAAATTTGGAGTCGAGGTCACAGCTGTTTCCAACAGGAAGGGTCTCCATGTTCAGGCCTCTTTAGATTCCCTTCTGAACTCGGCTGTGATCCTACTACCCATGTATGTATTCAGGCTGCAGCTAGGAAGGAGGCTTGGATCCATGCCCTCCCCGTGTCATCTTTAGGCCTTCGAATGGAAGATGATACGATCAGGGTGGCTACTGGTTTTCATTTGGGTGTTCCTCTCTGTCATCCCCACAGTTATCTGCAGTGTGGATCCCAGGCGAATCAGTTTGCCACTCATGATCTCTGTTGTTGGAAGTGTCAAGGCTGTTTTTCGAGGAATGCAAGCTATTATAGATGTTGTTCATAGATGTCTTGCTTTAGTAAGTATTCCCTCTCACCTGGAATCTTCAGGTATTTCTTGCTAGGATGGCAAGAAACCTGATGGGGCTTCCTTATATGGAAGAATGGCCGTATTCTTGTGTGGGATGTTACCTGTGTTGACACCTTTGCCCCTTGCCCACCTACTGTCTTAAGGTCCTGGTGTAGTGGCTTAGTCCTTGAAGAAGGAAAAGTATGCCAATATGACTGTTGCACATTTTTTTGTCCCAATTGGGATAGAAACCACTTGAGTGTTGGGAGTGGAGGAGGCATCTCTGTTCCCTCAGGAGTTGGGAGGCTCTCGAAGGTAAAATTCAACGAACCACGTTTCCATCATTTTCTCCTATCCATTGCCATCCAGCATGGGACCACTGCAAGTGTGCTCGGTACCAGTCAGCCTGCTATATAGTAATGCCTATAATTTATGATATTTCAATGTACAAATAATAGTTCTTTATTTTTTTTTTGTGGTTTGTTTTGTTTCCCTTTTTATTATCTAGTATATTATAATATCTAGTATATTATAATATTAATAATAAGCTCTAACAGCGTGCATGTGTTACATTCAATGCAGTGTATCTTCATGTTGTATGCGGAAAAATGTGCAAAAAACAAAAAGAACACCATTTGTAACATATTCACAATGAAGAACCCCAAAAGGCCACTTGTTTGTCTACAAAGAAATGCATTGTTATCTTTGATGCAAAAGTCAAATTTTAATTCTTACACAGTGCACTTCAATAAAGAGAGAAAAGTGTCTGTGTTAATAAAACAAAAATATATGCATGCACAAAATATAAATCAAATATCACGAAAAATATAAATCAAATATCACGAAAAACAAACAAACAAGTGTTTAAGATTTGCAAGATTTTCATTTCTCTGAGAACTAGGTACTCTGATAGTTCTGGTTATTATCATCGGAGTAGGGTAGAGCATGAAATAGGTGTAATTTGGAGGAGTTACTGTGAGTATTACTGACGGTGTCTATGAAGTTGTAGAGGTATTGATGGACTGGAGGGGAGTGAAACTTGAGAGTTTGGTAAATGTGTCTCATGGCTCGATCTTCTAGTGCATAAATGTTGAGGAGAATTGAGTTGGAAGATGAACTGGAACTGGAATGGAGGGGAGAGGAGGTTCTAGGATATGGTAAATATGTCTGGAATCCAATTGTTGATCTTTCTTGGAAGACATGTCGAACACTGTTTGCATGTAAGTTTTCATCTGCTCACTCTTAGCTACTGCAAAACAGTCTTTTCCAGTAGTGTCCACTTTGTTGGGATCAGCCCCAAGTCTCAGCAGTACTTGGACTGCATCTTTATTTCCCTTCTGTGCAGCAATGTGCAGTGGAGTAGCATTGTTGAAGTCAGTGGCATTTATATTGCACCCTGCCTTAGTAAGGGCAACCAGGCAACCTTCCAGATGATCAGTTGAGTTACTTTTCTGGGCTGCATTGGTGACTATCCAGTGTATGGCTGAGAAGCCCACCTTCAGGTCTGCTTTGTCCACCTCTGCACCTCTAGAGATGAGAGATTTGATCACATCATCTCTAGTGTGCATGGCAGCATAATGGAGAGCAGTCATCTGATTCTTGTCGGATGAGTTGACGTCCACTCCTGAGTCCACCAGTTTCTCCACTTGGTTCAAATCTCCGCGTGCACAAGCTCCTAGTAGTGCGATCTCATCCTGAAGTCTTTTATTCTCTGCCTCCATTTTGGCTGTTATCTTGTATGGAGGATTCTTCAAAAAGCGACGTCTTTGGACAGATCTCAATCTGCGAAGACTAGCTGAACGAGGGTGATACCCACGTTGTGAACTAGTTCTACGAATTGGTTTGTGCTTCCTTTTGGGCAAAGCAATGTTTACAATTACTGACTCTGCACTGGTTGCAGAGATTTGTTCTTGATTCATTAAAATAGGGCGCACTGCCCCTCCATCGGGTAGCGTATCTTGACTGTGATTGTTACCCATCTCGAGTGCGATCGTTTGAAAAACTATCAGAATGCTCCGTATTTTTATACCATAAAACTAGTGTCACGACAGTAAACCGGATGTAGACAGACCAGAGCGTTCTATTTTGCGCAACCATGGAGTGCTACGGTACATAGCTACCAACATTCACAGAGTCCCATATAGAGTTAAACTTTAATTACCTAGGCAGCTTGGGTCCAGGATGTAGAAGTGAATAAATGATTTTGGTAACTAATTGATTTTGGCTAGAAAAGGGGTCACGGACAGATTCAGTCATTTTGCTTCTGAAGGGAGTGCCAGGTAAGATACATCTCGATAATGGAGGTTCCACTGTAGACACCAGTCTGTATTAGCTGGCCTGTCATAGGTGCCATGGCTCTTGATACCAATGTGGTTGTATAAACTTTTTCCTGGTGTCCAACCAAGGCTTGAACTATAGCTATATAGTTGTCCTGCACAATGCTGCCAAGGTATATACTGGAAATTGGACAGTCCATTGACAAGCAAATCATCTGGAAACAGGATTCATACACATGCACACACATGCCAAGTACTTAATTTCACCCTCCACATCTTACTGGTTGACGATCTAATCATGATAGTTAACCCTCTTACCGTCGGTTTGCTGGAAGAGTTTCTCTCTTAGTCTTGGGTTCTCACTTTCTTGCTTCGAGATGTACTGGAGTAGCTATCTGTAGCCATTCTCTCATTGTCAGTGGCCTGTCATTTTTCTGCCGCACAGTTTTCATCAAAACAATTTTAATTTCTTTAATGTACCTATAAATATGGTGATGAAGTACTGTTTGTGCATGCATTCTCTTGCATATAGAGCATAAGGCACCGTGCCTATTATTACAAACACCCCTATATTACAAACACCCCTATACAACTATACAATAGCCAGTCTGCACTATATTTAGCGACACAGCAAATGTTCAAGTTACGGTGTATATTTTCTTTCTATTTATGACAGGATGATGACATCATTAATGGTGTGTAGTGTCAGCATATCCTCTTCAATCAATCTCATGGACCTTTTAGGATAATTTTTTTCTTTCATCTCTCTTTCCCTCTCTCTTTCCCTCTTGGAGCACAGCTTAGCATTACATCATCTCCTCTCCCCACCCCCCACATTATTTACATGATCCCAAACTCCAGAGTGTAATTGGCATGCTCAATTCTGTCTGATATTTTGTAAAAGAAAAATGCTAATGGGTCAACATTATTTGTGTTACGTGTGTAGGGTGTGGGGAGGGGGGGGGGGGGGGGGGAAGGGAAGAGGGGAAGGGGAAGAGGGGGAGGGGAGGGGAGGAGGGGGAGGGGAGGTGGGGAGGAGGGGGTGGGGAGGAGGGAGAGGGACTGCTTCAGGATACAAGGTGGCTGACCTATTACTGATGATGTAATCATCAGAACTTGTAGAGCTACAATCTGCATGTAAGTTGTCAGTCAGGGGAAGCACCTCAGTGTCTGTTTTTTCATGACTTCGTTTCCTGCATGAAAGGGTAACTACATTAATTACAACACTTCGTTCTTCAAGTAATTCTTGACATTCTCTAACACTTTCTATTTCCTCCACTTGTCATGCTCGTCATCTTTTGGTGATTCTACGACCATGTGTGTATAGATGTAGTTATAGAGCTTCATGATAGTCTAAATTTGGCACAGCAGAGATAATGATTTTCATAATATATATATCTGCAATGCCCAAGTAATTGGCTCATTTCCATGCACATGAAGGTCCAATGTGGACTGAACACAGAATTTGGTGTAATAAGCGTCACTGTGATGCAGACATTCATCTGAACACCTGATCTAGAGTTAGGACTACTTCATCTTGTGTGGTCTTACTTTGCTAATTGATATTAGTATCCACACGGTTTTCTGCTTGGCTTCTCCCTAGAATTGCATTGCAGCAGTACTATATTCACTAACAGCTGTTACTTGATTACCATAAGCTTCCATCTCTATATGTTCAATTAAGATCTGCCTCTAGCTCTAGCTCAATTACATAGTGGGAGTGCCTGTGACCACACCAGTATATGCCACTCCTTTGGAAAACCAAACCTCCAGTAACATTGTAAATTGTCATGGTGTGATTAGCATAACTCTATACGAATATACATGACCAATACATGCCATGCCCCCCTCCCCAAAACAGTGTAAAATTATATATTACTATTATTACTATTATTATTATTACTGTTATTATTATTACTATTACTATTATTACTATTATTACTATTATTATTATTACTATTATTTCTGTTGTTTGTTATAATTAATAATTTTATTTTTCCACATCCAGTTCATGTGCTGGCCGCATGTGCCGAGATGGTTTTGTAGCACATGGTGAATAGGTATATAACAAGTTTACGCGAGTTTTAGTGTCCTGATGAAGGCTAGAGCATTTAGTCGATACGTCAAGAGAATACAATTTCAAGTTGAGAAGGTTATTGTAAAATTAGTGTCTACCATTATCCAGTGATCTAGCTTCCTGACAGACCCATTAGTTGATATCAGAGGTCAACTCAGTACTAGGAAACAGGAAATCTATCAGTAACAGAGTGTAATGTTGCTGTATCAATATTAAAATTAGGATATATACTGGCTCAAGAATTAGATAAGCAAATTGTGCTGTTCCTTTATCCAATGACCTTTATTCAAGGACCAAGTATCCTGACTGCCCACTAGTTGACATCAAGGTCAATTCATTTGAGCAAGCACTAGAGAAGAGAAAATTGTAATAGGCCACAATGATATAATTATACTCTACATTAACTTTCCGGAAACACTAGAAAACTCTGCAAGTGATGTAAACTTTAGGATGTATGTCCATTGCCAATTGTGCTTTATATAATTATGTATATACATGTAATTATAGTACTGTCTGGACCTGCTAAATATTAGTGTGAGGTGAAGTTGAAGATTGAGCCGTGATGGAAGAAAAAATGATATGAATTATATAAAGTGTTTTATTTTATATGTAAATTGATGCACTAATATGTGAAACACTATTTCCCCACCCCTTCCACCTCCTTTTTTAAACAGGTGAAGCACACAGACAGATTTTTCTCGTATAAAATCTAAACACAACAAGAATGCATAGAACTTGTGCACCCCATGATGTGCTGTGTCAGATTTACTTGCAGAAAGATCTGAAATCAGCTGTCACATTAAAGAACTAATAACACCAATGGAACACGATAGATGTTTTTGCAGTTCATTATGTTTAACATTGTTTTTTAAGACATCAAATGAAATTGGAGCAAGTAGAAGCCTTTAATCTATGGGACAAGTGTTTTCTAAAACGTGTCCAGGTGGCATGGCATAGAATGCGAACTGAAAATAGACTTTCAGCACCCACACTTGCTACTTCGGCACCAATCCAGGTACTCAGATTTTGAAGTCTCCTCCCCCCGAAATACATACATGATGCTTATCAATGGGATCACGAATGGACACAAGTCACTCTCTCTGTGGGTTGGGTATTCGAAGTCAATAGATCTTCTACCTAGAGGAAGCCTTGGTATTCTGGTCATCAAGGGACCCTTTAGGGTGCAACAACATCAGAAACCTTGCGACTAATTATTAGTCAAGGAATCAGCTGCTACTGACGTAAAACTGATAGAATAAGCACCTATGAAAGCTCATGCACGTTTTCTGGACTTCAGCAAGAGAGGCTGGTGTTTGGTTGAATGTTCTACCAATATCATCTTTGGGATTGTGCATGGACAATGACAGTGTCAGAATGGCTGTTGGTCTCCGGCTATGCTGTGCAGACCCTGTTTCTGCCACTGCTATGGAGCAGAAGTAGATAATTAGCCACCCACAGACTCAGCTGCCGTTAGAGTAATGGATGACATCATTCTTTGCACTAAATGACTTTATCCACACCTCTCATCAGCCAGAGTGCCCTCTCATTTAGAACCAGCCAGCCTCTCATGCTTTGATAGTAAGGGACTCGATGGATCAGTGATACCTTGATCATCAAGTGGCAAATTGCTGGTGTGGGACACAACCTGTATTGATAATTTGCACCATCTTATATCACAGTTGCCGCTAGTGAGGCGGGTGCAGTATCTAGTTCAGTTGAAAATATGTTATGCTATAGTGGTAATAAAAGATGTCCACATGTGTTTCCACAACGTCTACAAAGGCCAGACTTGAATCGAAGATATCTTTAAATATAATCTATAGCTTATTTATACTCACAGGTTTAACCTTTAAGAGGTAATATATCATATGAAGATGAGTCCAGATAAAGTTGCAGACCTCAACTAGAGGGGAAGTTATCATTATAAATTGAAAGCAACTTCCACATTGCTATGATCAAGTAAGCTAAGAAGTGTTCTTTTAGTGTTCTTATAAAAATAATAGCAGACTTAACCAAGCTAAGCCATAAACCCTAATCTTCAGGTGAAACTTCTATCCCAGGAGAGAACTACTACCCCATGTTTTTCTTTCCCAGAACTGGTGTAGGATAAAGATTGTGTCAGGATTTTGCAAGTTTTGCAGTAATCGAAGTGTTAAATTATGCTAAGCTTTGGTTGTAGAATTGCTATATTGATTCATGATTTGAAATTTAGTTCAGAACACACCAGAATTGATCTCAGAGCCATATAAAATTAAAATAAATTCCAGGGTGAAATGCACCTGGATCCCCCTTGGCTAGGTATGCAGATGCCTGCCACTCAGTGACCTTAGGTCAGCCACACACACCCCTCCATTCCCATCCAAAACCGTCTTCTTATGCCACTATGTAGTGGTTTTAACATAGTTTCACTTTATCCTTGTAGAATTGTGTGCATATGTGACCAGGTTTGCGAAAACCAGACATGTTGGGTGTTTTTTTTAAAGCTATGTAAGGTTGAAGTTTCTTGCTGATTCCACCTCCCCCCCCCCTTTTTTTAACCACCAGAAGAACTTTTTTCTAAAGAATTGTGCAGTTATAAAAGCATAAATAAGCCCAAACAAGTCAGCAATTTTTTTTTACTGGATTTGATTTACAGAGTGTTGTCAAGGGAAGCCTTCTCACGGTGAATGCCAAAGAAATTCTTTTTGCAGCTGTCCCTTCAATATAGATCCTGCCTAACTTGAAGCCTTTTGAGAATTCTGCCTTAATTGAAGCCAATCTCATAAACAGAATGCTACCTCAGTTCCTAACCGCTTCGCTAACGGTGGCTGCTCTCCGAGTCTGCTGTCCAGCATTTCATTACCGACATTTTTGTGGGGAGGAGCCTCTTGATCTGGGTTTTGATAATAATTTAATCTTCACAATGCTGAGTCCCTTGCGATCGCACCCAAGTGCAGTACAAAAATAAAAATAATGAGAGTAAATGAGCTAATAATTAAATGAGCTAATAATTAAGCACTAATTGCTTTCTTAAAATTACTTTATCACTTTATCCAAAAGGCTACAATGATGAAGAAGATTTTATGAGCACTCGTTAATGGTACAACATATTTCTTAGCTAAAACACTAAAAATAGGCAAGCCACTAGAGGTGATGCCAGAGTAGTAGTTGTGTCTCTCATCCATGATGTTGAAGCAGTAGTTTCTCTCACCTTACGGCTCAAACAGCTCCTCCATTTCGACAGCAGCCAAAGTCACACCAGATTCACTCCCCAACCCCTGGTAACCTTCAATAACAAAATCTTAAGTTGTGTGACACTTCTTGCCTGTGCAAACATCATTAGGACAATCATCGTGAACTTACACATGGTTCCTGGAGAAGGGGTGTAACTGCAATCAATTCCCGGTTTTTCCAGTTTCAGTGATAGCTATGAGGACATGCATTTCCAATCCTCTGCTCTCCAGAAGATGAGCAGTCCAGCATCTTCATCACCTAAGAGACATATAGACAATATCTGTTATCTCTGTACTTCATATCATTTTTGACTCTCCCTTGAAGCCAATGCTAGCATACCAAAATAGCTACATAACTCTAGGCCAGAGCTTAGTGGAACTAGGTATCACAGGAAATCTAGGTCTGGGAATGGCACTTCAATAACTAAGAGCACTATAACAAACAGATTTCAACTGAGGGCATAAAGGCCTTCAATAGAGTAACTACTACTAACAATAACATTAGAGCTAGCTAGCTATGCCAAATTCTAGCTCTAGGAATGGTCTGTTGTATTAGATAGAGTTAGCTAGGAGGAATTAAGCTAGTGAAGCTTTGACCTTCAATATAGAAACCATGACCATAATTTTTACTGTATTTCAATTTTTGTTAGTGTTAGCACGTCTTTCAATTATTGTAAATTTTTATTATCATAGCATAATGATGATATTTAAACAGGCAATGTCAGAGTCCATTAACATCATGCGAATTAAATAAATAATAATGTCAGGAGTTTTCGGCCCTGCAGCTGCAGCCTTTTTCAATGACCATGGCAAACGGCTCGCGGCGAACGGCTCGCGGACCAGTTGGAGGAGCTGGGGTCAATCCTTTATGCTGCAGCGTGTGGCCATCGAAGTTCAGCAGGGTAATGCTGCAGCTATTTTGTAGACTTTGCCTTAGATTGTTTGCTTGTATTTGTTGGTTATTTGTGTTTGGGTATGTTGCTTTATCTGTTACTTCTAATGTAAAATGTATGTAGTAATTATTTATATATTTTTATAATTTGCATGGTGTTCATCAAGTGTTAATGACTCTGATATTGCCGTGTATTTTATAATATTACTGTAATAATACTGTAATAATAATAATAACAACAACAACAACAACAATTAAAAGCAGTCTGAGGTTTCCTGCACGCAAGACGTTCCCAGCACAGCATCAGCATTTACACACTGTATTGCTACCGACAAATGTTGGAGCAAGTAGAAATAGGCCTTAGCCTCCCTAGTCTCCTCCTTAATTCTCCTGCTCACTCAACTCCTTAATAAAGGACATGACTTCATTACCAAATACACCCGTGGTCTCGAAGCCCAGAGGAACGAACTAGTGAGTGTCTCTGATTGAATGGTACTTCTGTTTCTTCAGGAATTAGGCTCTGTTGGCAACTGTTCCGGGATCTCCAGACCTCAAATCCACGTAAGAGGGAGCAAACATGTCTGAATATGTGGCATCCCAAACCAGAACCTTCCCATTCCTCCAAGGCACAACTGTTCCGTCAGGACATTTGCCATCATCATGACAAGCCTACTGGTTCCAAGTGAGAGGGGATTTTTGTGGAACATAGAGATCTTTGGATGATGTAGCAGCGTGTCGAGAGTGGCGGCCCTGACTCTTTCTGCACTGTACCCTGTTGGTCAACTGGAGCTCCACACTGAAGACACAGGTAAGGACTACAAAGAGTTACACCAAGACGAAGACCTGTGGCAACACGAATCACATCGTCATCCATCCTCAAAGTGACTGCAGACATAGGGAGGGCATGGAGCCAGGCACCTGCTTCACTTTTGGTGGCTGCTCTAACACGAGCATGCACAATATCATCCTTTGCTACATCCACAAGCTTGTCTAGGCAGGCCTTCACATGCGGAGTGTCCTAACACTTATGGGAAAAGGAGGACTCATCTGAGGGAGTACGTCTTTGCTCCAAATTTCCATACCTAACTCAAAAGCAGGATAACTACAGCCCTCAAATCTATTGGGCAAGATTTGAACTAGATCAAGGGACCCCGAAGCGGATGCCAGGAAAACCGATGGAGCCAACATGACAGTACTTCTGATCCCAAGACCACCAAATTTGACTGGCAGGGAGGCCTGCAGCCAAGTATCACTGTGCAATGGAATGCAATTAGTGATATTGCTGAGGTGGCACACTGAGCAGAGTCAAATTCTTTGAGCTTTAACGGAGAAGAAAAGCAGGGAGAAGTGCGGAGATTGTATAGCAACTTTGGCATGGAGGAGGCATGGAGGAGAAACAAAGCATGGTGTGAATAAAGATGGCTTAGCCTAGTGCCCAAGAGCTCCAAGAGTTTAGTCCTTGACTCAATACAAGCCTAGTAGAGTGGCTACTTCAGGGTTTACCACTTGAATACCTGGGTCAGCATATAAGAATTCTCCTATTCAACCAAGTCGTGACTGATGATCTCACACTTGCTTCGGTTCAACTGTAAACCCACTCTCCCAGCCTCATGTTCTATGCTATGAAAATGCAACGATATCCGATACAAAACCACCCAGAGTCCCGCCATCCAGGTAAAACACATTGAATTCTGACTTTAAATGCCTCAATAAACTGTGAACAAAAAAGAAGTGGACCCAATGGATCTCCCTGTTGAACTCCTATCGCAGAATCAATAATGTCACTTCCAAAGAAAAGGGAGGAGGGTGAGCTGAAAGCAGAGTGCACATAGGTGTAAATTTCAGGTGCAAATTCCTCAGTAGTTGCCAGCATTTTATCACGATGGATTGAGTCAAGTAGGACTGGAGATAAACTCTGGCTGCATGGACCGTAACTTCTGCACTGAGCTGAGAACATGCAAGAAGTCCACTCATAGCCTCTTTCAACATAATACAAGAAACCTTGGCAATTCAACGTCTCAGCGTGTAACGGACCGTTATGGGCCTCACACCTCCATCCGTCTTATTGAGGGCAACCAAGGAGGCACCAAAAACAACAACTGTCGCACAGGAAAGGGAGTTCTACCTGTAAGAACCTGATTTGCAAATGATGTCAAGGGTTTAATCAGGTTCAGGCTATGACTTTGAGATGCATCTATGATCAAGTCCTTTAGATGCTGCAGACGTAGGCCATCGGGAACCCCAGCGGACCCACAAGAAAATGTTTGAACAGCCTTTATGATCAACTTCTCTGAGACTTTAACACAGACAATTTCATCAAAGACTGGAGGACAGGGTAGAGATGTATTCTGGTCAGGTGAGGGATGCTTGTCTTTGAGCCTGTTGAGTTTGTTCTCATCAAAACTTGCTTGAGAATCCTGAGCTAGCAAGACGGATTGCTCCTTTGCAATCACCTTCCTCCAATTTGGATGAAACAGTCTTGGAAAGCAGATTCAAGGGATATTTGTTAAAAATTAATGGGCTTTCTTATTCCCTGGGACATGGGTCTGAGTTGGGTATGTTTCATCCCGAATGAAGGAGTTTATGTGTGAAGCAAGGCTTCTTTTGGGCCCACCCCGACTAGGAACTCTAAACAAGGGGCAAATCTATCCCATTTATGAAGATTATCCATGTTCAATGCTGCTTGGGGGCGGGCATGTGTATCCTCTTTATCCACGGTGCTTAGCCTTAAATGGTCCTTGCTCACTATTAAGGGACTCACTGCTTTGATGTGTTGTTGGAGAAGGTGTAGAGCAGGGATTTTAACCGTTCCTCCATCATTTACCCCCTCAGCCTGATTATTTAGACATTTAGCTACCCTTACTCCCATACTAGCCATCATAAAGGCACAGAAAAGTAAGAAGATAAGAAAACTCATTTATTAGCATAAAATATCGTTTGATAAAGAAAGTAATTATATAGTCCATTCGTATCACTAAAAAAAAATCAAACAGAAACACCAGAAGCATTATCAGTGGGAACACTGCTGATTCATCGAGTCAACCAGTTTATTTACCTAATAGAGGATTGACTAATGACTTCATCCAAGTTTGGAAAAATTGCCAAGTTACTTTGATGAACTCTTCGTGCCCATAAGTCCAGCTTTGTCTGCAATGCTGTCATCTTTTGACTTGCTTCAACAATGGTTACTGATGTTCCCTGGAGTTGTTTGTTGACTTGGTTACGATGGGTAAATATATCTGAAAGGTACCGTATACAGGCGATGAACTTGGGATCAGCAAAGTTTTCACACAGCTTTGAATCCCGGTCACGAAGAAAATCTTACCTCAGTACGGAGCTCAAACACACGATTAAGAATAAGTCCACGTGAAAGCCACCTCACCTCAGTATGAAACAAAAGAGTTGAATGCTCAGAACCCATCTTATCACAAAAAGCTTTGGAACAAACAGTGATGAATGAAATTAACAGCCTTGACAACTTTCTGCAAAAGTATTTTCAGATTTTCAGGAAGCGTTTTTGCAGCCTATGCATGTCTGTGAAGAACATAATGTGTTATTATCACATTGGGTGCCTTTTGCTTCACAAGTGCAGTGAAGCCTGATCTCACTCCCATCATGGCTGGGGCTCCATCAGTTTATACATATTGAACCAACAATATCCCATGTGAGATTGTTCCTTTCAAAGAAGTCTTGTGTTTTCTGAGTAGCCATTGTGGTTTGTTGGAGATGTTAACAGAAGAGAATTTCATTCTTCAGTTCTTTTCCACATATGTAACGGACAAAAACAAGAAGTTGTGACAAATTTGCAACATCACAGGATTCATCAGCAAAGAAATTTTTGCTGGGCTAGATTTGATCTGTTCAATAACTTGTTGACAAATATCTTGATAATACGTCGATGATTGTGTCATTCGAAAGGGGAATGTCTTGAATCTTCTGTTTTGCTTGTTTCCCACACATGTTCAACCATGTCTAAGGCACAAGATTTAATCAGCTTCTCGGCAATGAAACCTCTTTCGGCAATGTCAAGAGGTTTCATTGCCTTTGCTATTCGCTGCACTACATGATAGGAAGCTGCAAGTATTGGTTTCTTCTTAGATACGAAGCCAAGTGTAGGCAGTGTTCCTGCAGCCCCAAACCTATACCTCTCTTTACCTCGAATTTAGCACGGTCACTAGATGCATGGGCAGGATGTGTAGCTTCCAGATGCTGTTTCATTGAAGGTTTCAGTGACCCATTTCAAAGAACTTTTGAGCACAGCAGACACTGAGGCTTCTCCACACCATCCACAACAACAAAGTCAAAGCCATATTGTACATACGAGGTATGTACGTTTCTTAGACATGGCAAAATCTTAAAATAAATAATTATGTAATATATAAACTATGGCTACTAGGTCTATTCACTAATATACTACCTGAGACCAAGGTCAAAGGTAGCATATTAGTTGAATAGACCTTAGTTCATGTGCAATGAGAACTTTCCTAGACGTAAGTAGAAAACAATCACAGACCAAAGGCAATAGTGGCAATAGTGATAATATGAAATAGTAACCTCAAGTAAGTTATATATAAAATATATACCAACCTGCTTAGAGGTCTATAAGCCTTATATTACCTTTTCCTTATTCAATTATCAGGTGGCAATTATTTACCCCATGCCATGTCATTTATCCCCAGGAGGTAAATTTATCCCTGGTTGAGAATCCCTGGTGTAGAGGGAAGTGAACGTGTGGAGCGGGAGGAGCCACAGCAGCAATCATCAGCTGAACCATGGACATGCAAAACTCCAGCTTTAGTCAGAGGCATAAATCTACCACAGAGCACAAGGCCCAAATCTATTGCTATCAATCATTGACTACACTGCTTGCCTCCTGCTTGCCTCCTGTTTTGTTGTTATTAAAAAAAAATTAATTTGCTTTTTGTCTTAATTTAATTTCCTGGTCACGTGCTGGACGCGTGGCCTGGGTGTGATTTATATCACGTGGTGAGTGTTGTCATCTCTTCGCATTCACGAGAGAGTAAATTTCAAGTTGATTATTGAGGTCAGTAGCTCCACTAAAACTAGGTTGGTTTAATCGCTATAGAGATAATGAGTACGGAAATCTTAGAGCTACCCAAGTATAACAACTGACGTTAGAACAGTTGATATAGGGCAGTTAACGAGATATTGTGATACTTCTAAGCTTTGATCTCCCCTAAAATAACTTATTATTACTATAGCTATAGCCTTACTTCGACAATCCAAGAGAAGACTCCAACAGCTCCATTCCTCCTCACCAAACAATAATGTGGTAGTTTACGGAATATTATTGTAGCAACGTTCATAAAAGCGTGAGTCACGTTTTACTCATGAAAGTCACATGATCTGATGTGACCACTGTCTCTGAGCTGGGAGCTCGATGGCTACCTCGTGGAAACTGAGGGTAGTGGTCAGGTAGGTTGGCTGATGAATGTGAGCCACTGGGTACATTATGGATGAATGAGAAGGGAGAAGCCAAGCTTGTACTGGAGCCAGTTGATTGTGTTTGCCAGTGATTATCTAGTCTAGTAAACGACTGGCAGTTAGAGCCATTCCGCCAGAAGCCGAGAAGACAAGTGGTGGAAAGGACGAATATTCTACTTCACCAGATTTGCTGATCACAGGTGTTGCTTTTCAAGCTCATGTCTTCTGTAGCATGTGGCAAGAGGGAATGAGTGGTGCTCGGAGTCGGTTCTGTTCGTCATTTGTACAAAAGCTCCTGCCCTGTCATCAAGATGTGCTCCATCTTAAATAGTTGATAATGAATGTTTTTGTGGAAGTACACAATAAGTCCGTGTACACGCTTGGGAGAAATAACTGTTAGGTCAGATTGTTCAAATCTTGCAGTGCTCAGCGATCTGCTTAACTTTAATAATAACAAAATCTCATTTTTCATAATTTTGTAACGACTTGCTTTCACAAATCTAATCATATTATAATGCGTATGCAAAGCTGTTTTATTCATGAACATTTGCTTTTTATTCATGAACATTTGCTATAGTACAAGATGAGATATTCCCTACACCATCAATTATCAATAAGCCTAGTGGCTGTTGGAGCAGCAAGCTGAAGCCATTGTCTCGCGCTACAATTAGCCTGGAGTGTTTCTGCAATACGTTTTTCTTCAAGGAAATGTTTATATTAATTACCTATACAAGACCTACTGCATGTGTATGTAATCTCTTGCATGCGAGCTTAAGGCATTGTGAATCCATGTAACTAACTCGAGCCCAACAACATGTTTCAACTATGTTAAAGTGACTTGGAGCAAATGTTTACGCATATTGAAGTTATGTAGTTTCTCTTTGTAGATGACATCATTAAGTGCTGCATAGTGTCGGTATGTCATGTTCAAATCCTTCATGGACATTTCAAGATCGTTCTTGTCTTCACTTTCTCTGGTCATCTTAGCATTACATCTTCTCCCATCCTCACACCATTCACTCACCTATGCACCTATATACAGTATTTATATATAAATTATATATATATATAGCCATATACAAGCATGTTTTCTTGCTTGTCAAATCTACAATCAATAACAACTCTTTTGGGGGAAATGAGCAATGGAAGTAGACAAGATACTAGCTGGACAATTCCCTTTGAAGTGAGTCTACTAAGTTGACTGGACTACCCAATGATCCTGTCTAAAAGCAAAAATAATGCCATCTTAAAATGACATTATTATGTTTGCATTAGCTATAAGTTAATATTTTATTTTACCCAATGAACTAACATTCCTAAGTTGATGTATAGGTCAATTATATTAACAGACACAAAAACAGACAGATAGCTGCAATTGAGCATGCATGATTATAGCTTTATCATAATTTTTTCCTTTTCATTTCTCAGTATATACATTATTTTGTTGACTAAGCTTTCTTTTACAAGGAAACTGTTATAACCTCTCTATGCTCTAAAAAAAGAATAATTTATTAACAGCAATTTGGTCATGGCTATATATTATGTATTAACTCTAGATTGGGAAATGAAAAACTACCAGTCTAAATTGCAATAGGATTTAGACTGCTTTTGCTAACAGTTGGAAGCAAGACGGGTCAGTGTGTTGTTTGTAAACCCTTATGTCCATTGCCAATTGTGCTCGACAGCTGTCTGAACTTGTTCAATGTTAGTGTGTTATGGAGTTGTAGATTAATATATACATGGATTGCATATGGACCATTAAAAAATCACTGCAGAAAACACCTCTTCCACCTTTTGTAGGTTATATTAGAAGTATACAGAGTGCACTTGTATCCATTCAAGAATGTATGGTGAAAATGTAAGTGTACTGAGGTGGCAAAAATAGACTGGGAGAAGTTGAGGACAACACTGGATATGGATATAGCTTGGAGAGAGGAAGGGGTGGGTGTAGGGAGGGGGTTGGAGGAGGAGTGTGGGAGGGAAGAGCACTTAAAACGTTATGTAGTCTTTAGGAAAAGCATCGTGCAAAGGACTAAAAATAAGCAGCATAAAAGTGTCTAAGTGTTTATGCATATTACTGCCTCAAAAATAGCAAAACAAAAATAGTGTGTTTGTCCTGCCTATCCTAATACATCTCATCAGGTGACGTGTGGTACCATAATGCCACACACGCACTCACACCAAGGTCCATGCATTGAAAACCATATTTGGTGTGATGGTCATCGTGACGTTGACACTCATTTGAATGCCTATCTAATGTTACTGAAATCTAATCTTGTGCTAAGTTGTAAATTCATTTAGCAATTAACAGGGCTTCATGTTTGGCTTCTCCTAGACTTTGAACAAATTTAAGTGCCTACACTTCTACTTATCACCATCAGACTTCTAGTTCAAAGGAGTTATTGTGACCTTGATATATATGCCACATTTATTCTCCTTTGTCTATTGGTTTTTGTCAGTGGCCACAATGCCATTTTCTGTTCAGTTCACTAGCTATATAATTACATATTACTAGTTTCATGTAAATCACATACCAATTCAAGCTAAATTTTCTGCAGAGTCGGGTCATGTGCATGTATTTGTCTATCTATTGTTTGTTGTGAGATTTATTTGTATAACATGTATGCACATATATACCTGAAAAACAATCTGTAATTTATTGTGTGCATATACAGTAGTTTTGAATGCAATACTATATGCACACAATAAATTACAGATTGTTTTTCAGGTATGTGCATACATGTTATACAAATAAATCCCACAACAAACATTGCATATACAGTAGTTTTGATCACCAATACTCGATAGATCTGAGGAAAGACCTGAGACTAGCCATTAAAATACTATATAGTTGTATCACATTTAACACTATCAACAAAGAGATCTTTGTTACAAGTTTTGAATCAAATTTTAATTCATGCATGGTGCACTCAATAAAGAGAGAAAAGTACCCGGCCGTTATAAAATGCAATACTATATATATGCACACAATAAATAGAAAAACAAACAAACATTGAGTGTTAAAATTTGCAAGATTCAAAATTTGCAAGATTCTCACTTCCCTCTGAGGACCAGGGACTGTGATACGAAATAGGTGTGGTTCTGAGGAGTACTGTGAGTATTGGCAGTTTCTATGAAGTGGTGAAGGTCAATATTATAGTTCTGCTTTAAAAAAAAGATCAATGGAGTGAGAGGACAGGAGTGGACACGAGAGTTCGGTAAATATGTTTCTCTTGGCTTATCTTCTAATACATAAAAGTTTAATGGGAAGACGATCTGGAATGGAGGGGAGAGGAGGTTCTAGGATATGGTAAATATGTCTGGAATCCAATTGTTGATCTTTCTTGGAAGATGAGTCGAACACTGTTTGCATGTAAGTTTTCATCTGCTCATTCTTAGCTACTGCGAAGCAGTCCTTTCCAGTAGTGTCAACTTTGTTGGGATCAGCCCCAAGTCTCAATAGCACTTGGACTGCATCTCTATTTCCCTTCTGTGCAGCAATGTGCAGTGGAGTAGCGTTGTTGAAGTCAGTGGCATTTACACTGCACCCTGCCTTAGTAAGGGCAACCAGGCAACCTTCCAGATGATCAGTAGAGTTACTTTTCTGGGCTGCATTGATGACTACCCAGTGTATGGCTGAGTAGCCTCCTTTCAGGTCTGCTGTGTCTACCTCTGCACCTCTAGAGATGAGAGATTTGATCACATCATCTCTAGTGTGCATGGCAGCATAATGGAGAGCAGTCATCTGATTCCGGTCGGATGAGTTGACATCCACTCCTGAATCCACCAGTTTCTCCACTTTGTTCAAATCTCCACGTGCACATGCTCCTAGAAGAGTGATCTCTTCATGCAGTCTTTTTTTCTCCGCCTCCATTTTGGCTGTTATCTTATAAGGAGGACTCTTCAAAAAGCGACGTCTTTGGACAGATCTCATTCTGCGAAGACTAGCTGAACGAGGGTGATACCCACGTTGTTGTGAACTGGTACCACGAATTGGCTTGTATTTTGTTTTGGGCAAAGCTTTGTTTCCAATTACTGACTCTGCACTTGTTGCACTGGTTGCAGAGATTTGTTCTTGATTCATTAAAATAGGGCGCACTGCCCCTCCATCGGGTGGCTTATCTTGACTGTGATTGTTACCCATCTCGAGTGCGATCGTTGAAAAGCCACCAGAAATTTTATAGCAGCGTTTGGGCATGCGCGTCGCCAGGCTACCGGATGTAGACCGAATGGCACGGCGTTCATAAGCAGCATTCACACACAGAGAGTCTGAGAGAGGGCAACTTGGGACATGTGGGTGAACATAACAAACTAGCCTTAAAACACACGTTTTCAGGCTGAAGTAGGTATGTTTTTCGAGGCAAAGTAAAGGCAGATTTAAAAGTTTTCTGTAAGCTGCTAATCTAGGGAAGTAGTCTGTCTCTGGATAAGTGACGTCCCACTGTAAACATCCTGTCTCGACTGTCTGCCTGTGGCTCATGACAGCTTTAATAATCTATGTTTATATTCAATATTAATGGCTATACTTTCAGCATGAGCAAAAACAGAGTCAATTGGAGAGATAGAAAGAGTTAGTATATAAATGAGGTTGAGAATTGGAATATACAATGTGATGATTGAAGAAGGAAGTGTTCTAATTAACCTAGTTACTTTCATGCATGAAACAGAAGTCATGAAAAAGCAGACTATCGGTGCTTCCCTTGATTGATATCTGACAACTACACTGCTTGCAGATTGTAGCTCTACAAGTTGTGTTTATGATGTCATCAAAAAGAGTTGTAGACCCATCAGCATCTGTCCTATACAAAAGAGTTGAGCATGCCAATTACGCTCTGGAGTCTGGATTATGTGAATAATGTGGGTATGATAATATAGTTAAAAGTGCTTCATGATAAGCCTGAAATTTTGGCTCAGCAGAAATAATGATATTAATAATTATATATCTGCCATGCCCTAGCATTTTGTTTGTTGATTACACTAAATGAGTTTGTGCAAACCTTAGTCTTGAGTAGGCACATTCCTCATTGTCTTGATGAAGTTCATGCACATATTATAAGGAGGAGACTCTTCAAAAAGCGATGGAGAATGGGATTATGATTTTCAATGGTGGTATATATTGGCAAGAAGACATTAGCGGAGTGGGAGCTAATTGGATTGAGTCTGGAGGAAAATGGATGTAATTGTTTATTATTTTGTATATTAGAAGGAGCTTGGCCCGAGCACGTCTATTTGAGAGTGTAGGAAGTTCAAAGGTGGAGAGGTTGGATGCATAGTCAGAAGTCCATTGGTGAGTACAGAGTCTGAGTGCAAAGTGCTGAATGTGTTCTAAGGATTTTGAATTACAAGAAGATGGAGGAGGTGACCACACAGAGTTAGATGAGGGAGAACTAATGTTGTGTAAAGTTTAATTAGCATATGAGAGGATAAGTGATGGTAAAAGTTGCTATTATTTTCCATGATTTAGTGCGTACTTTGCTAATGTGCAGGTTCCAGGAGAGGTTACAGGTTAAAGTTATTCCTAAGTATGTAATTGAAGTGACGAGATCAAGGGGAGTACTATTGAGGACTAATACAGTGGAGTATGAGGATGCGATGGGTTTACGAGAGATCATGTACTTGCTCTTATTAGGGTTAATTATTAGGAGACGAGTAGATAGCCATGATGATATAATGTCAATGTCTGATTGCACTGAATCTAAGGAAGAGGTTGAAGAGAATGGATGGGAGAGGAGGGTGTCATCTGCATAGAGAGTAAGTGTAGAAGATGTCGAGAGTGGGAGCTTTGCAATGTCATTAATGTAAAGAACAAAGAGAAGAGGTCCAAGAATAGATCCTTGATGTACTCCAGTGGATGCATGACACGAAGAAGAGAGAGCACCAGAGATAGCGACACTCTATGACCGGGCTGTAAGATAGGAAGTGTATGATAAGCTTCATGATAAATCTAAAATTGGAACCAGACAGGTAATGATATCACTTTCTGCTTGGCATGTCTCATGTGGACATGATAATTGGGTCATTCTGATGGTGTGTCTAAACTGAAGAATGCGGTGATTAAGCTTTTCATAATTCAGCATAGTTTAAATGGTCATGGACATATTAATGGCTATTGTATAACTACCTCTTATTGTTACATATTATAGAAGCAATGAACAATTGAACCTTCACATTAATGACTGCGCTGTTCCGCACAGTGAACAGATGATACTAACAGTCTTTGGACAACTTACACAACTGTACTCAAGCACAAATTGCATAACCAGCTTGATTTCCATAGCTGCAAAACCTACATATGCATTACAGATTTTCATTACTGCAATGCATGATGGTTAACATAAAATAGAACCCTTTCTTTAAAGTGTGCTAGTGCCCAGTGTTCCTTCTGGGAAAATGGATCCATAATCTGCTGTACTCAACAGCAAGAAATGTTGCTCGTGGGGACAGTCATATCTTCAAATTTCCTAGTCAGTAGAACAATTCCATCCATGTGCCTTGCAGTAAGTAGAATTCTTGAAATATTGTGTTAAGGTACTCACCACTTGTTACACATACACACACACACACGTGCACACACAGACATACATGCATTTGCACAGTCAATAACTACTCTGCATCGTTAGTAAGATTATGTAGGGAATGTAAGTAGGTTATAGCAGATTAATTAGACAATTTCATTGAAGTCTGTCAGTCTGCTGTCAATATCCTATCTAAAAACCACGAGTACAATACTAAAAATATCAAAACAAAAAATTCCCACATAGTTTGCTGACTAAAATTGATGTCTTCCCTTGTCCACTGATCTAGCAACCTGCCGGTTCATTAGTTGACATAAAGTCAACTCAGTTGAGCAGACACTTGAAAAGAGGGTAAGATAATTCTTGCCCCAATAGAGCCTTTATGACCAGCTTTATGGTTTTTGAAACCAACGTTCAACCGAAATACTTTGGTCTTCACCTGGATGAATTATGAAGTGCTTTACAAGATTTTGAAGTCATTTGCAAAAATAACTCGAAACAAGCTCATCTGCGAACAAACACCTCTGTTTAACACTTTCTCAAAACTAGCCCATGCTCAAAAAAGAAATCAATCCCCAAAATAAAAGGACTGAATGTGCTCTCCTGAAATAATTTTCACCGAGTGAATTGAAACTTTTGTATATCCACTATTTTTATGCATCATGTATTATATGTAACATCAAAATAGCTGAATTAACAGGTCATTTGAGCTGCCCTTGCCCCCCCTCCCCCCGGCCATTGGATGGGGACAATAAAATAATAATAATAAATATTAATAATGATACTAATAACAACAACCTAAAAATAGATAATAATAAAAAAATAAAAAAAATAAATAATAATAATAGCTCAAAGAATTTGACTCTGTTCAGTGTGCCATCTTCAATCACCAATGTTAGCATACCGCACAGTGATACTTGGCTACAGGCCTCTTTGCCAGTCAAATTTGGTGGCCTTGGGATCAAAAGTGCTGTCGTGTTGGCTCCATCGGCTTTCCTGTCATCCGCTTCGGGTTCCCTCGATCTTGTTCACCGAATCTTGCCCAGTAGATTTGAGAGCTGTAGTGATCCTGCTTTTCAGTTAGGTATGGATGTGTGGAGCAAAGACATAAATGTTCCCGCTCCCTCAGGTGAGTCATCCTTTTCCCAAAAGTGTTGGGACACTCCGCATGTGAAGGCCTGCCTAAACAGGCTTGTGGAAGGAGCATAGGATGATACTGTGCGTGCTCGTGTTAGAGCTGCTACCAAGAGTGAAGCAGGTGCCTGGCTCCATGCCCTCCGGGTCTGCAGTTGGTTTGAGGATGGATGACGATGTGATTCGTGTAGCCACAGGTCTTCGTCTTGGTGTACCACTTTGTAGTCCTCAGCAGTGTCTTCAGTGTGTGGAGATGACGATGTGATTCGTGTAGCCACAGGTCTTCGTCTTGGTGTACCACTTTGTAGTCCTCAGCAGTGTCTTCAGTGTGTGGAGCTCCAGTTGACCAGCTGGGTACTCATGGGCTCAATTGCAGAAAGAGTCAGGGCCGCCACTCTCGACATGCTGCTATTAATCAAGTGATCCAAAGATCTCTATGTTCTGCCAAAATCCCCTCTTACCTGGAACCAGTAGGCTTGGATCATGATGATGGCAAACGTCCTGATGGTGCCACAGTTGTGCCCTGGAGAAATGGGAAGGTTCTGGTTTGGGATGCCACATGTTCAGATATGTTTACTCCATCTTATGCGGATTTGAGGTCCGGAGATCCTGGAACGGTTGCCAACAGAGCTGAATTCCTGAAGAAACGAAAGTATCGTTCAATCGTAGACAGCCACTATTTCGTTCCTCTGGGCTTCGAAACCACGGTTGTATTTGGTGATGAGGCCATGCATGTCCTTAATTAAGGAGTTGGGCAGGAAAATTAAGAAGGAGACTAGGGAGGCTAAGGCCAATTTCTACTTGCTCCAATGGCAATACAGCGTGGAAACGCTGCTGCTGTGCTGGGAACATCTCGAGTGCAGGAAACGTCCGACTACTTTTAACTTATTTATTATTATCATTTATCATTAGTAATTATTATTTTCAATAACTAGCATGTGTTAATTATGTGTTAATGAACTCAGTGTATTTGTTAATTAGGATATTTATGCCTAATTATGTAATGTTTTTGTCACTGTCAAGAATATGGGCACTTAGCGGCAAAGTGCCCGAAAAAAATATGGATGTTTTTTGTACTGTTGCATAGGGAATGTTGCTGGCCACAGGTCATACCACTCGACTCTCAATGTGATCTCGCGCAGGTGCATCCTGAGCTGGTCCCAAAGGACTTCACCAATGAGGGCATGGTCCACATAAAAGGTTATCAAGGTGGATTGACGAATTTCCCCACCACTACTGTTAACTTGAAGATATGGGACACCAAATTGATAGTGAAGATGGCCATCAACCTAGACCTCGAATATAGAGCTTTAGTACCCCACTTCGAAGACCTAATGGAACAAGCAGTGCATGAAGCATGGGAAGGAACGACCAAATGGAGGGAAAAAAGACGTAAGTGTAGAAAGTGTATTACCTATGCTGACTCTCCGCCTAGGTCCGAAGATGAAGAACCACCCGGCAACACCAGTGAGACAGCTGAGTCTTTCTTGTCGTCAGAAGATGCTCCATCAGAAGAAGAGCAATTGGCTCAACCGAACCAACCAGTCGGACCATGCCGGCTCCAGAGGTCCCAACAACAGATGCAAATGACTCGGTGGAGGACCCTCTTGACTTTGAGGATTTGGAACAATAAACTACTGTTCAGGCAATGGACACCACCTAAACACACTGACGAGGTGGAACAGTTGTTGCTTCGCCAACAGTATCGTAAAAAGACACTACGACTGGTGCATATTTCTCCATGGGCCGGTCACTTCAGCAGGAATCGAACAACTGACCGAATCATGCAACGTTTCTTCTGGCCGGGAATAAGAGCAGAGGTAGCAGATGTCCGACATGCCAGAAGACAGCACAAAAGCACCCCTGGAGCCGTTACCTGTCATAACGCAACCCTTCAAAAGAATTGCCACAGGGACATGGTGGGCCCACTGCCAATGACAGAGGAAGGCTACCGGTACATATTAACGATTGTAGATTACAGAACGAGGTTTCCTGAGGCGTTCCCGCTCAAAGATACTTCAAGCAAGGATGTGGCGGAGG
>JAQNBH010000016.1:17906588-18009088 GCA_028752905.1 Cladorhizidae sp. MBARI D1340-BT2
CCTTCTCCTTTACCCACAGGACAGTCAATCCTGCTAAACTTCCATACAGTTGAACATTGAGTTACAAGAAATACGTGTCTTTCTCCTCCTTCCACACCTTCCAACTTTAAGAGGTCATCTGAAACAACTCTACCATCCTTTAGACACTGCCAGCCCGCCCCATAGTACATCACAGAATCACACCTGCTGGAAACTAATTAACAACAAATGCAATAATTAGTTTCTCCTCTACAAACGGAAAACTCCATAAATTTATGTTATGCTTAATTTTCATTGAATACCAATACAAGTACAGATGTAGATAATAACAGTACACAACAGCCACCATCAAACAACAATAATTTACTTAAATGAACTTGAAATTTAGAAAAAAATTGTCAATTTTTTGTCAGACAAGTTCTGGGCAAAGATCAATTTGATGGCAAGTCAGTTTATTTGCATATTATGGGTGCTCTATACATAAATGGATAGGGAGCTCTCCCTGTTTGCTCCAAATGTATAAGCTTTAAAAAATGTAAAAGTGAGAAGTGTTCCTACATTCTTTAAAAAATAATGGCTTCAATACAATGCATTTCAATGTTGTTGATCATCTTTATATAGTGGAAAATAGGGGGAAATCCTTTTAGCCTAGAACACATAGGGAGAGCTATATTTTGATCAAGTGCTCCTCAGACTATGGAGTAAAGTTAATATTGATATTTCATATAACATAATTTTTGTAGATGTAGCTACATAGAGTGACCTTATATTTTATAGGGTCTGTTCAAATGAGGTAATCGCTACATCAATTAATGAGCAGGTCAGTCAGGATGCCAGGTCATTGGATGTTTTGTTCGTGGAAACTTTAACCTCTTGATTTTGAGGGTTACATATCAAGTACAGTGTGAAGATCAAACCATTTGTTTGAAGCATTGGGTACCAAAAGCTGCTTAAAAAATCTACAATATTTTGGTAGACATGCAGACAACAAACTATGTTCAACTAGTATCCTGTGGATTGAAGTGAGTTGCTTTCGATTCTTACAAAACACAACAAATTATGACAAGACTAAATGATCAAACATGGCTGTAGTTATTTTATACCCTAGCTATTATCCCTAGCTATTCACACATGCATTATATCAAAGTTGTCTAGAACCTTCTAGACTCTGAGTCTTCGATTGATCAGTTGAGTGTGCAGCCACAATGACTAGACTGTTTGAGTAGAGTGGTGCCACCCCAGTGTCTGTTAAGTCCTTTTTATTTGGTGGATGTTTCCAGTGCCATGGTTTGGTACCTGATCAGGTTGATCGATATCGAAGTGTGCTGGCTTAAGGACATGGTGTCCGGCTAGCCTCCGAAGCCACCCCTTTCCAGGACATGGAAAGTGCTTTCATATGGGCACTGAAGAGGCGTGCGATCCACATCGTGACAGATGAAGATGTAATTGCTGCTCTGTAGGTCAGGAGGAATGGAAGTCTTAGTGCCTCCATAGTGGGTGGTGGGGATAGGTATGAACTTACTGACAGTGTCACGGAGTTGTGGTAGAATAGTCACTGGATCATGCTTCCCTTGAGGTGTGGCATTGAAGTTGCCCACAATTGTAAACATGTCACCATAATAGCTACTAGTTTGGCAGAGGAGTAATGCAAATTCTCTGTTCGGATGCCCAACATGTCCCATGTCAGGTCATCCAACCAGTTGTGGCTGGTGAGTCGTGCTCTCAATGCAGACTTAAGGTGTCGTTGGAAATGCTCAACTATGGCATTTGCCTGTGGGTGATAGACAGTGATGTAATGAAGTTTGGTGCCTAGGAGCTTAGCAATTGCTGTCCATAATTTAGACATGAACTGGGAGCCTCTGTCAGAGGTCATGTCCAAGGGCATACCAAAACGAGCAATCTAATGGGAGACCAATGCACTTGCACAAGTCTCTGTGTCTGTCTTTAGCGGCATTGCTTCTGGCCATCTGGTAAACCTGCCCTGTCATGGTTAGCAGGCCCACAATGTTAATATTTATGTGGTCAAATTGCCGGTGTGGCATATTGAAAGACTCTGCAGCAGGGCCCTGATGTGTCGCTAAATCTTGGCTTCATGGCAAGGTTTTCAGGTTCGCCAACTTGCTTATGGATACCATGCCAAACATATCTGTCAGTCGGTAGCTTTTGAGTGGCTCGGATGGAAGGACGAGAAAGTCTGTGTATTACATCAAACACTGTCTGGCAGAAGGAAGCAGGGACGATAGGTGAAGATTGCCCCGTGGAGACATCGCAGCAGAGTGTGGTGTCTATTGGGCTGAACTGAACGTCGTAAAGTACCAGCCCTGATACAGCTGTGCAGTATGCTGCCATCTCTTTGTCATTTTGCTGAGCTGTTGCCATGGCTGTGAAATCTACCCCAGGCTCCAAGTTGTGGACAGCGGTGATGGTGGTATGGGACAGTGGATCGGCCACGAGGTTACTCTTTCCTGCAATGTGTTTGATGCAAGTAGTGTACACAGATATTGCAGAGAGGTGGCACTGTTGCCGAGCTGACCAAGGATCAGACACTTTGGAGAAAGCTAATGATAGTGGCTTGTGGTCAATGAAAGCTTGGAAGTTCCGCCTCTCCAGGAAGTAACGAAAGTGTCGCACAGCCAGGTGGAGGGCGAGGAGCTCTCGGTAAGGTGTTGTTCTGCTTGGCAAGTCTATGCTGTCGGCTGAAGAAAGCCATGATCCACCCACAAGCTATTCAAGTGCAGCGCCACAGGACAGTGATGGACATGGGGGGATCTGCATTGGGGTAGGCGAGCATGATTGAATTGGCTAATGCCCTCCTTTGCAAGGTTGAAACCTGAGGTCATCTTTTTATCCCATCGTAGCTCTTTGGGCTTCCCTGCGAGGGCCTGGAAGAGAAGTTGCATGATGCTAGCTGCCTAAGGCACAAATCGGTGATAGAAATTCGCCATGCCAGGAGTCTTTTGACTATAGAGGGTCTGGTAAAATGCATGATGGCATTTACCTTGGAGGGTAGGGGAGTTATACCATGTTCATTGATGTAATGGCCAAGGAAATCGATATCCTGCTAGCCGAACTGGTACCTGGCCAAATTTATGACCACTACTGACGGCCGGCCAAGGCATTTCCCGAAAATGTGTAGGGTTTAACGCACTCTTAGCCTTGTCTTCTAACTTGTTGTGGTAAAAGCACCAGTCAGCATTGTTGTTGTCGGTCTCTTTACCTGGGCCTGTTGTCTTGCATGGACCTGATGCCGGGGTGCTGTCAACTTGTAAATGGTAGCATAGATGTTGAGATTCATGTCTGCTACAACTTGTCAGCATGCTCAGTGACTTTGTGGGGGTCCTCGAAATCAATGTCAGCCAGTTAAAGGCAAATGACATCCAGCATCCTGTTGAGGAACAGCTGCTCAAAAAGCAAGGTTAATGTCCGTCGAGTAGAGAAAGCATCTCATCCATTAGGACCAAGGGACTCCTGTCAAAGGTCACCCATTTGGAGGAGCCTATTGGCTCAGACCCTACAGGTGAGGCCGAAATTCTTCGTGAGGCGGGCCTTGATGGTCTCATACTTGATTTCCAATGGAGTTCCAAGGAGTAAATTCAAGGATGCAGCCTGCTGTGTCATGGTGTGAGCCTGAGGGGCTAAAGTATAGCAATATTTGGTCTGGTCCGAAGTTATGTTGCATAATTATTGTAAACTGAGCCTCTGCTTGCTGAAATCACACCTGATGTTGGGAGGCCCAGAATGCAGGTAATTTGAGGCTGACGGCATCGGCTTAGGTTATTGTGCTTCAAAAGAACGTTATGGTGGTCAGGGTTACCACTGAAGTGAGTTGCTTTCGACAAGAAATTTATTCTTACAAAACACAATACATGTTTGTATGACAAGACTAAATTATCAAAAGACTGTAGTTCTTTTATAGCCTAGCTGTCACACATGTACACATCTGATCAAGTTGTCTAGAACATTCTAGACTCCCTGTCAGAGCCAACACCCACATGTGTGTATAGGCCTAAGGGTGTTCCATTGATCAGTTGAGTGTGCAGCCCCCCCCCCCCCCCCCCCCCCCCCTCAGACAGTTCAGTAGTGGCACCGCCACAAGATATTAATTTTAATCTTGATATTGCATCATCATGCTCTATTACTGCAATTATATATTTTGTCTTTTCTAGTGTTTACTCAAGTGAGTTGAACTCTATGTCAACTAATGGTCTGTCAGGATGCTAGATCACTGGATAAAGGATGATACTAATTTTGGTTACAAAGACTAGATGTTGTGGTTTATTGCATGATGTACGTGGTATGTATGGTATTCAGAGAAGCCATCCTTGCCAGACATCATAAGAAATACATCCTGTAAACTCTCGTTGTGTATTTACATTCCTTGCAATTACCCAAACAGAGTAGTTATTGACTGTTGCTGTTGGTTTGAAGTCAAAACAAGGTAAGTAAGTCAGAAACTAGTTCTTCAGCTACTACTTTCACAATAGCTTTGGCTTTAGTCCGGCCACATTTTATAGATTTTGCAATTGCAGAATCTGGAAATGGGCAGGAAACAATTTTGAGCTGTGATCAGCTCCAAAAATGTTAGATAGAAAGCAAACTTAACCTCTGCTGCTATGACAGCTTCTTCTCGTTTGGTCCATCTCTGTTTCGAATGTATGAGGTAAGAGAGCTAGCAGATTCCACACTTTTACTTGCTGAAATATGCATAGCAGTCTGTTCATGTTTTTTCAGGTCTCTGGTGCCGCCATATGCAATGCCAATATCACGATTACATAATTTGCAGAATGCATAACATGAACCCTATTTCGATTGCTTAACCCACTTGAACTTATTAGAATAGTCTGGCTTGAATGCACAATCATACCTTGGCTTCTTAATCTTAGATGACAAGCTACTATGCCTATCAGTATCTGTATCAACATTTTCATTAGTAGAACTGCCTTGTTGTTCAACAAAGCGCTGGTGCTATACTCTGACAGTGACACTGACTGGTTAGAACTTATACTAACACTACTCACAATACTTGTCTCCTGAGGTCCCTGCTGATCACTGACAATGTGCTCTGCTATCACCTTGCCCAGGATTAAAAGTTCTACAGATCTAACAATAACGATTTTGAACTTTGAACCCCAAAGCAGGTCTCCAGTTGCAGTAGGATTATAATGCCAGCGTCCTAGTGTGATAATAGGCTCTAAATACAAAGATTATTAAAATACATCCTGTACAAGGTTAGAAAAATACAAATATTTGTATAAAATCTAAAATCTGAGTTTTTGGCAGTCCTGTATATAGCACAATGTCAAAAAGTCCCACTATTTATTTTAGCAATACTGATAGATACATTGAATGTAAGTGTTCTATATACTCACTGGGTAATTTCCAGAAATGCCATCACCACAAACTAAACTTATTTCCTAAAGTGATGAGGAAAGCATGGCAGATTATTTTTTCCCAGTAGACACTGGGTGCTAGCATACCTTAATGAAGGCATTGTGTACTACTCTGATTCAATTCAACAGCAATGAAGGATTAAACAAAAAAGATGGAGGCCTTGCAGATATGGAAATCAAATTGCAATTATTCATTTTGCGAATGTGTGCAGCTGCAGAAGTACAAAACAACTGTATGACACACCAAAACCTTATATGATTCCAGTTGTTGTATATACAATACCTGATGCCATGTCTTGTTGGCTTTCTGGTATTACTGCAATGAAAAAAATATCAGTATTGGTTAAGTTTGCTGGTTTTGCCTGTATTGAAGCGGTGGTATGAAAGCATGTGGTTGTGTTGATTTGGTATGTGGTTCACTAGGTTCACATCATGAGATGATCACAAATCACTACTGCATTTGCTAATCTATTTCTTAAATGTTTAGTGTTTAATGTAGACTGGTAACATCATGATAAGTTATGAAAGAATTGCCTAAAATATTTTTCATGCCTGTAATGCTAACAATAATCTCAATAATCTAAAGCCTAGAAGTGACTCCCATATGATATCTGGTTTTGCTTGCAAATGTAACTAGACTCTACAAGTTTGGTCCTGAAAAGAGTTTAGCAAAGGCAATTGTAGCTATGTAGCCTGAATCAGCACCATATCCCAGTGTTTAGCGTAAATCCCGCCTTTATTCATTCAAGTCATCATCCATTCCTGCTGTCTGTTGACATCCTGCTGTGTGTTGACATCCCGTTCCTGTTCTATTTCCACTCAGAATGGCGCGCATGCTTAACGCTAGCCGGTACGCTATAAACAGTCAGCTTAGGTAGAATGTAGACTATCTATCACTCGAGAAATGGGTAACAATCACAGTCAAGATACGCCAGCCATTAGTGGAGAGAAAATGCGCCCTATTTCACTGAATCAAGATCAAATTTCTGCACCCAGAGGGGAGCTAGTGGTTGGAAACTATGCATTGTCCAACAAAAATCCCGCTCGCTCACGTTTGGACTGGAAGAAAACGTCTCAGCAACAGCAATTTCAGCACAAACCAATTCATAGAATCCGTTCACAACGTGGGTATTGCTCTCGTTCAGCCAGCCTTCGTAGATTGAGATCTGTCCAAAGACGCCGATTTTTGAAAGTCTCACCATCGAAGAAAACGGCCAAAATGGAAGCAGAGGAAAACAAAACGCAAGAGAAGATTGCACTGCTAGCGGCTTGCGCACGCGGAGATTTGAACTTAGTGGAGAAACTGGTGGATTCAGGAGTGGATGTGAACTCATCTGACCACCATCAAATGCCTGCACTCCATTACGCAGCCATGCACACTAGAGATGATGTGATCAAATCTCTCATCTCTAGAGGCGCAGAGGTGGACACAGCAGATCTGAAGGTAGGCTTCTCAGCCATACACTGGACAGTCTTCAATGCTGCCCAGAAGCATAGCTCTGCCGATCATCTGCAAGGTTCTCTAACTGCCCTTATTAAGGCAGGGTGCCATATAAATGCCACTGACTTCAACTATGCCACTCCACTTCACCATGCTGCACACAAGGGAAATAGAGATGCAATACAAGTGTTACTGAGGCTTGGAGCTGATCCCAACAAAGTCAACAATGCTGGTATGGACTGCTTTGAAGTAGCTAAGAATGAGCAGATGAGAGCTCACATCAAAACAGTGTTCTACATGTATTCCAAGAAAGATGATCAGCAGGAATCCAGACGTATTTACCATATCCTAGAGCCTCCCCTTCCCTCTACTCCTGCTCCTCTGTCTACTGTCAATCCTCCTAAACTTTTATACAGCATCCTTAGACCAACACCTGAAACTTCTCCACTACCTCAAAAACACAGCCCTATAGTAAATCTCAGAATCACACCTGAATCACCTGCTGTCACTTACTCGGACAACATTATCCAGAACTCCTGCAGGCCATAGAGTCCTCCTTGAAAATAATAAACTTGCAAGTACTAACTCTCATTTTGTTTGTTTTTCTACATTGTGATGCTTTGATTGTGCATGTGGTGTGTTTTTGTATCGCATTTATGATGACGCTCGCTTCTCTTTTATTATGAAGTGCCTTTTGCATGAATTAAAGATAAATTTAAGTATGCAAAACGGATAAAAAATGTAACCGAGTTTATAGCTACATAGGATATATAGTTCTTCATTTTTCAAAAACACACCCATGATGAATGCCTTGTAGGCAAGGTGCAGCTCAATTCATCAATGATTTTATTTTATGTGATCCGATCCAATGGACTGCAGAAATTTAAGGTGATGTTTGTAAAGCTTTTTGACCTTGGAGTTCACTCTTGAGATGGTAAAAGCAGCAACACTAGAATGGATGTGTGGACATAGAATTTATAGATGTTCTTTTTTTCCTTCCTTGGAACAATAATGCTCTATAGACTATATTTTCTATAGAGGCTAGAATTATTTTCTCTTTGCAAGTCTGTTCAATTGAGTTGACCTTATATCAATTAATGGACCAGCAGGATGCTAGATCAGTGGATAAAGGAAGACATCAATTTTAGTTATGCGAACTATAAACCTTGTGGATTTTTAAAGTAAATAAATACCTTGTGGATTTTAGCAGGATATGGACAAGCAGACAGATGTTGATGCCACATATCATATATAGTATCCTATAACATCTTCTTTTCTATGTAGAATAATTATCGACTGTGCATTTGACTGCATATACAACAAAATAAATGTGTGTGTATGTGTTTGTGTAACAATATTAGTACCATAGCACAATATCAAAAAGTCACTATCAAGAACAAGAATATCAAGAACTCTGCCTACTGAGAGGCAGAAAGATGGAAGAGTTCTACTGACCAGGAAATTTCAAGAGATACCCACTCCACAAGAACTTAAGCATTTCTTTCTTAAGATGGTGGACTGTTAGAATGATGGATCCATATTCCCACAAGGAACATTGGGAACTAGCACATTTTAAAGAAAGGGTTGTAATACACTTTGATTCAATTCACAAACAATGTGCATAACAACTATAGCTGAGCTGAACCAAAAAAAGATTTCTATGCTGTACTCTATGACTATCTGAAGCTATCCACTAAAAATCATCTCATAATGATCCATCGTACTATCATATTTGGTCATCTCAGTCCAGCAGGTTGGATTTGTAAAAGCAATTTGCTATGAAAATATGCAAATATCAAAGCTATATCATTATAAATCCAGAGAAGTTATTAACGGAACTTTTGCACAGAGCTGCAGTGAATATCACAACGTAATAATCCCACAGCACATTGAGTTTGTAGTCCTATTGCTGTTGAGACTGACTGCCACATGTGAGAATAGCTATAGCACAGATTTCACTTGCTATAGAGACCGGATCAATCAGTAGCTGTGAGCAACTGTTTCTCTAAAGGGTAGAGCATGATTACCAACATAAAGCATGACGTGGAATAGTAGACAAGGTTTCAGAGATAATGCAATGTTGTCCCAATATGGTAGTTAGCTTATTTTGACACACACAACAACTCAATTGAATGGACCCAGAGCAGGCACAGACCAGATATGAATTATGAACATGAACACAGTATTTTTATACGTTTTCTTCCAGAAACCTGCACAGCCATAAACCACAAAAAAGCTGGCCTAAAGATGATCTTGCAGATACGAGCATGCACCTGCTGGCTGCTGAGTAAGCCGACCACAAACCACACCAACACTAAGCATAAGCTAAACTAACCACAACCTATGCATAAACACAAGTAATAAAGTTAGCAAGGCAATCCATCAAGCACCTCCCTCTTTCTCAGCTTGATGTGCATCAAGAGAGAATGTCAGCATTTCTATTTGCAGAGCCCACTTGATTGATGAATTCAAAACAGTACACCTATATGGTCAAGCACCATCTTATTGATATCATCAAGTCAAATGAGTGGTTCATGATCCATCTTTTCAGTTAAGAGTCAGCCTGACAAGTAAACCTAAAAATCTTGTACTCCCAGCTTGATTGATAAACATTCCTTTTTCCACAGCGGAATATCACAATTTCTCGGAAGAATTTCCTATTGTGGGTATGCATTTGGATGCCTTCATGGACTGGCCTGCTCAAGACTGCTTCTAGTCCCCAGTCTAAGGCATCGGTCTGCAAAGATGAATGGTTTTTTGAATGTTTGGACTGTAGAGAATGGGCTTGTTGCATACAACTCCTTCAATATCTTGTAGGCCTGAGCAACTGGTCATCCCAAACTCCTTTGTAGGTGTTGACTTCCAGGTGGGTTCAGTGAGTGGAGCTGCAACAGATGAATAGTTTCATATGAAACAGTGATTATAACTAGTATTTCCAAGGAAAGTTGATGCATATTTTGTTGTACTGGAGACCCAATGTCTGGATTGCTGCAACCTTAGATGGCTCACATTGAAGCAACCCCCACCCATTTGATGTCCTAGGGTTGTGCAGTAGTAAGACACCACAAACTGAGACTTCCAGACTTTCACAGTCTTGCCTCTCTTATCTGAGTGAATGGCACTAACAGATGATCGAGATGATCCTCCCATATTTTACTAAAGATAACTAGCTCTATGAGATACACTTCCATCCCACGGAGAAAACCTCCAGAAGGCAGGCACCCTTTGCAACCTGAATAGGATAATTGTGAACTTGTAGAGACCAAACAGGATGGCAAATGCTGTTTTCTCCCATGTTTCATTAGCCAAATTTACCTGCAGTAACTGCAAGTAAGGTCAAGGGTTGAGAAGTACTTTGCCTGAAAATGTCGATAAAGGAAATCGTCGATGAGAGGCATTCGGATGCATCTGATTTTATCACTCCATTCAATTTATAGTTTAACAAAGTCTCAATGGCATGGGGGAATTCCTGGATTTCCTGAAGATTCATTGACACCACTTTCCATCATAACTTTCTATTCTTCTGTTCTGTGTCTTGCATATGGTAGCTAGCTGGCTAGGTGGGAGTTGCAATGGGCAGAACTTGAGTTAAGATTGTTTTCACAGAGCTATAGCTATATGTTCTTGTTGCACTCTTTGCACTTACTGTAGCGCCCACATTCTTCGCTGACACATCATCTTCCACTTCTCCATCCAGGACTTCCTCAGTGCATGAATCTGTAGGAGGCCAAACGAACATCTTATCAAGATCACATGGAAAATTGTGTATATTCCAATGACACCCCATCTCGACCATGTAATCTACTCACCCTACCCACTTCATAACATGGTAAGATCCCTGCCACTGAGCAGTCATTATCCCCTTGTTTGTAATTAATTATTTAATCATTGAAATAGTTAATTTATGTTATTTCTTTTGTAGTCATTGTCATTAATTGTTTCTATGTACTTAGTGATGACCTATCTCAGGGATCAACAGCCTATTATTTTTTATAAAACTGCCTATTATCTCGATAATCGTTCCACAAGCGTTTAGTCAGGTTTTCGCAAATCTGGTCACATATTTTACTATAACTCTCACCTTTATTCTAATCACTTGTACCAACACCCTGCTGGTCTGTTAACACCTGCTTCCAGTCCTATTTCTGCTTTCATAATGGCGTGCATGTTTAAATGCTAGCCATCTATGCTGTAAAACATGCGAGATTCAGTTGGCTAAGGTAGAATTATAGACTAACCTATCACTCTAGAAATGGGTTACAATCATAGTCAAAATATGCCAGCCTTTGGTGAAGAGAAAGTGCATCCTATTTCACTGCATCTAGATCAAAATTCCATAAACAGAGCGGAGCCAGTGGCTGGAAATGATGCATTGTCCAACAGAAATCCCACTCGTTCACATTTGAACTGGAAAATGTCTCAGCAACAGCAATATCACCACAAACCAATTCGTAGAATCGGTTCACAACATGGGTATCATCCTCGTTCAGCCAGCCTTTGTAGATTGAGATCTGTCCAAAGACGCCGCTTTATTTTGAGCTTAATTTCTTTTTTGAGATGGGCTTCTTTTTGGATACCTTTGTGTTAGATGGGCGTTAAGCATTTTTGCAATTCATACCAAAGTATCAATGAGCCAGCCCCCCCCCCCCCCCCCCCCATGAAATAATACCCACGATATAAATTTAAAGCCGTTCAGACTGCAGTAAAGCACAATTGGCAAGGAAATTGTTGTAAATAATATTGTTCATACAATGAGTAAGAACACAGAGGGAGATATATATTTTGAGGTCTAAATATACTTGGAACAATAATGCTCTGAAAAGGAAATATACGATAATTATTGTTGATATAGTATCTCCGTGTTCTATAGGGGCTAGAATTATTTTCTCTTTTCAAGTGTCTGCTTAACTGTACATCAACTAATGGACCAGCAGGATGCTAGATCAGTGGATAAGGAAAGACCTCAACTTTAGCAGACAGACGGTGAAGCCACACATCATAGAAAATCATCCAACCAGCATCCTGTAACACCTTCTATAATATATACATTCCATGCAGTTTTTTCTAACTATGCAGAATGATTATCGACTGTGCATTTGACTGAAGATGCAAGAACATACATGTGTATGTTTGTAACTAGTGATGAGTACTTTAGCACAATATCAAAGTCACTATAAACACCAAGCATATTTGCTTCAGGAATTCAACTTACTGAGAGACACATAGATGGAAGAGTTCCACTGAAACCAGGAAATTTCAAGATGTGACTGTACCCACAAGTACAATCGTTTTCTTAAAATGCTGGACTGTTGAGTAGAGCAGAATGATCCATTTTCCTACAAGAAACACTGGGCACTAACACACTTTAAAGTAAGGGTTGTATTCCTCTTAGATTCATGTCACCATCATGCATGTAGCGATGATCTATGCCAAACATATGCAGGTTCTACAGCTGTAGACAGCAAGTTGAAGCTATGCAATTTGTGCTTGTGTGCAGTTGCACAAGTGGTCCAAAGACTGTGTTCACATTGCTAGTGAATTGTCTGTTCACTGCGTGCAACAACAGTACTGCAATCATGGTCTGCAACTAAATGAAGATTCAATGGCTTAGTATATTTAATATTTAGAGCTTGTATATATATCCTATATGCATGACCATTTAAGACAAAATACATGGAGGATGGGCGTGAGAAAAAACAAAATCAATTGGAGAAAATGGAAAAATCTACAACAGTATACGAGTTACTACGTGACAATAATGAAAAATGAATTTCCCTAACTAACCCAGCAACTTCTATACAGGAAATAAGGTTCATCCATGATGCATATGCTTGTGACAAAATTAAGAAACAATAAAATACAGCTGGATGGTAGGCTGTTATCAGAGACTGACATCTGACCTTGCAGATGGTTAATTTACAAGTTACATTGGTGACATAATTAAAAAGAGTTCAGTAATACGTCAGCTGTTGTAGCAATGCTGACCTGAATCAGCATCTCACCCTCCTCCACCTTCTTCCCAACCCATGTCACCCTATCACATAGAAGCACAGTGTTGACCCACTAGCAAGTCCCTTAAGCATAAAGAAAATATTTCATAAAGTAGCATGCTAATAATATTCTGGAGTCTATATCATGTGAGTACAGTCAGGCTATGCATGTGATAATGTGGTTGGGCTTAGGGAAGGTGATGTAATACTAAGCTGTGCTCCAGCTGAGAGAAAGAGATGAATGATCACAAAATGTCCGCATAAAATTTGAACACGACACACACATACTGACACTATACGCTGTCATCACAATAGTCATAAACAGAATGAACCTATATAATTCAGTAATTTACTATGGAGTCATTAAATATAGTGCAAAACTGGCCATAATAAAGTTAAATAGGGTTTCGATATTTTCGACATCAAGGGATTTCATGCAGTTGTTCTTCGTTATACTGACTCTAATATTAATATTATTGTCCTAGAGAAAATAGTTGTACAAAAAGACAATTCAAAGAACTTGCAGTGAGAGGGAATGGCTTCATATTGCTGCTCAAAACAAGTCTTGGGATGCATGAGAGAGAAAGTGAGGAGTTTACTGACTTCAGAAGGTGTGCAATATCCATTGCTTGTGCATTGCAGTGTCAATAAGCATGCAATTTTAGGAGTGAATAGCACTTACTGCAAACTTATAATTAATCAGCGCATATTTTCATTAAATGGATTGTCAGAGAGTTATGGAAGGTGGAAAATAAGTCAGCAAGTGCAGTGTGAGTGCATGAATCCATTTGTTTTTTTCCTGATAATTTTCTTGTAGATATATTGTCTAATTTGGAAGCAATATGGAGAATGCTGACCTGAATTAAAAAGGGCTATACCTCTATGACCATGTGAAGTTATCCACTAAGAAACCATCACATATCAAAGCAATAGATTCAATATCATTATAAGTCAAGAGAAGTTCTACCGGACAGTTTGCCCAGATGATGTGATCAAATCTTTCATCTCTAGAGGTACAGAGGTGGACACAGAAGTGAGACTTCTCAGCCATATACTGGGTCTCTCAATGAACTCTCAGTTGACAATATAACATTATAATTACCTTCTCAATAAATGACTTCAAATTGTATTCACTCAACGTTTCGACTAGATACTCTAGCTTTAATCAGGAAATGAAAAGCTTGCAAATACTAACCCTGCATGATTCTTTGTTTCTTTACATAGTGAAGTTTGTTTAATTTTGGTCCCTGCATATTTTTTTATTTTTTATGATGGCTCTCTTAGCTCTCTCCAGAAGTGCATTGTGCAAGAATTACTAGACTTGGCAATTGCAGCAATTAAAATGCAATAGACAAATAAAAAGCCTTTAATTAAAATGCAATTAAGTTATTCTCAGTTATACTCTGTAGGTTTCGTCTTATTGCAAGAAAAATATTCGTATCCATAAATACTTAGGCAATATATACAATATAACTTTCTTGGGGCTATCAATTCAATTGGTAAGCGATTTCCATTGTAACTATGGTATTATGAAAATTTGAAATGATAAATTTTTTGCTGCACACTCAACAGAAAGTGATCATACCCTGCATCATAGGTCTAAGCTAGACATACTAAGAACACCATGTGTTAACAAGTTTTAGTTTTACAAAGGATGGCTCTATAGCTACAGTGATATCCCATATCCCATTGAAGTGACAGGAAAACTACTATATAACTGAGTTAGAAGTCTGATCTCAATTGTTGGAACTCTTAGAGACAGAAGCTAGATCAAACAGTAGCACTAATTTTTTTGTAACTCTAGGAAGAAGCCAAATTTAGCAAGGTCAGCAGCACAAGATTAAGTAGTGGTGTATCAGCACCACAGTGATGTTCATCACACACCATATATGTTATTCATACACACTGGATCTTGGTATGAATGACATCATGGCTCCACCCATGAAGAACTCTGCCAGGGCAGGCACAAGTACTGAAAAGCTTATTTGTTTTGACTTTTCAGCTATTGTGTGGCAGTATATAATACGCCATAAAGACACTTCCATACACTTGCTCGATTTGTTTGTTTGTTGTTTATTTGTCTGCATGCTTGGTAGCTAGATATAATATGTACATTATAATCTTTAACTCATTTGCTTTACATTTATGCTTAAATGCTAATTCGAGCACAGAAAAAGTCAACAACAGCTAATAATAGAAAGATAAATACTAGATAGTTAAATTGTACAAAAATTCCAATATCAATGTTTGAGAATATGATCTCTAGTATATAAAAAAATGAGAGAAAACAAAAGGTTTCTACATGAAAGCCCGTTTTCCTACATTGTTATTGATAATAACTGTATAGTGCTCCCCCATCTCCTCGTCTCCCACCTCCCACCCACTCACCTTCCCCAATCATAGCCAGTGTTATCCCACAACTTCATGGACCTCACCCTCTTATACCTCAGCAACAAACTTCACACTTTTCCTACACTTCACCAATAACTGAGTCATCTTTCGACATCCTTATTTAAATATTTCCTAACCCGACTTTTTTTTAAACGGACATTGCTCTTTCAAGACAATTTCAGGCAAAGGTTGCCCTGGTGGCAAATAAGTTAATCTCCACAACATGAAAACCTGTCTTTTCTGCACTCCTGTTGTGTATGGATTTGATGCAAGGGAGCTCTCTCTGCCCTAACTATTGCAAAACTGTTTTAAAACTTGCAAAAAAAGGAAGGTTTCCAAGTGTCAAATTATAGTTTCTACGTACATGTGCAATATACATGATAAAATACAAATTCACTATCTTCTTTTCAAAACTACTTGGTCACTCTCATTGAACTTACAGTTGACATAACAAAATTACAATGACCTTCTCAATAATCAACTTGAATTTTACTCTCTCAAATATTTCGACTGGATGCTGATGAAGTTGAAATTTCGAGAGTGTTTAGACGATCAAAATTCAAGTTGATTATTGAGGTCATTATTATTTGGTCACTGTTCAATCTGCAACTTCACAAAACACTAATATTAAATAATTTCAGAGTACAGTAATGCATAATGGTATTGCTCAAAAGGTGCACAATGATGTTGTTGCTTCCAACTGCAAGTGGCAATATCACTGAAGCCTTTTATATCAGTGGCAGAGTTTTCGAGCATTTCTATTCAATTTTCCACCACATAAAAGTTATAGATTGTATTCTAAAATAAACAATGCTATAATTGGGTGGGAGAGGGGTTATTTTTAATTTTTATGTTTGGCAATATTATAAAAATAAACAACACTGCTATATTCTGATCAAGGCTTCCTCAGAATGATATACAAAAATGAGTATAGTTAATATTAATATAGAACCATCATTCTTTATTGCAGCTATATATACATAACGACTTTCCCTTTTCAATATCTGTTCAAATGTGGCGGTGACCCTTACACCAATTAATGGGTAAGGTGGTCAGGATGCTAGGTCATTGGATGAAAATTTTACTCATGCAAACTTTAGTCTCGGATTTTTAGAATACCTCTTGAGACAAGATCTGGACATGTATACTGCAGACTTGGTAGCCAGACTTCATAGCTATGCAACTAGTAACATGAAGACACTAATATTAATATTGACGTCATCATCCATGCTCTAATGCTGCCATCTTTACTTTCTTTGTTGCTGTTCTAATGTGTTGGTTGACCTCTGATGTCAACTACTGGGCTAGGAAGCTAGATCACTGGATAAAAGGATGATACTTATTTTGCACCTGCAAGCTGTAAACCTCGTGATTACATGATGCATACCTCATGGTTATCTGACAGGATATAGATATGCAGACAGCTCCCTTTGTTGCCAGACATCATAGGAAATTGCCAGTATATTTCCTGTAACCTTCAGCAGTTATTTACATTCCCTGCAATCTTTCTTACTACTCAAAGAGAGTAATTGCTTTTGCTGGACCTGACATGAGATGCAATCATACAGATGTCATGGGGAAAACCATGATGATCTCTGGCAGACGAGGGATCTTCTTATCTTTTGTACTCAATAGTCAATGATCCTTTACAGCAATGCGAATCGGATAATTGTCTCACTCATTGGCCTAGGCCTATGCTTGACCTTTGTCCTTGTTAATAGCTGCAACAAAAAAAGAGCCGATAGGAAACTGCAGCTGCTTGAATTTGAATGGAGAGTCATGGGGAAACATTATCTTCTCCAGTGGAGTGCCATAGAGATGGTGGCCTAGATCATGTGAGGGAGCAGCTACTTCCCAGTAGACCTTTGTGTATGCAACAGCAAAAATGTGTACAATTGTTTTAGCTGTCTCTTTTCCATTCAGCTGTTTCTAAGCAGTGACATCACTCTGTGAGGCTTGATAAGTTGTGTAGAGTCTCTCATCTGGATTCGACCACCTGCATAGCATACAAACTTAGACAATAAGTGTTCATCTATATTGTGTATGCGTGAATGTGCTTTGTGTGTGTGTGTGTGTTTGAATGTGTATGTGTGTGTGTTTGTGAGCATGTTTGGTGTGCTGTTGTTTGTATTGTGTGGGGTGTGTGTGTACTTGTTTACAACACATGAAATTAATTACAACGAGAATAATAATCAGAAGAACAACAATAATAATATTAACAATAATAATAATAACAACAAAAATTCATATAATTAATAACCACTAATGGGGGACGAAACCATTTTTAGTAAAGTGTCCAAAAAAACTTGTGTTTACCACTTTATAGCTCCATAGAGTCTGCAAACTTCATGGTGTGGACTTGATATACAGCTCAAAAGCTAGGTCTCTCTGTGTGCGATTGACACTAAAATATTTTTCATGGATATAATTATGGCCAACTTACTGGAGCTACAAGTGGAGAGAACGTCAAAACCTGAGTGCCTGATTTTGCCACATAAATATCTCCAGATTGACAAGTGTTGCTAGAGAGTTAAAATTAGCATCAGTGGCTAGAGGAAGCTATACTCTATGCAACCACCTTTTTCATTAGGTGCTAAAACATAAGTACGTAGTTAAGCACCTGGTTGGAAAATGAATTTCATTAAAATTATTATATATATGTCCATGACCATTTAAGACTATGCTGATTTATGAAGCTCAACACTAAGCTTAATCACCGCATTCTTCAGTTTATTGCACACACAATCAGAATGACCCAATTATCATGTCTACATGTGACATGTCAGGTGGAAAGTGATATCATTACCCATCTGGTTCCAATTTTAGATCTATCATGAAGCCGTATAATTATTGTACACACTATTGTCGTAGAATCAAGCTCAAAGTTCAAAAGTTATGGAGGATGAGCATGAGCAAATACAGAGTCAAGTGGAGAAGATAGAAAAAGGCACAACAATGCATGAGTTCATATATGAGGTAATGTGATGAGGAGCTCCCCTAACTAACCTAGCTACTTTTATACAAATAAGGTTCATCCATGATGCACTAGTCTCTTGTAACAGATTAACAGTAAAATACAGAGAGATAGATGTGGCATACTATTATACAGAGGTACTTGTTCTGACTGACATCTGGCCTTGCATATATATATCTACAAGTTACATTGAGAACATCATCAAAAAGAGTTTAGCAATAGGTCTAATGCTTGCAGAATCAGCACCTCCCTCTCACCCCTCCCCTCTTCCCAACCAATGCTCACCCCACCACATATACACACAGTGTGGGACCATTAGCCACTAGCTTATACAGAGAGAAAATAGGAGCATGCAATAATATTCTGGAGTCTGTATCATAAAGTCGGGCTATACATGAGATAATGTGGTTGGGCTTAGTGAAGGTGAGGTAAATAATATAAGCTGTGCTCCATCTGAGAAAGATATGAAAGCAAAAATGATCGCAAAATTTTCACGTATGTCCTCTTTGTTGGTGTGTCAGGCGCCTGGCGAGGCAGAGGCTCAGTGTGCAGCAATGGCGAGGATGGGTAAGGTTTACGGTACGGCAACGGAGGACATGGACTGCCTCACCTTTGGATCCAGCATACAGCTACGCCATCTCACTGCCAGTGAAGCTAAGTCAGTGAGGGTAGTGTGGTGAGGCATGAACACAACATACACATACTGACACAATTAATAATGTTGTCCGAACAAGAATGAAAGCACCATAATTTTTCTGTATTCAGTTATTTATCATTCTTTATTTTATTATTATTAGGCTATTCATTATTTCTGTTAATAATTAGTTGCAACTCTAAGAAGAAGCCAAATTTAGCAAGGTCAGAAATCATAATAGTAACACTAAACAAGTGTTCAGGTGAGTGTCAGCATCACAGTGATGTTCACAATGGCTTTTATGCATACAATGGATCTTGTTATGAATGGATTCATGGCTCCACAGTTGAAGAGCTCTGCCCAGACAGGCAGGAGACATACTGTAAAACCATATCTGTTGAATTTTAAGCAATTGTGAGGCAGTAAGATGCCATAAAGACACAGAAAAAGGCATAGAATCAATATTATTTTACTCTGCGATAAGGATTTATGGAGCCGGTTGTTCTGAAGGGCAAGAGGAAAAGGTGGTTACCTGGTGAATTCAGAAGGTGAGCACTACTTCCATACATTTTGTTTGTTTGTTTGTTTGTTTGTTTGCTTGTTTATTTGTTTGTCTTTCTGTTTTGAGTGATTGGTATATATATATATGTACATGTTATAATCTTTATCAGAAAACTTGATTACTTTACATACATTAAATGCCTATACGAGCACAGAAGAAGTAAACAACAGAATAAGGCAATAATGGAAAAGATAAATACTAGAGAGCTAAACTCTACAAACATTCCAATAGCATTGTGTTAGAGATTAGGATGTCTAAAAATGAGAGAAAACAAAAGGTTTCTACATGAAGCCTACTTTTTCCTACATTGTTCTTGATAATAACTGTATACAGCTCCCCCATCTCCTCGCATCCCATCCACCCCCCCACCCCCGATCAAAGCCAGCATTATCTCACAACTTCCTCACCTCAACCTTTCTGATACCTCAGCAACAACCTACACACTTTCCCTACACTTCACCAACCACCGATATTCATCTTTCCACATCCTTATTTAAACATTTCCTAAAGTGAGTTTTATATACACAGCCAGGTAAGTTGATCTGCACACCATGGGAACATGTGTTTTCTCTACTCCTGTTGTGTATGCAAGGGAGCTCTAACTGCTCCAACTATTGCAACCTGTTTTCACACTTGCAAAATAAAAGGGAGATGTTTCCTAGTGTCCGCTAAAAAAACAATATGCATTGCAATACACATGATACAATGTTTTATAAATGTTTATATCATTTTTTCAATACTATTTGGTCACTGTTCAATTTGTAACTTCACCATACACTAATAAAACAAGTTCAGAGATCAGTAAAACACAATTGGCATTGCAGGTCTACAAATACCACAATGATGTTCTTGCTTCTAACTGCCACTGGTTACATCACTATATATATAATTTGCAGAGTTTTCTAGTCTTTAAATTTTTTTCAGTTTTCAAATAAAAAATAGGCACCATCATTCTCTATTGCAGCTATTCTATTGCAGCTATACATAATGACTTTCCCTTTTCAATATCTGTTCAAATGTGGTGGTTACCCCTATACCAATTAATGGGTAAGGTGGTCAGAATGCCAGGTCTTGGATGAAGATATTTTACACATGTAAACTTTAACCTCGCAATTTTTAGAATATCTCTTGAGACAAGATCTAGACATGTATATTGCAGACTTTCCAGACTTCATAGCTATGCAACTATTATCATTGGAGTCACTAATATATTGATATTTCATCATCATGCCCTAATGCTGCTACAATTACTTTCTCTATTGTAGTTCCTGTTTTAAAGTGTTGGTTGACCTCTGATGTCAACTAACAGGCCTGTCAGGAAGCTGTAGACCTTGTGTGTGTGTTTTTAATTACATGATGTACATCTCATGGTCATCAGACAGGAAATGGAACACCTCCTGCCTTTGTTGCCAGACATCATAGGAAATTGCCAATATATTTCCTGTAACCTCCTGCAGTTATTTAACATTCCTTGCAATCTTTATTAACGACCCAAACAGAGTAATGATTTTTGCTGGACCTGACATGAGATGCATCATCATAAAGTGTCATGGGGAAATCCAAGATGATGTCATGCAGACCAGGGATCTTATCCCTCAATACAGACTCTTCACCTATCCTCTTTATAGCAATGTGAATTGGTAAATGATCTAGCTCTACTTGTCCTTTGCCTGTGTTAATGGCTGCAACAAAGAAGAGATGATAGCAAACTGCAGCCACTTGAATTTGAATGGTGAGCAAGGGGAATCATTATCTCCTCCAGTGGACTGCCACAGAGATGGTGGCCTAGATCATGTGAGGGAGCAGCTACTTCCCAGTAGACCTTTGAGTAAGCAACTACAAAAATGTGTACAATTGCAACTGTTGTTTTAGATGTCCCTTCCATTCAGCTGTAACTAGGCAGTGACATCACTCTGTGGGCCTTGGTGGTTGTGTAGAGCCTCTCATCTGGATTCGAGCAGACATTTCGACCTGCAATGCATGCAAATATTAGACAACCTTCCCTTATATATAATATGTGTGCATGAGTTTTGTGTATGCGTGGGTGTCTGTGTGTGCATCTGTGTATGTGTGTGTGCATGAATGCATGTGTGTGTGCGTTGTTGTGTGTTATATGGGTGTGTTGTGTGTGTTTGTGTGCAATACATGAAAGTGCTCTAGCACAATGCCATGAAGTCCTTATGAATAACATAAATATCTATTACGTCAACAACTAATAATTATTGATAGACACATGGATGGAAGTGACTATGCCAATTTCCAGATATGCCAGCACCACAAACAACACCGAAGTCCTGGACTGTTGTGGTGAGGAGAGCAGTCCACAATGAACACTGGGCACTAGCACACACCTTAATGAAGATCCTACATTCTGGCCAATCCAATCCTAGGGCTGGATCTGAGGCCAGGGCTATGCCTATGACCAGCATGCAGGCTAATTATTTACGCTAGAGCTAGAGCTATTGCAAGGGATAGGTCCTAGGGCTAGTCTCACATAGCAATACCCTCTATCAAATGCTATATCTGCAGATAGAGCCAGCACTAGCCCTATCCATAGCCTTAACCCTAACCACAGCATACCAAACCTAAAACCTAACCCTAGCTGTAACCAAATCCCTTGCTCCAGTATAAGACTCAGTCTAAATCCTAATATCCCTAGCACTGACTATGTACATTTTGTGACCCTCTGCAATCCTACTATGAATGTCTTATATTGTGCACATGTGTATATGCAGAAGTTCTCCTGAGACTGTGTTTGCTTTGCTAGTGCACTTTTACTGTGTGCAAACAATCCTGTCTCCAAGTACCTGCAACCAAATGTGGATTCAATGGCTCACTGCTTCTATGAGTTATACACTGAGTTATGCAATATTCATAATAATTATTTGATTTTTTCCTCCATATAAGGTCATGCAGAGTGTATGCTCAATCCTAGAGCTTTACATCACTTTCTTCAGTTTAATCATTACACCTGTTATGAGCCAATTGAATAAGGCATGGCAGGTAGTTGATAAATGGTGTGTTCTCAATAGAAATGATCAGGTCTTTGTGGTGAAGAGCCATAATCTGACAATTTATCATGTTGTGGTTTTCCAAATAAGTGGCATATACTGGTGTGGTCACAGGCTCTACTACTATGTAGAGCTCCAATCTCTGAAATACATAGCTTATAGTGATCAAGTAGCAGCTGTTAATTACTGCAACTTAAGGGAGAAGCCAAGCAGGAAACATTAGCAAAATACCACACAGGATGAAGTATTAATACCTCTAGATCAGGTGTAGAGAAGAATGACAGCATCACAGTGATGCTCGTCACACACCAAATATGGTGTTCAGTGCACATTGCACCTTCATGTGCATGACTCTGTGGTTTCACACTTGATCTAAACTCCTCAACCTTAATAACCTATACCGGGAGATTTTAATTTGGCACTACAATTGTCAACCATTTAAACTGCCAAATTAAATTTCTCTCTCTCTCTATATACATAGTGATTACATATATACATAGTGATTATATATATAAGTGGTACATATAAGATGTATATGTATGCCTGTGTGTCAAGTCTATGAAATTACTTTCGAAAGTGAAGGCCTCAGATGTGTGTGTGTGTGTGTGTGTGGAAAGTTCAATGTCTGAGTCATTTTCCAAAAGTTCAGTGCCAAAAAGTTGCCATCAAACTCATAAATATCCATTTATTTCAAGAACTCCACTCAATCTAGACACAAAGATGGAAGAGTTCTGCTGACAGGGAAACTTCTGAATATGCCAGCACAACAAACAACACTTCTTTCCTAAGTCCAGGATTGTTCAGCAGAGCAGTTGGTAGATGCATTTTTCCTCCATGAATATTGGGCACTAGCATACCTTAATGAAGGAGTTGTCAGTATGCTGTGCTCAGACAATACTGTATAATTATAAATTATAACTCGATATCTATCTGCTTCATAAATATTTTGGTTTATAGAGACTGTTATGCAATAACTATATGTGCATGAACACTTCCATGTAAGAGCATGCAGAATGTGCATACATCAATTAGTGTAATCAATACATCAGAAATGAGCCAATTGCTTGGCAGACATACATTATGAATATCATTATCAGTGCGATGCAAATTTCAGACTTACCATGAAGCTATCAAACACACCATTGTGGTAGAACTGAAACCCTAAAAGACCTGGAGCATGAGCAACAACAAAAACACACATTCAAGATAGTTGAGATAGGAAGACGTAGAATAATGCCTAAGGTTCAATCATCAGGACAAGTTGCATTCCAGAATCTCTATGCTGATGTCCAGGCGGCCATTATTTAATGGGCACTTTGAGACATGTTAATTCAAGTTATGTACTGTCATCATCATTACCATCATCATCATCATCATCATCATCATCATCATCATCATCATCATCATCATCATCATCATCATCATCATCATCATCATCATCATCATCATCATCATCATCATCATCATCATCATCATCATCATCATCATCATCATCATCATCATCATCATCATCATCATCATCATCATCATCATCATCATCATCATCATCATCATCATCATCATCATCATCATCATCATCATCATCATCATCATCATCATCATCATCATCATCATCATCATCATCATCATCATCATCATCATCATCATCATCATCATCATCATCATCATCATCATCATCATCATCATCATCATCATCATCACCACCACCACCACCACCACCACCACCACCACCACCACCACCACCACCACCACCACCACCACCACCACCACCACCACCACCACCACCACCACCATCATCATCATCATCATCATCATCATCATCTTATTATCTCTTCCTCGTGCCACATAGTTGTATGCCTTCAGCCCCATATTACCAACACCCATATAAGCAAATGTTTACACTATTGAAGTTAAAAGAGTTTATTTCCATTTATGACCAGATGATGACATCATTAAGTAGTGCAGAGTGTTAGCATGTGCTTTTTAAATCTCGTGTAGACATTTCTTCCCTTTCATATCTTTTTGTGTTTCAAATAGTTATGCGCTTTTTGGCATTACATCGTCCCCCATCCTCCCATTCTCATTAGCTATATAGCCTGAAGCTCGCATGAACCAGGACATAACTGGCATGCTCGTTTCTGTGTGATAGTTTCCCTAAGGGCTAATGAATGAGTCAACACTGGAGGTGTGTGTGGTGGTGGGTAGGAATGGAGGAGGGGAATGTGTGGGACAGTTGGTAGGATGAGGTGCTGATTCAGGACTGCATTGCTACAAGCCTATTACTGAACTCTTTTTGATGATGTCATCTTCACAGCTTGTAGAGCTACAATTTGCAAGCTGTATAGTTGTCAGATGTCAGTCAGGGGGTTACCTCTGTACAATAGCCTGCTATTTCTATCTCGCTGTATTTCATGACCCCATGTTTCCTGCTTGGAAGTAACTTGGTTAGTTAGTTACTCTGTTACTAGTCTGTGGTGAATAAGTCAAGTTTTCCATAGAAGGATTCCAAATTATCTTCTCCATAGCATTTTTGTACGCCGTGTCACAATCTCTCAATCTTCCAAGTCCATGTGGAACACTTTTTTCCCTACATTCTCAGATGCAGATTAGGTGTTAATCTGTTACCTGCATGTGTAGATGTCTATAGATTGGATGCCAATCTCAATTCATAAATATTGTGCAGCACAAGACCATATATATAACCATGCCCCTGCACTCCTCACATCCAAGTGACTGAACTAGCTGCAGGTGTGGCTCTGGATTGCAAAGTGCTAGATGGTTATAAACACAAGTGAGGTTGCTATTCATCGTAATTATTCATCCGTAATTATTCATCCGTAATTATTCATCGTAATTATTCATCGTAATTATTCATCGTAATTATTCATCGTATTTATTCATCGTAATTATTCATCGTATTTATTCATCTTATTTATTGAAAGCTGTACTCTCTGCTATGTAGGAGTGCTTTCATTAGCATGTAGGAGCTGCACTTGGCCTTGCTATGGACTCATGAATATCAATTCCATAGCAACCCCAAAAACATTTTCAGTGGTCATGCTTGATCACCTAGCTACTTATTAGCGCAGTATGAAAATGATCATTGCTCAGAGAGAGTAATTTCAGCTGCCTAGCACTTTCCAACCAGGAGCCATGTCTGCAGCCAGTTCAGGCACTGAGGTACCCCAACTTTGGCTGGATGTATCTTTGGCATGGGTTATGCCTATGCACATTTTTAGAGTACACAGATATCTACCTTTTGAGCTAGTGCACACAGGTACCTCTTAGGCTAGGGGAGCAATATACAGGGGCGGATCTAGGAATTCTTGGGGGGGGGGGGGGGGGGCTCTTTTATATAGACAAATACAGCATATACAAACTAGAGAGAAAAATGTTAAGACTAAATTACATTGAATAAACGAATACGAATCCAAGTTATTATGATTGGTTATCACAATGACATATATAAAAATTGTGAATCTGAATCATGAAGTCCAAGGATCAATAACTGAAGGAAAAAAAGGGAAAGAAAGAATTGGAAGAGAAATGCTATTAATACATTATGTACATACTATTCTCCTATTACATTTATCTATCAACAACATCATCAAGATCAACAGGAAAACTGTAAAGAATATGCATCAATGCTAATACGGATAATCTGTCCTGCCCCATACTACGTAAGAAAATTTTAAGGTTTTTTAAGTACTATTGGCCCTCTCCTTCTCACATGATGTGACTGGAATAGTACATGCAATGCACAGCAGTACGTAAAGGTTAGGAAAGTAATCATTGTCACACTCTTTCAGAGCTGATTGAAGGGTGGATGGCCGCTTGTCAGCATCTTGACTCTGCCACTTGGCCCTCCACCTCCACACCTCAGTAGACACAAGTGCAGTGTTGGCAAGTCATCATTATATAAAGAAATCAAGTCCTCAAAAATATATCATCCCGAGTAGTGATTATATAGAAGGTATAAGATTGATTAAATTGGCTGCTACTGTTTGAGTCTTACCAAACCTATGTTGAACTAAGTGGTCCAATAAAGGAAGCACAGCAGTTCTACGATAGTTCCACAGAACTGTACTCAACATTATTTCTGTAAGTTTGTCGAGCAGATACACGTGGGACTTCAGGAACCACACCAACATCATGAGCTCTAACTTCAGCTTGCACATACCATGGTCCATGAATGTAACATTTCCTCACTTTGACGAACTGAACAAGGTTCATTCAGTACGTCTTTAACATCCATATAAGCTTTAACTATATCAATCCTTTTTTTTTGTAATTTTATACTTACAGGTATTATAATAGTCATTGTTGCTATGAAAGATATCATAAGGAAAAGTACATCTTGAGCAAGCCATTGGCTGCCACAATTGTTTTCATATCCCAGTTTATATCCCCATATTATATGTGTAGGATCACGTTCTGTAATTGCCTCCATTGCAGTTACAAGGAATTGATTACAAAACATAAAAAATTTCATAAGCTTCGTGCCGATAAATCCATCTTGTTCTACAAAGATCCTTAACTTTAACAACGCTAGTTTCCTTATCAATTACTTTCTCAAGAAATAGTTGCCGTTTCTATCACTATAATGGAAGAAGTATGCTGTCTCAGTAACAGTAGAATTCATATTACGAATAGGAGGTAAACTACAAGCATCAACAATACACAAATTAAGCATGTGACTATTACAGTGGATATATGTGGCTTTAGGATTTTCTGCCAAGAGACGACCCTGCACACCCCTTGCACTAGACATATTGCTAGCACCATCATAGCCTTGCCCCCTACAATCTTCAAAGTCTAAGTCAAACTTATTCAGTGCTTCTTTTATTGCACGAGCCAAAACCTCTCCAGTGATCCTTTCTGTACTTATGAAATCTATAAGAATTCTTCTCTTATATTACAATTACTATCTACAAATCCTGACACCTGCTCCTTACTGGATATATCAACGACTTTGTCACTAAGAATAGAATAATATTTAGCTTGTTTAATTGCCTGTATTATACTATCTCTAATATGATCACCTATGCATTCAATGAGTTGATTTTGGGTAGTTTTGCTAGTATAAGTTGCATTTTTTAAGCATCTTTCAAATGCTTGGCTAATGCAACATTTCCACACTTCGCAGAGTATTCAAGAAGTGAATTCACTCAGTTGACTTCAGAATCAGCCATGCTATCATCTCTGTGACCTTAAATAGCTTGCCAAAGAAGTATTGCATCAGCCATACATCTTTATTTGTTGCTATGTTACTCTCATCTATATGCAGCAAACGATTCTTAATAGAAGACTCTGGACACAAGTGGGAAGACTTTAAAGCATCTGCCCGAGCTAAAGCCAGCTGATGGTACTGCGTACAGTTGTGACTGGCAAACTTTTTAGTTTTCCTAGACCATGCATTAAATCCATTACATACAAAATGACCCAAAGCCTTTGTAGCAAAGGGAACACATGGCAAACAAAATATTCCATCTTCTACTTTACTATCTACTTTACTATAAACAAACCAAGGGTTTTCAGCCAAGTATTTATGTTGACAAGACCTATAACAGCCATCTAAATAACTATTTGGAAATGTAAATGAACTATCAGGCTTAAAATGATTAACTAAAAGTGAATACTTGCACTCTGGAGCCAAATTCAGGCTATCTGTTTGGAGCATTGAGAGCGCATAAGCAAGCCAATATCGTTACACTTCTCAAAATCAATTGAAGCACTTGATGAAGAAGCAGCAGAAAAAGTGGACAAGGAAGTGCAGGGCAGATGAGACGCGGAATGAGAGGGCAGGACAGAAGCGGAAAACATGAAGGCAGTAATAGCACCGACTCAGTAGGCTCAGGATGAAACACAGACGCAGAGCCTGAGGGCTGGGAGACATAGATAGAGAGGGCTGGGTGGGAGACACAGATAGAGAGTTCTCTGTGACAGACACAGAGGGCTGGGTGAGAATCACAGACACAGAGAGCTCAGAGGAGACACAATGGACTTAAGCAGGAGACCATGGAAGAGTAACAACAGGTACCACAGCTGGAGATGGAAAAGTGGTGTTTTTGTTGGTCCTTTTTTGTTTCCTATCATTAATTAAATGTGGAAATTCTATGTAAATTAACTCTACTAGCTAGCAATCTATTCAATAGCATAATATTCTCAATCACTGCTCAGTTTAAATCAACTTACTTATTATTATTATTATTAATATGATTTGCAGAACATCATGAGTAAAATTGGTGGATGAGATTGTGACAAGTGAAATTTGATGATAGTAGATGGCTGTGGGCTTAATAGCTCTGTCACTAGCAGCCTGGGGTGGCTTTGAAAAAAGCCTTTAACTTTGACTTAGCCACGAGTAAGATATTTGGTCAGTAAATCTCGCTGGGAGGTAATGAACCAGGTGCTGAATATTTGGAATGACGATAAAGGTAAGGTTTAGTCTGGTGCAGCCACACCCCTACTTTTCCCCCACTTGGAGGTGTGGCTTCGCAGGTCAGCCAGCTAGCAGAGGCAAAGGTTTGTTGTTTAGTTTTAGTTAGAGTTTGGGAAATTAGAGAAAAGGGGGCCTCGAACGAGACCAGTCATCCCTTCTGGATCCGCCATAGATATATCAAAGAAGTTCATGTTGTAAAGCAGGCAGAACCTATGGAACTCTCCAAAACAAATAAGCAATTTTTTTCAAATAAATAATAATTGATGATTCAATTACTTACCTTCCATGTAGTATATATATATATGTATAAGTGGCACGAGGAAGAATTAATAATAAAATAATAATGGTTGAAGATGATGATGATAATGATGATGATGTGGAGGAGGAGGAGTAGGAGTAGTAGGAGGAGGAGGAGTAGGAGGAGGAGGAGGAGGATGAGATAGTATATAAAATTTAATTAAGTTAAAGTACCCAGGACTGAAGCAGAATTCCTTCTCTGCACTGCCATAGAGAGCCTCTGTAACTGGCTTTCTACTCTTCTGTCTGTCTCACACCATGGCTAAGATCTTTAAGGAAATCCAGTGACAGGGGCTAGGAATCCTAGAAGTCCCTTTGGCCACGGGAGTGAACATGTGGTTTGAGTATAAGATAGAATGTGTCTGCTTTTCTATACTCTGCCTGTTTAGTCACTTCTCCAAAACTGCTAGTTGGAGCGACACAGAGGTGGGTGCATGGCATCTGGCAGGTCGCAAACCAGAATCTCTATGAAGATGTGCAAGCAGCCATTATTTCTAAAGTCTTGATGGCAATTATTCCAAGTAATCATTGTCACATCATCAGGTCTCTTTCCATCTTATGTATATAATATAGAAAGAACAGAGAGAGGAGATATATTTTTATCAAGGTTTACAGGAATACAACAGTGAGAGGCGAAAAGAAGGGTAAAGTTTGTTTGCATCATCATGCTCTATTGTAGCTAGAATGACTTTATCTTTTCTACTGTTTGTTCAACACTGAGTTGACCATGATTCAACTAAGTGCAGTAAGGATTCTGTTAAATATTTACTTTAACATGCAAGAATTTAGGTTGCATGTGGTGCTGCTATATCTGAAAAATTCCTTGTCAAGCAGAGATCATCCATCAATGTTTCTCTCGATTATTAAAGTTCTGGTATTGATATGGACTTTTGTCACTCATCTATTGACCATAGAGTACACACACAACAACAACACACACACACACACACACACACACACACACATCTTATATTATATGTTAAACTATGCACATATATACTGTAGCTTGAGAAATAAGCTGGAAAGTTAATTTTGCAATTGGAAAGATTGACAAAGGAAGCACCAAATTCTTCATTATGTTATTTTTGTATGGTAGGTTGGCTCTCCTGATCATCTCATATCACAAGAATAATATGCACTGTCCAAGAATTTGGCTACTGTAAGTAATGAACAGACGACTGATCTTTACATGCTCAACTGATGTTTCTTTGCACTGCCACTGTCAATACATCATTTTCATTGCCAATCTTCTCTTGCACAGCAATTCTTTACCTATAGGATTCCAAACATTCCAACAATTGAGAAGTGTCCAAATGATGGTATCGATCATGATTTCTGACTCCTTGAATACACAATTCAAGCTGCTAATTCACTCTCTATGCAAAGCACAAGACTTGTGCTAAGTGATAATACAGGCTTTCGTTGAATATGGTGTTTAATCCACCTGTCAAATTTAAATATGCTCAACTTAATTTTCACATTAGTTGAGACCAAAGTACCAAATTTATGTCCGCCAAAGGCATAGGTATTTCCTTGCAATAGCAAAGTCAATAACTGCTCTGTTTGGACAATTAGTAAAACTGCATGGCAAGGAAATGGAATACAAGAGGTCAGGATACTTGCAGGACAATTTCCTATGTAGTCTAGTACAAAGTCTGTCTGCACATCTACATCCTGTCTATAGGTATTTATCATGTAATCTTTTAAAAAAACCACAAGGTTTATATTTAGCAATAGCAAACACTCCTTTGTCCTATTACCTAAAATCCTGATTGCCCGTCAGTTGTTGCAGAGGTCAACAAATTTGAACAGACACTAGAAAAGAAGAAGTAATTACAACAGCAATGGAGCATGATAATGAAGTAGCAATGTTTAAATTAATATCTCCAGGATACTAGTTGAGCAGCTATCATGAGGCTGGCTAGCCATGTCTATATCTTGTCAAAAACCATGAAGTATTATATCATATAATATAAAGAACTATGAGGTTATAGTTTGCATTTAAGGAAAGCAAATGATAAACCTATTTTCACACAATGAAAACCGGGAACTACCACACCTTAATGAAGGATTCGTGTAGCTATTCACTTCACAAATCATACATGTAGCAAAAGAAGAACTAAGCAAACAGATACATCCCTGAAGTTATGCAACTCAAATTGCAGCTATCCAACTTGTGAATGTGTGTAGTTGCAGAAGTGCTCCAAATAGTGTGATAGCTTAGCAGGTGCTCTGTCAGTTTGCTATGTAGAGTAGACACAATGGCAATTCATTTACCAATCCATCCTCACACTTGCACCTCACCTTACCACCATCTCCATCCCAACCCACTCACATACATACTCAGTATTGACCCAGTCATTTGTAAGTGTCCTTTAGCACACAGATTAGAGCATTCCAATCATGAAGTTCAAATGAGCTTCAGGCTATAATTAAATAGAGTGGGAGGATTGTGAGTGATGCAATGCTGAGCTGTGCTCAATTAAATAAAGAGATGAAACACAAACTCAGATGATATACAATATGAGATGAAAGGTAAGCATGATGTAGCATGATCCACAAATGTCAAACATGAGATTTCAAAAGGACATGATGAAAATTTGCACTACTTAATGATGTCATTATCTAGTCACAAATGTAAGGAAACGACCTAACTTCAATAGTGTAAATATTTGCTATGAGTCACTAAATATAGTGCAGACTATTGTAGAGGGATATTTGTATAGGGCTCAATGCCTTATGCTCTACATGCAAGGCAAGACATATGTGGTAGTTCTTCACCACCAATAGGGCAGCTATGAGGGCGATTGGGAAGCAAATTAACACTTGAAATATGTAGTATATATGTATGCACACAATTTTAGTAGAAAACAGCGCACATAATTCACTACAGTCTATTTCCCATATCGTTCAATAGATTTAAGGGATATGAGCCGAGTGCTCAGCATGTGAGTGCATGTGCATGAATCTATTCTCTCAGTTGACATTATAACATTTAATCACCATCTCAATAATCAACTCGTCACTCAACGTTTGGACTGGTTGCTCTAGCCTTCATCAGGAATATGCTCTGTTTCTAGCAGATAATGTGCTTGTAGAGGGACGGACTGTCCCATTTCTAGTACTTCGATAGCATTGTGCAGAACAACGACAAACATGCTGAATGAAACCATGCCCTCTGTGGGGTTTTATCGTGCTTCTTTGTGTCACACTAGTCATTTAGACCTCAACAAATATAAAAGCAATTTGCTCTTAAAATATGCAAAAATCAGAGTAAATAACATTAATGTCAACAAAGATTATCAAAGTCCTGCCACAGAGGCATGGACATCATGACAGGCCTATCAGAGTGAATACAGTGGAACTCCCTTATCCAAACTCCCTGTTCCAGGCACTCCCTCTATGCATAACTTACGCCTGGAGCATCTAGCAAAGCCACGGGCAAATAAATGAGAAAGTCGTTGTATCTATACTATGTCAACTGAGAGTTTGTTCTGAGTTCAATGAGGATTGTACCTGGCTATTGATCTTTACAACCCTGCACCCTGGTAATGAAGTATAGTAGCACAGCTCCTAATTTCTCTAAGTTACAGAATAATTTCTGAGTTAGGCGCACACTGTTCCCAAACAGCCAAGTTAATTCAACTCTAACTCTATAGGAATGGTTCTGCGAATGTATAACAGTCCCTCACTGGTTGCTAACTATTACTTGCAGAGAAATCTCCCTACACACTGGGGTACTTGGCCACTGTGTTCAGCCACGCCTACTTATGGTATTAATAATTCTATGCCATATAGAAAAATGTATTGTTCTTTGTGATTCTCAATGAATTCTTGAGCACTGCATATGCATTGTACCATAATTAAAGCTTACACAATTGGCCACAATGTTATATATATTGTTTGTGTTCATGCAAGTAATAGTTTAGAGTTGAAGTTCAAGTTTATTAGTGCTCTATATACCTACTTGTGAACTTGCTACTTATTCTTCTTGGAGCTCATTACAAGGCAGTGGACTTGTCTCAGAAGGGAACATCATTGAGGGGGTGTAAGCTTCATGTAATAGGCTCAGGTACTGGTTGGTTAAAGTGCAGAGACACTAAATGCACAACAGTTGGGATCTTGTGAAAAGGTGAGCAGTTTCTATCCCTCCACTAGGCTCACTAATGCTGCTTGAACATTTTCTTCCCTGTGACAATCAATGTACTGCCTCCCTGCAAATGATTCTGAGAAGAAAGGAGCAAGCTCACAGTTAGCTCAGCTCAGCACTAACAGCACTTCAGATTTACCTTTAGGTTGCGGAAATGTAGCAGATTGCAGTAATTTTGGCATCAATTGATTGACCATCGTCATAAGTAGGCGTGGCTGAACGTTCGTGTGTCTACATCCGTTTCCTCTCCAATTTCCCAAGCTATAAAACACGCAGCATTCAGGTGGCGTAGGGCAGAACCTTCCATCTAGAAATGGGTAATAATCACAGTCATGGCTCACTAGCTGGTGATGGAGAACCAGTGCGCCCTATTTCAAGGCATCAAGAACAAAGCTCTTCAACCAGTGCAGGGTTAGAGATTGCAAACTATGCTTCGTTCAGAAGAAATTCCTCTGGCTCAGAGTTAGACTGGGAAAGATGGCTGGAACGGCAATTTCGGCACAAACCAATTCGTAGAACCAGTTCACAGCGTGGATATCTCCCTCGTTCAGCCAGTCTTCGTAGATTGAGATCTGTTCAAAGGCACCGCTTTTTGAACCCAAAATCCAAGAAAACAGCCAAAATGGAGGCAGACAATAAAAGACTGCAGGAAGAGATCACTCTTCTAGGAGCATGTGCACGTGGAGATTTGAACAAAGTGGAGAAACTGGTGGATTCAGGAGTGGACGTCAACTCATCCGACCAGAATCAGATGACTGCTCTTCACTATGCTGCCATGCATACCAGAGAAGATGTCATCAAATCTCTCATCTCTAGAGGTGCAGAGGTAGACACAGCAGACATGAAAGGAGGCTACTCAGCCATACACTGGGTAGTCATCAATGCTTCCCAAAAAACTAGCTCAACTGATCATCTGGAATGTTGCCTAATAGTCCTTACTAAGGCAGGGTGCAGTGTAAATGCCACTGACTACAACTATGCCACTCCACTGCACATTGCTGCACAGAAGGGAAATAGAGATGCAGTCCAAATGTTGCTGAGACTCGGCGCTGATCCCAACAAAGTTGACATCACTGGGCGGGATTGCTTTGCAGTAGCTAAGAGTGAGCAGATGAAAACTTACATGGAAACACTATTCGTCATGCCTTCCAACAAAGATCAACTGGAATCAAGACATATTTACCATGTCCTAGATCCACCTCTCCCCTCCATTCCTGCTCCTCTTCACATTCACAACTCTCCTAAACTTTTATGCATTAGAAGATCTAGCCATGAGGAGCACATTTACCAAACTCTTGAGTTTCCCTCCCCTCCTCTCACTCCATCTCTCCACAGGCCAACAACTGAAACTCCTCTACCACCTCACAGATACTGTCAATACCCACAGTACACATCAGAATCACACCTGTATCACATGCTGGAACCCACTGTTGGAATAATACCCAGAACTCCCGCAGCCTCTAGTCCTCCCAGGAAAAGAAAAGCCCACAAAAACTAACTCCTTGTTTATCTATAATTTATGGTGACATTTGTTTTAATTTCTTGTGTGCATAATATTGGTGGTTCTCTATTGTATTTTATGATGGCACTCTTCACTCTTTATTGCTCATAGATTACATCAAAGATAAAATGTAATGATGTTTGTATATATATAAAGCTGATTTACCAAAATGCTATATATACACCAGATGATAAAACTAGAAAGAAATAAAACAGATTGTGGAAACAGAATTTGTTCAAGTAATGATGGAACTTGATAATTAAAAAAAAATGACAATCAAAAAGAAATAGAACCAAAATAAAAATTACCTTTATAGCTGGCTTACAAATTTCTACATTTTTAATATTTTGCCAACATAATATTATCAAACATTGAAGTTGGTAATGTTTATAAGGTTCTATATATAGCAGGAATAGATCATAAATTTCACTCACTCTAACAAATTAAAAGATCTACTGGAGCAATGATTAATCTTCATTCACTGTAGAAAAAATATCAATTAAAATAACTAGAAATAAAATTGCTATAATAAACTGCAGATCTTCAGTGTGGTTTTATTGTGTTGTTAGCTATATATATATACTATATATATAGCAATTTTTCATGAGTGTTCTGGTGTAATTCCCCCCCCCCCCCCTCAGATTAAGGCTTCCTCTTGCCGCACTATAGTAAATTCAGCTACAACACTTTCCAAACTTGAGCTCATATGCATCTCAACATTGGCTGTATATAACTTTGGCATGGTTATTCCTATGAACATATTTAGCTTCAGAAGAGAGAACACAGAGATGTCAGTTCCCTGCTGTATTCTGAGGCAGGTATTTGGTTAAAGGAAGAAGGGACTAAACATACCATAAAAAAGCTTGCGATTACCAATTTTCAGCTCTAAAGATGCTGCCCATTTTACTTGCTATACAGCTCAAGATATAGATCAGACTGAGTGCTCTCTTTTCTTATTAAATATCAAAGACAATGTTACATGCAGCTATATTTTGGGTTCCATGAGTACCTGAACTGGCCGAGGTGTGACTCCTGATCGGAAAGCACCAGGCAGCTGTAAATACAAACGAGGCTACTGAAACTCCTCTGTTATGATTGTTTTCACTAGTGTGTAGGGGCAGTACTTAGACTGCAGTGGCATCAAATTTTCCTCCACAGCACTTAGACTGCACTGGCATCATGAATATCAAATTTTCCTAGCTTCCAATAAGATATTAATGCATGCTTGACTAAATAGCCACTTATTAGTGGCCAATGAAAACATTCGTTGCACAGAGTAGGGCTTTCTCATGCCATACTACTGTAGTAAATTCAGCTTCCTAGCACTTTCCAAACAGGAGCAACACCAGTAGCCAGTACAGGCACTGAGATACCCCAACTTTGGCTGCATGTATCTTTGGCATGGGTTTTTCATATATACCCACAGAGAGATCTATCCTTTGAGCTAGGGCACACAGGTACCTCTATAACCTAGGCTAAGAGAGTTATAATAATATCAAGTTAGTTCATGCTGTGATGTGTGCAGAACTCACCAAAGATCAAGTTAAAAAATATTTTTTCTTCCAAAAGAATATACGAATATACATGTTCCATGATGATCAACGTGATTGCAATCAATTACTCTCCTTGTAATATATGTGTGGTGTGAGAAAATATTTAAAATTATGATGATGATGATGATGATAATGATGATGATAAGAGGCATTATTTCACTTTTCTAATGACTAGATGGCAATTCTTATGGAATCATTATCACAATATCAAGTCTCTTTCCATCTTATATATATCAATACGTTAACTTTAAAGAGGAGCTATATTTTCATCAAGGCTTACTAGGAATGAGATAATGGTGAGTTAAAAAGAAGGCTACAGTTGATACGCTACTATGCTCTATTATAGAGAGAATAACTTTATCTTTTCTTCTCTTTGTTCAACATTGAGTTGACCCTGATCCAACTAAGTGCAGTAAGGATTCTAGGCCATTCAAATAGGTGCTCATGCAAACTATAACCTCGTAGTTCTTTATACATATAATTATGATATAATACTTCATGGTTTTGACAGGATGTAGACATGGAGATGGCAGACTTTGTAGCCAGTGCTGCTCAACTAGTATTATGGAGATAGTAATTTCTACATCATGCTCTATGGCTGCTGCAATTACCTTCTCTTTTCTAGTGCCCGTGTTGACCTCTTCAACAACCAATGGGGAGTCAGGATGTTAGGTAAGGAGAAAGGAAGTATTTATTTTGTTATTGCAAACTATAAACCACAGGATGGAGATGTCCAGACAGACTTTGTACCAGACACAGGAAATTGTCTAGCTAGTATCCTGTGACCTCATGCACTCTTATTTACCCGCCATGCCGTTTTTCCAATTATTTTACTGACTACATTTGCAAGCAAATGTGTATACCTTATATGGACTTAAATTTGGAAAATTTGGTTACAAATAGTGTGAAAATTAAGGTTAGCTTATTTAGATGAATAATGCATCATATACAACACAGGCTTAGCACAAGTCTTGCGTTTTGCATAGCAAGTGCATTCACAATAAATATGTGACAATGCAATGCTTCAAGGAGTCAGAAATCATGATCAATGGCATCATTTGGAGGCTTCTCATTTATGAAAATGTTTGGAATCCTAGTTTAGGTAAAGAATTGCCATGCAAGAGGGCAAGTGGCAATGAAAATGATCTGCCAAAAGTGGCAGTGTTGCAAAGAAACATCAGTCGAGCATGTACAGAGCAGGATATCAGTCGTATGTTCATTACTTACAGTAGCCTGAACAGTGCCATATTATTCTTGCAATACGGGATAGTTAGCAGACCCAACCTACCATATAAAAATAACATAATGAAAAGAAATATTGGTGGAATTTTATTTGGCACTGCCACTGTCAATCTATCCAATTGCAAAATTAAATTTTCAGCATATTTCTCAAGCTACGTATGTATATAGTTGAATATAGTATATGTGTGTGTTTGTTGTGGAGTGTGTACTGTATGGGCCTGAGATGAGTGAGAAAGTCGCTATCAGATCATTATTATCAAGAACTCGACTCACTGAGAGAAACATGGATGCAGGGTTCTGCCGACAAGAAAATTTCCAGATATAATAGCACCACATGCAACACATCTTTCCAAAATTATTCCATGTTATAAGGAAAGCAAAATTAATCTATTTTCGAACAATGAACACTAGGAACTACCACACCTTAATGAAGGATTCATGTAGCTCTTTGATCGATTCACTTTACCAAGCACACATGCAGCAAAGAAGAACTAAGCAAACAGATGCATGCCCTGAAGTTATGGAACCCAAATTCCAGCTAAGCAGCCTGTGAATATATATAGTTACAGAGGTGCTCCAAAGATTGTGATAGCTTAGCAGGTGCTCTCTATATAGTCAACACAATGGCAATTCAACCTATTTATCCTCACACTAGCTCCACACCTACCCTCACTCTCCACCACCACACACACACATACAAACATATTGAGTGTTGACACAGTTATTTGTAGGCAGTGGGGTTCAATTAAATTTGATGTGACAAGTTAACTAATTAATTCAAATAAATTTGAAATGACAGTTTAACTAAACAATTCAACTAAAATTGACATGACAAGTCAACTAAAATGAACTAATTTTGAATTAAATAAAGAGACCATAAGATTGGCTTTTTAGGCAAGTCAGTTCATTTCATTTTCATGTTCTTTTTTCCCACCTCCTTGGAAGTGGGCTTTGAAAACTCTATTTGAGGACTTTTTCAGTTTCACCGGACCTTATGTTCGGGTTTTGTGGCCACTGGTTTGACACACCTAACACACACCCTCATTGGTACTGCTATTTACTTGTTAGCATTATTAATACTATTAAGTTCCATGTCAAGAAGAATGCAAACAGAAGCTGTGGAAAGACGAAAGTATGGAGTCATGAAGAGTTACGAAGGATCTTCTGGGTTAGAATCATGGGAGAAGAAGAGATATCCAGAAGCTAAAGACTCAACTCAAATGATGCTGGAAGTTTGGAACTATAGTATTAACGGCTTTACCGTTTATGCTCCACTCTTTACCTTCAGATTGCATCTGTAGCTGGTCCTTCCCTAGCACTGGCTATCACCGGCCTGCCTGCTCCTGTGTCAACCCTGCTCAGTCATTGTATTTCTGGTGAGTCTGTCAGTGTGTTGCTGATGAAAGAGTGCAAGAATGATAATCATGATCAAGAGCAAAATGAGGGGTTTACAACCACCCTGGATCTACCCCTGCCCCCTGGAGTGTTGTATTTTGAACTCATGATTCAAAAGAAATGTGTATTCCCGACATTATTCACAGTTTTGCTCGCTCCAATTTTTGTCCATAGTATATATATAATTTTTATAGCTATCTCTTTGCTCTTCAAATGAATGATCACTTTTTCAATCAAGCCAATTTTCCACGAGATACGGACCATTCTGTGGGCTCACTTTTCCTGCTGAATGAAAAAGGGAGGGGGGGGAGTTTTATTAATGGCAAGTCTTGATCAAGGCTGAAAATTTGTATTAAAAAACCCTCTGTACTATTGCCAGTGTGTCAGGCTGTCAGCCAGATGTTGATGGCAACACTGCTTTTCCTATAGGCTATAAAATCATTGGAAAGCACAGAGAATGAGCTACCTTTTGAGATCAAAACCATTCAAAATGGATGAAGCATTAAATTGGTGACCACAAATATGGTCTATGCCCCCTTAATTCAATTTTAATTCAACTTTGAATTAATGGACCTCAAAAACCAGTTTAAATAAATAAAATAACTGTGACAAACTAACTAAACCAGTTGAATTAAATATACCCAAATGACAGTCTAACTAATTCAACTTTGAATTAATTGAACCCCACTGTTTGTAGGTGTCCGATCACACAGATTAGAGCATTCCAATTATGCTCTAGTTCCAAGCTTCAGACTCTAGCTAATCAGAGTGGGAGGATTGTGAGTGATGCAATGCTGAGCTGTGAACAATTAGATAAAGAGATGAAACACAAACTGAGATGACACACAAAATGAGATGAAAGCTAAACATGATTCACAAATATCAAACAAGAGATTTGAAAAGGACTTGCTGACTCTTTGTACTAATTAATGATGTCATCATCTAGTCAGTCATAACTGGAAGGAAACTACATAACTTCAATAGTATAAACATTTATTATGAGCCACTAAATATAGTGCAGACTGGCTATTGTACAGGGATGCTTGTAGAGGGCTCAATGCCTTATCCCCTACATGCAAGGCAAGACATATGTGGTAGTCCTATAGGGTAGCAAAGAGAGAAAGTGAGAAGCTTAAGAACATTTGATATATGTAAGTATAGACACAATTCTAAATGACAGTTCACATAATTTACTAGTCTATTTCACATTTAAGGTTAGATGGATATATGGGGCATGGAACTAAGTACTGTGCATTTGAATTCATGTGCATGAACCTATTGTTCTGTTTCAAGCAGACGATTTGCTTGTGGTGGAACTGACCCATTTCTACTAGTGCACTTCGATAGCACTGTGCAGAACAACACCCTTGCTGAATGAAACCATGCCTTCTCTGGGTCCTTACAAGGTCTTCTCTGTGTCGCACTAGTCATTCAGACCTCAATAAAATAAAAGTAATTTTCTATGAAATATCAAACAAAATAAAAACACTTATGCCAAGAAAGATTATTAAAGTCCTGCCACAGAGCCATGGATACCCATGAGAAGCCAATTAATACTGACAGGATCAATATAATGGAGCCTCCTTTATCCAGCCCATTCCACGCACACTCTCCATAAGCAGCTTCATATAACTTACAATGCCTGATGACGGGTGGAGCATCTAGCAAAATTGTGAGTGAACAAATTTAAGTGAAAGTATACTATGCAAATTGAGAGTTCCTGTAACTTAATGAGGGTTGTACCTGCCTATTAATACCAAAACAATTGTGCACCAACTGCAGCCTAATGAGCTATATTGGAGTGGCACAGCTGCTAATTTCTAAGTTGTAGGACAGTCTGAGTTAGGTGCGCTCACTGTTCCCAAACTGCCATTGTTAATTAAACTTTAACTCTATAGGAATGGTTCTGTGAATGTGTTCTTGCTTTTGAACAGTCCCACACTGTCACTTGCAGAGAAATCTCCCTAAACACTGGGGTACTTGATCACCATGTTCAGCCATGCCTACTTATGTTAACAATAATTCTATGCCATATAGAAAAATGTATTGTTCTTTGTGATTCTCAATGAATTCTTGAGCACTGCATATGCATTGTACATATATATATTATGTTTATGACTGGAAAGCTCACAAAATTGGCCACTACGGTAAATATTCTGCAAGTAATGGTTTAGAGTGGAAGTCCAAGTTTATTAGTGCTCTACTTAATTGTGAGCTTGCTGCTTGGTCTTCTCAGAGCTCATACAAGGCAGTGGTTCACTGGCTTGTCTCAGGGAAGAAGGGAGCAGAGCACCATGTAGTAGAGCACAGGCACTGGTTGTTAAAGTGCAGAGGTACTAAATACACAACAGTTGGGATCTTGTGAAAAGGTGAGCAGTTTCATACCCTCCACTAGGCTCACTTCCATTCAGTAATGCTGCATGAGCATTTTCTTCCCTGTAACAACCACTGCTTTCAATGATTCCGAGAAGAAAGGAGCAATCTCACAGGTAGCTCTGCTCAGCACTCTAACAGCACATCAAATTTACCTTTATATTGCACAAACACGGAAAATATAGCAGATCAGTAAATTTACTGAGCCTATAACTTGATACAATATACTCCATGTCAATCAACGTCATAAGTAGGGTCATAAGTAGGCGTAGCTGAATGTTCGTGATGTAATAAGTTCTGGTCAGTCTACATCCGTTTCCTTTCCAATTTCAGCCGCAAGCTAAAAAGCCTGCTATAAAACACGTAGGGCAGAACCTTCAAATCTAGAAATGGGTAATAATCACAGTCACGGCTCACTAACTGGTGATGGAGAACCAGTGCGCCCTATTTCAAGGCATCAAGAACAAAGCTCTGCCACCAGTGCAGGGTTAATGATTGCAAACTATGCTTCGTCCAGAAGAAATTCCTCTGACTCTCTGTTAGACTGGGAAACATGGCAGGAACGGCAGTTACAGCACAAGCCAATTCGTAGAACCAGTTCACAACGTGGATATCTCCCTCGTTCAGCCAGTCTTCGTAGATTGAGATCTGTTCAAAGGCACCGCTTTTTGAAGCACCCAAAATCCAAGAAAACTGCCAAAATGGAGGCAGACAATAAAAGGCTGCAGGATGAGATCACTCTTCTAGCAGCATGTGCACGTGGAGATTTGAACCAAGTGGAGAAACTGGTGGATTCAGGAGTGGACGTCAACTCATCCGACCAGAATCATATGACTGCTCTTCACTATGCTGCCATGCATACCAGAGAAGATGTCATCAAGTCTCTCATCTCTAGAGGTGCAGAGGTAGACACAGCAGACATGAAAGGAGGGGAGGCTACACAGCCATACACTGGGTAGTCATCAATGCTTCCCAAAAAACTAGCTCAACTGATCATCTGGAATGTTGCCTGGTTGTCCTTACTAAGGCAGGGTGCAGTTTAAATGCCACTGACTTCACATATGCCACTCCATTGCACATTGCTGCACAGAAGGGAAATAGAGATGCAGTCCAAGTGCTGCTGAGACTCGGGGCTGATCCCAACAAAGTTGACATCACTGGGCGGGATTGCTTTGCAGTAGCCAAGAGTGAGCAGATGAAAACTTACATGGAAACACTATTCGTCATGCCTCCCAACAAAGATCAACTGGAATCAAGACATATTTACCATGTCCTAGATCTACCTCTCCCCTCCATTCCTGCTCCTCTTCACACTCACAACTCTCCTAAACTTTTATGCACTAGAAGATCTAGCCATGAGGAGCAAATTTACCAAACTCTTGAGTTTCACTCCCCTCCTCTCACTCCATCTATCCACAGGCCAACAACTGAAACTACTCTATCACCTCATAGACACTGTCAATACCCACAGTACACCTCAGAATCACACCTGTATCAGATGCTGGAACCCACTGTTGGAATAATACCCAGAACTTCCGCAGCCTCTATATAGTCCTCCCAGGAAAAGAAAAGCCCACAAAAACTAACTCCTTGTTTATCTACATGGTGATGTTTCAATTAATTTTATGTGTGCATATATTTGTGGTTCTGTATTGTATTTTATGATGGCACTCTTCACTCTTTACTGAATTGTTAATATTACACATTTTACTCACAAATTACATTCAAAGATAAAAATTAAAAAAAATTAAAAATTGATATTTGTAGATTTACCAAACTCTATGCACCAGAGGTGCCAACTCCCGAGATCAACACTAGAAGGAAATAAAACAGAATGTGGACACAGAATTTATTGATGTAATGATGGAACTTGATATTAAAAAAATTCACAGTTGAAAAATAATAAAATCAAAATAATTGTTTTTTAATTTGACTTGCAACGTTTAACAGGTTTCTACATTTTTATATTAGGCCAACTTGTTATCAAACATTGAAGTTTGACAATATTTATTATAAAGTTCTATAGCTTAAATTTCAATCGCTCTAACACATTAACTATCTACTTGAGCAATGATATAGCTAAGCTCCATCTATTGTAGAAAAAATATTAACTAGAAATAAATATGCTATCACTATTGATGTTAGCTATAATTATACTAGCAATTTTTTATGAGAGTCCTGGTGTCATTTATTTCCTCAGGTAGGGCTTGCTCTTGCCACACAATAGTAATTTCAGCTATACACATAGCCCAGTAGCCACACATGCATCTTACTCAAATACTCAGATTTTGAGGTTGCTAACTTTGGCTGCACTTAACTTTCGCATAGTTATACCTATGGTATCAAAAGAGAGAGAACAAGTTGGCCTAATATTAAAAATGTAGAAACCTGTTAAACAATGCAAGGCAAATAAAGAAAAAAATTGATTTTGGTTTTATAATTTTTTTGACTGTGGATTTTTTAAAATTTATTATCAAGTTCTATCATTACACCAACAAATTCTGTATCCACAAAATCTGTTTTATTTCCCTCTTTTGAACTCCCGCTATATTCTGAGTAAGGTATATATTTGGTAGGTCAGTTAAGCAGAGGATGGAAAAAAAAAGCTTGTGATTACGAATTTGGAGCTCTATAGATTCTGTACTTTTATATAGCTCAAGAGATAGATCGGTGTGTCTCTTTTTATACTGCTAAATTTTGGGTTCCTCCAAAGCTGAGTACCTGAACTGGTACGGGTGTGATTCCTGATCAGAAAGGACTAGGCAGTGTGCAGAGCCTATGGAGCTCCAAAGTAGTCATAACCACATGATAAAGGAAAAAATTAATATTCCTTCTTAATTAAGAACAACTTGTTTTTCAAACTATACATGTCACATAAATATTTGACTATTGAACATCATAACTTCAATTAGTTTTCCCTCCTGGATCGTGGTGGTGGTGGTGGTGGTGGTGGTGGTGGTGATGATGATGATGATGATGATGATGATGATGATGATGATGATGATGATGAAGATGATGTTGATGCTGCTGATACTTTTTTTAACATGTCCCCAAGTACCCAGAACAAGGTGGTGGAGTTCCATCCTTCTCTGCACTGCCATTGCAAGCCTCTGTTGGAGCTACTGATGCACTCTCTCCTCATCTCTTACACCTCTCACACCTTGTCTAAGCTAAGAAGAAATCCATTGATCTAAGACTCACAACCCCGGAAGTGTCAATGCCCACTGGAGTGAATATATGGCTTGTGTCAAAGTTGTTTACCTTCCTCACATCACTTCTCTCCTGAACTAGTGTCCTGAAGATATTAATTTCTATGTCGATAGTTCATCATCATGCTCTATTGGTGCTGTAACTCTTTTCTAATGTCTGAGTTGACCTTTACATCAACTAATGGGCAGTCAGGATGTTAGATCATTGGACAAGGGAAGATTAAATTTTGACAGTGCAAACTATATGCTTTGTGCTTTTTAGGATTACATGATTTTGATACTTTGTAGTTTTTTGACAGGGTATAGGTGTGCAGACAGACTTTGTAGTCAGACCTCAAAGGAAATTGTCCAGCTAGTATCCTGTAACCTCTTGTACTCTATTTACTTGCCATGCAATTTTTGTAACTACCCAAACAGAGCAGTTATTGATTGTGCATTATATTGCATTTGCAAGAAAATGTGTATACCTTATAGCTTTAGTGGGAATCAAACTTGGTGGTGTGCTCTCGACCAGTGTCAATTATAAAATTAGAGTTAGCAGATGGATTAAGCATCATATGCAATGAAGGGCATGAACATATTTAGCACATGTCGCGTGCTTGGCATAGCGAGTGCAGTAGGTATGAATTTGAGTCAATGAGATGCTTCATGGAGTTAGAAACCATGATCAAAAGCATCATTTGGAGGCTTCACATTTATAAGAATGTTTGCAATCCTGTGAGCGGCAATGAAAAAAATCCATAGACAGTGGCAGTGTTACAGGCGAACATCACTTCCATGCAAGCAGAGTGCAAGTTATCTTTAGGTAATCACTTCCAACTGTAGCTAAATATTTTCTTGAATAGTGCAATATCATTCTTGCAATATGAGATAGTTAGCAGACCCACTCTACCAGGTAACAATTCAGATATATATAGGTGGTATTTAATTTGGCACTGCCACCATCAATTTAGCAAATTGAATTTGCCATAAATTTTTAAGGCTTCACAATAATTATAGGTATATAGTTGCATGTATAATATAAGTTAATAAGTTGTATACATGTGTGTTGTTGAGTCTGTGCATTGCATGGGCCATAGTACACTGCCAAGAAGTCGTTATCCCTCTCTGGTACACACAAGGGTGGAAAAGTTCTTCTGACAAGAAAGTTTCCAGATATGCCAAAACCACAAATGACACTTACACTTCTTTCCTAAAGTCCAATTCTGTTAAGGAGAGCAGATTTTTGGTCCATTCTCCTATAATGAACATGAGGACTAGCATATATTGATGTGTATCACTTTGATTAATTCACTTCAACCAACACACATTGCAGCAATGAAGAACTAAGCTGTGCATGTGTGGAGTTGCAGAAGTGCTCCAAAGTTTGTGAGAGATCTGCTAGTGCAGTGTCTATTTGTGTAGAGACAATACTGTAAATAATAACTCAATGTCTTACTGTTTCATAAATATGTGATTTACAGAGACAGTTGTGCAATAAGAATATTCATGCATGGCTTAATCAAATATGCATACACAAAACTAAGGTTTGCACACAACATCATTTGGTGTAATCAACACACCAGAAATGAGCCAATTGCATGGGCATGGCAGATAGACACATTATCTGTATGCCGATTTCAGACTTAACATGAAGCTCTATAACTGGCATATATGTCACTGTGGTTTATAAGCCAAAAGGACTTGGAACAAAGGACTTGGAACATGAACATTAACAAAATTATATTAAATATGGTTGAGATAGTAAGATGTGGAACAGTGAATGAGTTCAATAATGAATTAATAATAATTATAGTGTTCCAACTAACCAAGCTACTTTCATACAGGAAACAGGGTTCATGAAATATATATAGCCAGATGGAAATAGTGGGCAATAAACAGAAGTGCCCTCCTAACTAACATCTGACAACTCAACTGCTTGCAGATTTTAGCTCTAAAGGTTGTGATGATGACATCATCAAAAAGAATTCAGTAATGGGTCAGCTGCCTTTAACAAGTGCCATCTTAAATCAGCAACACATCATCCTCCTACCACCTGCTCCCCACATTCTCCTCTTCCATCCCCACTCACTCACACACACTCAGTATTGACCCATTGTGTCCTTTAGGGGAAACTATCATACAGAGTAGAGCATACCTGGTCTATGCAAGTTTCAGGCTATAGCTAATGTGAGTGGGAGGGTGGGAGTGATGTAATGCTAAGCTGTGAAGCATTAGAAAAAGAGATGTAACACAAAATGATAAAAGTAATCCACAAATATCTAACACTTACTACTTAATGATGTCATCATCATGTCACAAATGGAAAGAAAAATACAAAACTTCTATTGCATAAACATTTTTCTATAAGTAACTTAAAATAGTGCAGACTGACTATTGTATATTAATGTAGGTTCAATGCCTTATGCTCTACATGCATATGTGCAATAGTTCTTCACTGTCTATAATACTGTGTGGGGAGAAGGATTGTGGTAAAAGATGAGAGGGTATGGAGAATTTGCAAATGCTTGGATGAAGGACAAGTGTGTTATTAGGTGGAGAGGGATCTAAGTGGTTTGAAGTGAAGGCAGCTGAGACAGGGTTGTCTTTTGTCACCAAGTGTATAGCTATGCGGTAATATTGTTGAAGAATTTGCAGGAAAAGTCTAATAAAAAAATATGAAGTAAGAAATAGCAGTTTAATGCTACTCTATATGTAAGGACAGAAACAATTAAATTACAACAAGAATAATAGTTATTAATAACAAGAACAATAATATAATAACAACAAATACATAAAAATAATAACCACTTATTAAAGTAATGTGGCACTGTTTATTTTTAGATTTTAACTCCTATAGAGTGGCAGATAGGCCAGTCTAAGCTGGAAACACCAGAAAACTGCATGAGTGATGTGGGCTTAATTGCTGTTGTTGGTTACTGTTTGAGAGTAAGAACATGTTATTGTGGTATGTGCAGGCCGTTTTTGATCTTTATTGTGTGCCAATTGTGTTTTACTGCTCTCTGAACTTGCTCAATATTAGTCTGTTGTATGGTGCCAGATTGAACAGTTAACAAAGCATTGACTGTAGCTCTATATATAGAACACTTATTTGTAAATGGTTGTTGTATTATTAGGTTATTGGGATTGGTGACTAAGTAAAATGCAAAGGCTATATGGTAGAAATCACAGCAGAAGATGTGGAATGAAGATGTGCGGGTTTGAGGAATTAAGGGAGTGGCATTGTAAAATCTACACATATATTGTCAAGGACACTCTAGGAAACCTTCAGGTTTTCCTAACATATAGAGGGGTGAGAATCATTAAACTGCTGTTCCTTACTTGATATTTTTTTAAATTAGGCATTCTAGAGCTCCATAATCTACAAAAGCTACATTTTTTTAATTGCTTGATGGTTACTCTGGTGTTCCTTTTGTTTTGATTAGCATTAAATAAAATATAAAATTTTGGAGTTTTCTGTTTGTGAATTATAACATGTACTAAGCACTTTAAACAAACAAAGAAACAAAGAAGCAAATAAGATGCAAAAAAATGTATGTTAAAATTCAATAATTTCATGACACATTACATATATGTACAATATAAATCACAAAAAAATAGTGAGTTTCAATTCACTCAGTGAAAATGATTTCAGGAAAGCACATTCAGTCCTCATGGTGGGCTTTATTTTGGGGATTGATTTCTTTTTTGATCATAGGCTACTCTTGAGAAAGTATTAAACAGAGGTTTTTGTTCGCAGATGAGCTTGTTTCGAATTTAGGCTTTTTCTGATTTTTTGCAGTTCATGCCTTAGCGATCTGAAACAAAAATGGCCTAAAAACATGTAAAGCACTTCATAATTAACCTGGTTAAGACCATAGTATATCGGTTGAACATTGTTTTCAAAAACCATAAGCCCTATTGGTGCTAGAATTATCTTCCCCTCTTTTCAAGTGTCTGCTCAATGTCAACTAATGGACCAGCAGGATGCTATATCAGTGGACAAGGGAAGACATCAATTTTAGTCATGCAAACTATAAATATTGGTGGGATTAAAAAATTTTTTTTATAGTATTGTACTCGTGGTTTTTAGACAGGATATTGACAGCAGACTGATGGACTTCAAAGAAATTGTCCAATTAGTATCCTTAACCTCCTTACATTCCATGCATAATCTTACTAACGATGCAGAATAGTTATCGACTGCATTCGACTACATGTACAAGCAAATGCATGTTTGTCTGTGTGTGTGTGTGTGTGTATGTAACAAGTGGTGAGTACCTAACAAGTGGTGAGTACCTTAACACAATATCAAAAATATTGCTATCAATATCAAGAATTCTACTTACTGCAAGGCACATGGATGGAATTGTTCTATATGCGTGGGTGTCTGTGTGTGCATGTGTGCATGTGTGTGTATACATGCATGTGTGTGTGTGTGTTGTTGTGTGTTATATGGGTGTGTTGTGTGTGTTTGTGTGCAGCACATGAAAGTCCTCTAGCACAATGCCATGAAGTCCTTATGAATAACACTACTTCAACAACTAATAATTATTGAAAGACACATGGATGGTAGTGACTATGCCAATTTCCAGATATGCCACCACCACAAACAACACCGAAGTCCTGGACTATTGTGTTGATGAGAGCAGTTCCATATGGACACTTGGCACTAGCACACCTTTACATTCATGTGCAAGAATCAAGAAATATGTATCAGCTGTATTCTGGCTAATCCAATCCTAGGGCTGGGTCTGTGGCCTGGGCTATGGCTAGGAATAGAATGCAGTCTAGTTATATACGCTAGAGCTAGAGCTATTGCAAGGGATGGGTCTAAGGGGAGCTAATCTCATATAGCAACACCCTATATCAAATGCTATATCTGCAGATAGAATCCAGGACTAGCCCTATGCATAGCCTTAACCCTAACCACAGCATACTAAACCTAAAACCTAACCCTAGCTGTAACCAAACCCCTTGCCCAGTATATGACTCAGTCTAAATCCTAATATCCCTAGTACTGACTATGTACATTTCGTGACCCTCTGCAATCCTACTATGAATGTCTTGTAGCACTCAACCAACATAGTGACACATGTGGCAATAAAGAACTGCTGCAGCTATGGAAATCAAGTTCCAGATGCTGATTGTGCACATGTGTATGCAGAAGTTCTCCTGAGCCAATGTTTGCTTTGCTCCATTTACTGTGTGCAAACAATCCTGTCTCCAAGTACCTGCAACCAAATGTGGATTCAATGGCTCACTGCTTCTAGTGACTGCGTTATGCAATATTCATAACATTTGAATTTTTCCATATAAGGTCATGCAGAGTGTATGCTCAATCGTAGAGCTTTACATCACTTTCTTCAGTTTAATCATTACACCTGTTATGAGCCAATTGAATATGGCATGGCAGTTAGTTGATAAATGGTGTGTTCTCAATAGAAATGATCATGTCTTTGTGGTGAAGAGCCATAATCTGACAATTTATCATGTTGTGGTTTCCAAATAAGTGGCATATACTGGTGTTGTCACAGGTTCTACTACTATGTAGAGCTCCAATCTCTGAAATACATAGCTTATAGTGATCAAGTAGCAGCTGTTAATTACTCCAACTTAAGGGAGAAGCCAAGCAGGAAACATTAGCAAAATAAAACCACACAGGATGAAGTTTTCCTATCTCTAGATCAGGTGTAGAGAAGAATGACAACATCACAGTGATGCTCATCACACACCAAATAATATTATGGTGCTCAGTGCCTTCATGTGCATGACTTTGTGGCTTCACACTTGATCTAAACTCCCCAACCTTAATAACCTATATTGGCAGATTTTTAATTTGGCACTACAATTGTCAACCATTTAAACTGCCAAATTAAATTACCCACAATTATTTCCAAATATATATATATATATATATATATATATACATAGTGATTATGTATATAACTGGTACATATAATATGCATATGTATGCCTGTGTGTCAAGTCTATGAAATTACTTCCCAAAGCGAAGGCCTCAGATGTGTGTTTGTGTGTGTGTGTGAGTGAGTGTGTGTATTATGTGTGTGTGTGTGTGTATGTGTGTGTGTGTGTGAGTCATTTTCCAAAAGCACAGTGCCAAAAAGTTGCCATCAAACTCATGAATACCATTTGTTTCAAGAACTCCACTCAATCTAGACACAAAGATGGAAGAGTTCTGCTGACAGGAAAATTTCTGAATATGCCAGCACAACAAACAACACTTCTTTCCTAAGTCCAGGATTGTTCAGCAGAGCAGTTGGTAGATGCATTTTTCCTCCATGAACATTGGGCACTAGCATACCTTAATGAAGGAGTTGAGTATCTCTTGCATTCATTCCAACCAATGCAGATGTAGTTAAATGCAGATAAGGAACTAAGCAAACAGATGCATGCCCTGTAGTAATGGAACTCAGGCTGCAACTATGCAAGTTGTGCATGTGTGGAGTTGCAGAAGGGCTCCAAAGTTTGTGACAGCTTTACTAGTGCATTGTCAGTATGCTGTGCTCAGACAATACAGTAAAATTATAACTCGATGCTTCATAAATATTTTGGTTATAGAGACTGTTATGCAATAACTATATCTGCATGAACACTTCAGCATGCATACATCAATTAGTTTAATCAATACATCAGAAATGAGCCAATTGCTTGGACTTGGCAGACATACATTATGAATATCATTATCAGTGCGATGCAAATTTCAGACTTACCATGAAGCTATCAAACACACCATTGTGGTAGAACTGAAACCCTGGAGCATGAGCATTAACAAAACCACACATTCAAGATAGTTGAGATAGGCAGACGTAGAATAATGCCTGAGGTCAATCATCGAATCACTATGCTGATGTCCAGGCGGCCATTATTTAATGGGCACTTTGAGACATGTTAATTCAAATTATTTAGTCATCATTATCATCTTCATCGTCATCATCATCATCATCATCATCATCATCATCATCATCATCATCATCATCATCATCATCATCATCATCATCATCATCATCATCATCATCATCATCATCATCATCATCATCATCATCATCATCATCATCATCATCATCATCATCATCATCATCATCATCATCATCATCATCATCATCATCATCATCATCATCATCATCATCATCATCATCATCATCATCATCATCATCATCATCATCATCATCATCATCATCATCATCATCATCATCATCATCATCATCATCATCATCATCATCATCATCATCATCATCATCATCATCATCATCATCATCATCATCATCATCATCATCATCATCATCATCATCATCATCATCATCATCATCATCATCATCATCATCATCATCATCATCATCATCATCATCATCATCATCATCATCATCATCATCATCATCATCATCATCATCATCATCATCATCATCATCATCATCATCATCATCATCATATATCATCATCATCATCATCATCATCATCATCATCATCATCATCATCATCATCATCATCATCATCATCATCATCATCATCATCATCATATATCATCATCATCATCATCATCATCATCATCATCATCATCATCATCATCATCATCATCATCATCATCATCATCATCATCATCATCATCATCATCATCATCATCATCATGAGTGACCAAGCTACTGGATGATGACATCATTAAGTAGTGCAGAGTGTTAGCATGTGCTTTTTAAATCTCGTTTGTGGATCATTCTTCCCTTTCATCTCTTTTTGTGTGTTTCAAATAGTTATGCGCTTTTTGGCATTACATTGTCTCCCATCCTCCCATTCTCATTAGCTATATAGCCTGAAGCTTGCATGAACTAGGACATAAGGCATGCTCTATTCTGTGTTATAGTTTCCCTAAAGGCTAATGAATGAGTCAACACTGAAGGTGTGTGTGGTGGTGGGTAGGAATGGAGGAGGGGAATGTGTGGGACAGTTGGTAGGATGAGGTGCTGATTCAGGACTGCATTGCTACAAGGCAGCTGACCTATTACTGAACTCTTTTTGATGATGTCATCATTACAACTTGTAGAGCTACAATTTGCAAGCTGTATAGTTGTCAGATATCCGTCAGGGGATTACCTCTGTACAATAGCCTGCTATTTCTCTCTCGCTGTATTTCATGACCCCATGTTTCTTGCTTGGAAGTAGCTTGGTTAGTTAGTTACTCTGTTAATTCTAGTCTGTGTGGTGAATAAGTCAAGTTTTCCACAGAAGGATTCCAAATTATCTTCTCCATAGCATTTGTGTACGCCTGTGTCACAATTTCTTAATCTGCCAAGTCCATGTGGAACTTGAAAAGCAATATTAAGCTTTTTTCTACATTCTCACATGCAGATTAGGTGTTAATCTGTTACCTGTATGTGTAGATGTATATAGATTGGATACCAATCTCAATTCATCACAAGACCATATAATTATATATAACCATGCCACGGCACTCCCCACATCCAAGTGCCTGACCAAGCTGTACTCTCTGCTATGTACGAGTGCTTTCATTAGCATGTAGGAGCTGCACTTGGCCTTGCTATGGACTCATGAATATCAATTTCATAGCAACCCCAAAAATATTTTCAGTGATCATGCTTGATCACCTAGCTACTTATTAGCGCAGTATGAAAATGATCATTGCTCAGAGAGAGTAATTTCAGCTGCCTAGCACTTTCCAACCAGGAGCCACGTCTGCAGCCAGTTCAGTCACTGAGGTACCCCAACTTTGGCTGCATGTATCTTTGGCATGGGTTATGCCTATGCATATTTTTAGAGTACACAGATATCTACCTTTTGAGCTAGTGCACACAGGTACCTCTTAGGCTAGGGGAGCAATATATCAAGGAAGTTCATGTTGTAAAGCAGGCAGAACCTATGGAACTCTCCAAAACCAAATATTTAAAAAATAAATATTTTTCGTTCCAATTTTTTTTCAAATAAATAACAACTGATGAAACAATTACTTGCCTTCCATGTAGTATGTATATATATATAAGTGGCACGAGGAAGAATTCTAATGGATAATAAATGGTGGTGAAGATGATGATGATGATAATGATGATGTGGAGGAGGAGGAGGATAAGGATGATAGTATATAACATTCACTTAAGTTAAAGTACCCAGGACACAAGTAGAAATCCTTCTCTGCACTGCCATAGAGAGCCTCTGTAACTGGCTTTCCAACTCTTCTGTCTGTCTCACACCATAGCTAAGATCTTTAAGGAAATCCAGTGACAGGGGCTAGGAATCCAAGAAGTCCCTTTGGCCACGGGAGTCAACATGTGGTTTGAGTACAAGATAGCTTTTCTAAACTCTGCCTGTTTAGCCACTTCTCCAAAACTGCTAGTTGAGAGTGACACATAGGCGTGTGCAAGGCAGGTTGCAAACCAGCATCTCTATGAAGATGTGCAAGCAGCCATTATTTCTAAAATATTGATGGCAATTCTTCCATGGAATCATTGTCACATCGTCAGGTCTCTTTCCATCTTATATATATCAATACATTTAATATAGAGAGAACAGAGAGTGGAGCTATATTTTGATCAAGGTTTACTAGGAATAATAACAGTGAGAGGTGAAAAGAAGGCTAAAGTTGGCATTCATCACCACTCTATTTTAGCTAGAATGACTTTATCTTTTCTACTGTTTGTTCAACACTGAGTTGACCATGATTCAACTAAGTGCAGTAAGGATTCTAGGTCTTTCAAATAGGTAAATATTTACTTGTCTCATGCAAACTATAACCTCGTAGTTCTTGATATAATACTTCATGATTTTTGACAGGATATAGACATGTAGCCGGCAGACTCTGTAGCCTGTCTCATAATAGCTGCTCAACTAGTATCCTGGAGATATTAATTTTAACATTGCTACTTCATCATCATGCTCTATTGCTGTTGCAATTATCCTCTTTTTTTGTGTCTGTTCAAATTTGTTGACCTCTGCAACAACTGACGGTCAATCAGGATTTTAGGTAATAGTAGAAAGGAAATTATTTGTTTGCTATTGCTAAATATAAACCTTGTGGTTTAAAAAAAAGATTACATGTACATGATAAATACCTATAGACAGGATGTAGATGTTCAGACAGACTTTGTACTAGACTACATAGGAAATTGTTCTGCAAGTATCCTGACCTCTTGTATTCCATTTCCTCACCATGCAGTTTTACTAATTATCTAAACAGAGCAGTGCTTGACTTTGCTATTGCAAGGAAATGCCTATGCCTTTGGCGGACTTAAATTTGGTACTTTGGTCTCAACTAATGTGAAAATTAAGTTTAGCATATTTAAATTTGACAGGTGGATTAAGCACCATATTCAATGAAAGGCTTAGCACAAGTCTCGTAGAGAGTAAATTAGCAGCATGAATATAATATATATATATACCGATGAGATGCTTCAAGGAGTCAGAAATCATGATCGATGGCATCATTTGGATACGTCTAGAGCCAACTTACAATACAAAAATAACATAATGAAGAGAAATTTTGGTGGAATTTAATTTGGTGCTGGCTCTGTCAATCTTTCCAATTGCAAAATTAACTTTTCAGCTTATTTCTCAAGCTACAGCATAGTTGAACAAGACCACTGTGTGTGTTGTTGACTGTGTACTATATGGCCAATAGATGATGACAGAAAGTCGGTATCAATACCAGAACTCTAATAATTGAGAGAAGCATTGATGGATGAGTTCTGCTCACAAGGAAATTTTCAGTTATAGTATCTCCACATGCAACATACCTTTCCTAAATTTTTTGCATTGTAAAGAAAGCAAATGATGGATCTAGTTTCACACAATGAACACTGGGAACTACCATACCTGAATGAAGGATTTGTGTAGCTAATCACTTCACAAATCGTACATGCAGCAATGAAGAACTAAACCAACAGATGCAGCCCTGAAGTTATGCAACTCAAATTGCAGCTATGCAGCTTGTGAATGTGTGTAGTTGCAGAAGTGCTCCAAATAGTGTGATAGCTTAGCAGGTGCTCTGACAGTTTGTTATGTGGAGTAGACACAATGGCATTCATTTACCAATCCATCCCCACACTTGCACCTCACCTTACCACCATTCCATCCCAACCCACTCACATACATACTCAGTGTTGACCTAGTCATTTGTAAGTGTCCTTTAGGAAAACTATCACACAGATTAGAGCATTCCAATCATGCTCTAGTTCATACGAGCTTCAGGCTATAATTAAAGGGAGTTGGAAGATTGTGAGTGATGTAATGCTGAGCTGTGCACTATTAGATAAAGGGATGAAACAAGAATGTATTGTTCTTTGTGATTCTCGATAAATTGCTGAGCACAGCATGTGCATTGTACCATATATATATATATTAACTACTGGAAAGCTTACAATGGTATATATATTGTTTCATGCAAGTAATGGTTTAGAGTTGGAGTCCAAGTTTTTACTTATTTGTGAACTTTCTGCTTGGTCTTCTCAGAGCTCATACAAGGCAGTGGTTCACTGACTTGTCTGAGGGAAGAAGGGAGCATCATTGAGTGGGTGTGAGCATAATATGCTTCATGTAGTAGAGCACAAGGCACTGGTTGTTAAAGTGCAGAGGTATTAAATACACAACAGTTGGGATCTTGTGAAAAGGTGAGCCGTTTCTTACCCTCCACTAGGCTCACTTCCATTCAGTAATGCCGCATGAAAATTTTCTTCCATGTGACTATCAATGTACTGCCCCATTACAATGATTCTGAGAAGAATGGAGCAAGCTCACAGGTAGCTCAGCTCAGCACTAACAGCACTTCAGATTTACCTTTAGATTGCACAAACACTGAAAATAAAGCATATTGCACTAAATTTGGTGAGCCTATAACTTGTTCCGTATATATATACAAATACTCCACGTCCAATCCATAAGTAGGCGTAGCGTGATGTAATAATCGAAGTTCTGGTCTGTCTACATCCGTTTCCTCTCCAATTCAGAACACCGCCCAAGCTAATATAAAACACGCAGCATTCAGGAGGCGTGCAGAACCTTCCGTCTAGAAATGGGTAATAATTACAGTCATGGCTCACTAGCTGGTGATGGAGAACCAGTGCGCCCTATTTCAAGGCATCAAGAACAAAGCTCTGCAACCAGTGCAGGGTTAGTGATTGCAAACTATGCTTCGTTCAGAAGAAATTCCTCCGACTCCCAGTTAGACTGGGAAAGATGGCAGGAACGGCAGTTGCAGCACAAGCCAATTCGTAGAACCAGTTCACAACGTGGATATCTCCCTCGTTCAGCCAGTCTTCGCCGATTGAGATCTGTTCAAAGGCACCGCTTTTTGAAGAACCCAAAATCCAAGAAAACTGCCAAAATGGAGGCAGACAATAAAAGACTGCATGAAGAGATCACTCTTCTAGGAGCATGTGCACGTGGAGATTTGAACAAAGTGGAGAAACTGGTGGATTCAGGAGTGGACGTCAACGCATCCGACCAGAATCAGATGACTGCTCTTCACTATGCTGCCATGCATACCAGAGAAGATGTCATCAAGTCTCTCATCTCTAGAGGTGCAGAGGTAGACACAGCAGACATGAAAGGAGGCTACTCAGCCATACACTGGGTAGTCATCAATGCTTCCCAAAAAACTAGCTCAACTGATCATCTGGAAGGTTGCCTGGTTGTCCTTACTAAGGCAGGGTGCAGTGTAAATGCCACTGACTTCACATATGCCACTCCACTGCACATTGCTACACAGAAGGGAAATAGAGATGCAGTCCAAGTGCTGCTGAGACTCGGGGCTGATCCCAACAAAGTTGACATCACTGGGCGGGATTGCTTTGCAGTAGCTAAGAGTGAGCAGATGAAAACTTACATGGAAACACTATTCGTCATGCCTCCCAAGAATGATCAACTGGAATCAAGACACATTTACCATGTCCTAGATCCACCTCTCCCCTCCATTCCTGCTCCTCTTCACACTCACAACTCTCCTAAACTTTTATGCACTAGAAGATCTAGCCATGAGGAGCACATTTATCAAACTCTTGAGTTTCACTCCCCTCCTCTCACTCCATCTCTCCACAGGCCAACAACTGAAACTCCTCTACCACCTCACAGATACTGTCAATACCCACAGTACACATCAGAATCACACCTGTATCACATGTTGGAACCCACTGTTGGAATAATGCCCAGAACTCCTGCAGCCAGTAGTCCTCCCAGGAAAAGAAAAGCCCACAAAAACTAACTCCTTGTATATCTACATGGTGATATTTGTTTTAGTTTCTGTGTGCATATATTTGTGGTTCTGTATGTATTTTATGATGGCACTCTTCACTCTTTATTGAATTCATTTGTTCATAAATGACATCAAAGATGATGTTTTTAAAGCTTTACTGATTTACCAAATGCTATAGACCAGATGAAAGAATTAGCAACACTAGAAATAAATAAAACAGATTGTGGACACAGAATTTGTTGGTGTAATGATGGAACTTGATAATTAAGTTAACTTGACAATCAAAAACAAATACAACGAAAATCAAAATTACCTTTATATGGTTAACAAATTAAATCATTAAGCCAACTTGTTATCAAACTTATTCAAACATTGAAGTTGGCAATATTTATAACGTTCTATAGCAGGAACAGATCATAAATTTCACTCACTCTAACGAATTAAAGATGTACTGGAGCAATGATTAATCTCCATTCACCGTAGAAAAAATATCAATTAAAATTAATATGCTATAATTAACTGCAGAAAATGTCCAATCTTCAGTGTGGTTTTATTGATGTTAGCTATAAATATACTAGTAATTTTTCATGATTGTCCTGGTATCATTTTCCCATCAGAGTAAGGCTTCCTCTTGCCGCACTATAGTAAATTCAGCTACATCACTTTCCAAACTTGAGCCTCATATGCATCCCAACATTGGCTGCATATATATAACTTCTGCATGGTTATCCCTATGAACATTTTTAGCATCAAAAGAGTGAACACAGAGATGTCGTTCCCTGCTGTATTCTGAGGCAAGTATTTGGTTAAAGGAAGAAAGGACTAAACATACCATTAAAAACTTGTGGTTACCAATTTTCAGCTCTAAAGATTCCGCACATTTTGCTTGATATATAGCTCAATATAAAGATCAGACTAGTGCTCTCTTTTTATATTAAATATCGAAGGCAATGTTACATGCAGCTATATTTCGGGTTCCACCAAACCTGAGTACCTGAACTGGTTGAGGTGTGACTCCTGATCGGAATGCACCAGGCAGCTGTTCGAGGTTACTGAGACTCTTCTGTTATGAGTGTTTTCACTAGCATGTAGGAGCCGCACTTAGACTGCAGTCGCATAATGAATATCAAATTTTCCTCCAGAGCTCCCAATAAGATATTAATGCATGTTTGACGAACTAGCCACTTATAACCGGCTAATGAAAACGTTTGTTGCACAGAGTAGGGCTTTCTCATACCATACTTTAGTAATTTCAGTTGCCTAGCGCTTTCCAAACAGGACCGACACCTGCAGCCAGTTCAGGCACAGAGATACCCCAACTTGGCTTCATGTATCTTTGCATGGGTTTTTCAGTTAGACACACAGAGAGATCTATCCTTTGAGCTAGGGCACAGAGGTACCTATATACCCTAGGCTAAGAGAGCTATATATCAAGCTAGTTCATGCTGTGATGTGTGCAGAACCTATGGAGCTCACCAAAGATGTAAACACATGTTTAAAAAAAAATTCCTTTCAAAAGAATGTAAGAATATACAGATTACATAAATATACTAATGATCAACATGATTGCAATTAATTACTCTCCTTGTAATAAATGTGTGGCATAAGAAAATATTTGAATATGATGATGATGATGATGATGATGATGATGATGATGATGATGATGATAAAAATACAATTCGTCCATATCACAAAGTGCTCAGGACAGAGGCACAGTTCCTTCTCTGCACTGCTAGGAGAGCCACTGTAGGAGGTACTGGTTTGCTCTCTCCACTTTTGTCACTTGTATCACATGACAGATAAGATCCTTAAGGAAATCCAGTGACTCGAGCTAGGAATCCCTGAAGTCTCTATGTCCACTGGAGTGAACATATGGCTTGAGTCCATGTTAGAAATTGTTCACCTATCTAAACACTGCCTGTGCAGCTACTTCTCCAATACTGCTGTTTGGGAGCAATGCATATGAGGGTGAATAGAAACATGTCAGGTCCCAACCCGTGTCCATGGAGGCATTATTTCACTTTTCTAATGTCTAGATGGTAATTCTTCCATGGAATCATTGTCACACTGTTAGGTCACTTTCCATCTTATGTATATCAATACATTTACTTTAAAAAGAACAGAGAGGAGCTATATTTTCATCAAGGCTTACTAGGAATGATAATGGTGAGAGGTAAAAAGAAGGCTCAAGTTTATATGCTACTATGCTCTATTTTAGAGAGAATTACTTTATCTTTTCTTCTCTTTGAGTTGACCCTGATCCAACTAAGTGCAATAAGGATTCTAGGTCATTCAAATAGGTAAATATTTACATTGCTCATGCAAACTATACATATATGATATAATACTTCATGTTTTTTGACAGGATATAGACATGGAGATGGCAGACTTTGTAGCCAGTGTCATAATAGCTGCTCAACTAGTATCCTGGAGATAGTCATAGTTTATAGACAGGATGGAGATGTGCAGACAGACTCTGTACCAGAGGACATAGGAAATTGTCCAGCTAGTATCCTGTAACCTCATGCACTCTATTTACTCGCCATGCAGTTTTTCCAATTATCCAAACAGAGTAATTATTGACTGCATTTGCAAGCAAATGTGTATACCTTACATGGATTTAAATTTGGCAATTTGGTCTCAACAAGTGTGAAAATTAAAGTTAGCTTATTTCATATGCCTAATCACATTTAGCACAAGTCTTCCGTTTTGCATAGCAAGTCAATAAATATGTGACAATGCGATGCTTCAAGGAGTCAGAAATCATGAGCAATGGCATCATTTGGAGGCTTCTCATTTATGAGAATCTTTGGAATTCTAGTTTAGGTAAGGAATTGCCATGCAAGAGGGCAAGTGGCAATGAAAATGATATGCTGACAGTGGCAGTGTTGCAAAGAAACATCAGTCTAGCCTGTGTAGAGCAGGATATCAGTCGTGTGTTCATTACTTGCAGTAGCCAAATTCTTGAACAGTGCCATATTATTCTTGCAATATGGGATAATTAGCAGACCCAACCTACCATATAAAAATAACATAATGAAAAAAATATTGGTGGGGTTTTATTTGGCATATCCTCTGTCAATCTATCTAATTGCAAAACTAAATTTTCAGCATATTTCTCAAGCTACATATGTATATGAATATATAATATTAGGTATATATATGTGTGTGTTTGTTGTGGAGTGTGTACTGTATGGGCCTTAGATGAGTGAGCAAATGTTGCTAAACGATCATTAATATAAAGAACTATACTCAGTGAGAAAGCATGGATGCAGGGTTCTGCTGACAAGGAAATTTCCAGATATAATAGCACCACATGTAACATATCTTTTCTAAATTCTTGCATGTTAAGGTAAGCAAATGATGGATCTATTTTCGCACAATGAACACTTGGAACTACCGCACCTTAATGAAGGATTCGTGTATCGGTTCACTTTTCCAAGCACACTTGCAGCAGAGAAGAACTAAGCAAACAGATGCATGCCCTGAAGTTATGGAACCCAAATTACAGCTAAGCAGCCTGTAGTTACAGAGGTGCACAAATATTGTGACAGCTTGTCACTTTGCTATGTAAGTCGACACAAGTGCAATTCAATTACCAATTTATTCTCACACTAGCTCCACACCTACCCCCACTCTCAACCACCACACACACATAAGTCATTTGTAAGTGTCCTTTAGGAATATGATCACACAGATTAGAGCATTCCAATTATGCTCTATTTCCAACAAGCTGTGGGAGAATTGTGAGTGATGCAATATGAGCTGTGAACAATTATATAAAGAGATCAAACACAAACTGAGATGGCACACAGAATGAGATGAAAGCTAAACATGAACCCTACAAATGTCAAACATGAGATTTGAAAAGGACTTGCTGACTCTCTGTACTAATTAATGATGTCATCATCTAGTCATATATAACTGGAAGGAAACTACCTAACTTCAATAGTGTAAACATTTACTATGAGTCACTAAATATAGACTGTCTATTGTACAAGGAGTTTGTATAGGGATCAATGCCTTATCCTCTATATACATGCAAGGCAAGAAGTTCTATAGGGTAGCAAAGAGAAAGTGAGAAGCTTAAGAACAATTGATATAATTATGTAGTTTGCACACAATTCTAGATGACAGTTCACATAATTTACTACAGTCTATTACCCATTTAAAGAAAGCGATAATTATGGGATATAGGAGCATGGAACTAAGTACTCTGCATTTGAGTTCATGTGCATGAACCTACGCTATGTTTCAAGCAGATGATTTGCTTGTGGAGGGACTGTCCCTTTTCTACTAGTGCACTTGGATAGCATTGTGCAGAACAACTACACCCTCGCTGAATGAAACCATGCCTTTTCTGGGTTTTTACAAGTGCTACTCTGTATCACACTAGTCATTTAGACCCCAAAAGTAATTTTCTATGAAAATACTTATGTCAAGAAAGATTATTAAAGTCCTGCAACAGAGCCATGGACACCATGAGAAGCCAATTAATACTGACAGGATCAATACAATGGAACCTCCCCCATTCCATGTACACCCTCCATAAGCAGCTTCATATAACTTACAATGCCTGATGACAGCTGGAGCATCTAGCAAAACTGTGAGTGAACAAATTTAAGTTGATTATCGAGAGAAAGTCTACTTTGAGAATTAAGAGTTCCTATAACTTAATGACGGTTTACCTGCCTAAAACAATTGTACACCAAATGCAGCGTTGTAATGAGGTTTTAAGCTATATTGGAGTAGCAGAGATGCTAATTTCTATGTTGCAGGACAATTTCTGAGTTATGTGCACACACTGTTTCCACCAGCCAAGTTAATTAAACTCTATATAACTCTATATGAATAGTTCTGTGAATGTATTCTCGCTTTTGAACAGTCCCTCACTGGTTGCTCACTATCACTTGCAGAGAAATCTCCCAACACAGGGGGTGACTTGTATCATTAAGTCACAACATTCAGCCATGCCTACTTATCGTATCAATAATTCTATGCCATATAGGAAATTGTGTATATAGTTCTTTGTGATTCTCAATGAATTCTTGAGCACTGCTTGTACATTGTACCGTATATATATTTAGGATTGGAAAGCTCACAAAATTGGCCACAATGGTATATTGTGTTAAAGCAAGTAATGGTTTAGAGTGGAAGTCCAAGTTTGTTAGCTCTACTTACTTGTGAGCTTTCTGTTTGATCCCATTACAAGGCAGTGGTTCTCTGATCTGTCTCGGGGAAGAAGGGAGCATCCTTGAGTGTGTGTGAGCATAATGTGCTTCATGTACTAGAGCACAGGCACTGGTTGTTAAAGTGCAGAGGTATTAAATACACAACAGTTGGGATCTTGTGAAAAGGTGTGCAGTTTCATACCCTCCACTAGTCTCACTTCCATTCAGTAATGCTTCATGAACGTTTTCTTCTCTGTGACAACCAATGTACTGCCCCCTTGCAATGATTCCGAGAAGAAAGGAGCAAGCTCACAGGTGGCTCCGCTCAACACAAACAGCACTTCAGCTAAATGGAGCTTGCAACACGAAAATATGCAGTAAATTTTGTGAATTGACTGAATTTAAGTGATGTAATAGTGCAAGACCTGGTCCATCTGCATCCGGTTGCTGTCCATTTTCAGAATACCACCTATGCCTGCTATAAAATCACAGAATTCAGGTAGCATAAGGTAACAATCACAGCATAAGGTAACAGGTAGCATAAGGTAACAATCACAGTCTCAGCACAATAACTGGTGATGGAGAACCAGTGCGTCCTATTTCAAGGCATGAAGAACAAAGCTCTGCAACCAGTGCAGGGTTAGTGATTGCAAGCTCAGCTTCATTCAGAAGAAATTCCTATCGTTCTCACAATTAGGATGGCAAGAACGGCAATTTCAGCACAAGCCGATTCATATGACCAGTTCACAATGTGGATATCGCCCTCGTTCAGTCTGTCTTCGCAGATTGAGATCTGTTCAAAGGCGCCGCTTTTTGAAGAATCCAACATCCAAGAAAACTGCCAAAATGGAGGCAGAGAATAAAATACTGGAGGAAGAGATCACTCTTCTAGGACCTTGTGTACGTGGAGATTTGAACAAAGTGGAGAAAACTGGTGGATTTAGGAGTGGACGTCAACACATCCAACCAGAATCAGATCACTGCTCTCCATTATGCAGCCATGCACACTAGAGATGATGTGATGAAATCTCTCATCTCAAGAGGCGTAGAGGTGTACACAGTGGACCTGAAAGGAGGGTACTCAGCCATACCACTGGGTAGTCATGCTTTCCAAAAAACGAGCTCAACTGATCATCTGCCTAATAATCCTTACTAAGGCAGGGTGCAGTGTAAATGCCACTTACTTCAACAATGCTACTCCACTGCACATTGCTGCACACAAGGGAAATAGAGATGCAGTCCAAGTGAGTCCAAGTGCTGCTAAGACTCGGGGCTGATCCCAAGAAAGCCGACATCACTGGGCGGGCAGTAGCTAAGGATGAGCAGATGAAAACTTACATGGAAACACTATTCGTCATGCCCCAAGAATGACAACTGGAATCAAGACATATTTACCATGTCCTAGATCCACCTCTCCCCTCTATTCCTGCTCCCCTTCACACTCACAACTCTCCTAAACTTTTATGCACTAGAAGATCTAGCCATGAGGAGCACATTTACCAAACTCTTGAGTTTCACTCCCCTCCTCTCACTCCATCTATCCACAGGCCAACAACTGAAACTCCTCTATCACCTCATAGACACTGTCATACCCAAAGTACACCTCAGAATCACACCTGTATCACATGCTTGAACCCTCTGTGAGAAGAATACCCAGAACTCCCGCAGCCTCTAGTCCTCACAGGAAAAGAAAAGCCCACAAAAACTAACTCCTTGTTTATCTGCATGGTGATATTTGTTTTAGTATTTATGTGTGCATATATTTGTGGTTCTGTATTGTATTTTATGATGGCAGTCTTCACTCTTTATTGAATTGTATTGTACATTTTACTCATAAATTACATCATCATTATTATTTTTTTTTTAAAGATTGATATGTCTAAAGCTTTTAGGTCCCAAGATGAAAGAAATCGCAACATTAGAAGGAAATAAAACAGAATGTGGACAAAGAATTCTTTGGTATAATGATGGAACTTGATAATTAAAAAAAAATCACAGATTGAAAAATAGTAAAACCAAAATAATTTTTCCCCTTTATTTGCTTCATTTCTACATTTTTATATTAGGCCAACTTGTTATCAAACATTGAAGTTTCACAATATTTATATAAAGTTCTATAGCAGAAACAGATCTTAAATTTCACTTGCTCTACACATTAATGATCTACTTGAGCAATGATATAATCCATTTAATCTCCATCCATTGTAGAAAATATATTAACTAGAAATAAATATGCTATCATTAGCAGAAAATTTCTAATCTTCAGTGTGGTTTATTGAAGTTAGCTATATACTAGCAATGTTTTATGAGTGACCTGGTATCAATTATTTCCTCAGGTAGGGCTTGCTCTTGCCACACAATAGTAATTTCAGTTATACACATAGCCCTTTGCAACCAGGAGCCACACATGCATCCTACTTAAATGCTCAGATTTTGAGTTTGCTAACTTTGGCTCCACTTAACTTTTGCATGCTTATACCTATAATGGTATCAAAAGAGAGGATGCAAAGAGATTTATGTTTTTAGTTCCCTGCTGCTGTATTCTGAGGCAAGTATTTGGTAAGTCAATTAAGCGGAGGATGGAATAGCCATACAATAAGCTTAAGATTACGAATTTGGAGATCCATAGATTCTGCACATTTTACTTGATATATACCTCAAGATCGGTCTAAGTGCTCTCTTTTGATATTGGTGTTCCGCAAAAGCAAAGTATTTGAACTGGTCTTTGTGTGACTCCTGATCGGAAAGCACCAGGCAGCTGTAAATACAAACGAGTTTACTTAAATTCCTCTGTTATGAGTGTTTTCACTAGCACTTAGACTGCAGTGGTGTCATGAAAATCAAATTTTCTTCCATATCTCCCAATAAGTATGCATGACCATGCAGCCACTTATTAGCGGCTAATGAAAATGTTTGTTGCACAAAGTAGGACTTTCTCTTGCCGTACTGTAGTAATTTCAGCTGCCTAGCACTTTCCAAGCAGAAGCCACATGTGCATCCAACTCAGGTACTCCAGTTTATAGGTATCCCAACTTTGGCTGCATGTAACTTTGGATACCTGTGCATATTCTAAGGAGAGCACACAGAGAAATCTATCTTTGGAGCTATACATCATACAGTGAAGTGTGCAGAACCTATGGAGCTCCAAAGTCATTAACCACATGTTTAATATTCCGTCTTAAGAACAATTTGTTTTTCAAACTTACAGGTCACATAAATACAACAAGATAACTTCAATTGCTTTTCCCTCCTAGGATCATGGCATGGGTTAGTAATATAATGATGATGATGATGATGATGATGATGATGATGATGATGGTGTTGTTGATGATAATCATGTCGACGACGACGACGACGATGACGACGATGACAATGACGATGATGATGATGATGAAGATAATGATGCTGCTGCTGCTGCTGCTGATGATAATTAAATAAAAATAAAAATCAATATGTCCCAAAGTACCCAGAACAAAGAGGAGTGCCATCCCTCTCTGAACTGCCATTGCAAGCCTCTGTTGGAGGTACTGATGTGCTTTCTCCTCACCTGTTAGACACCTCTCACACCTTGTCTAAGCATAAGGGAATCCATTGGTCTAAGACTCACGACCCCGGTAGTCTCTATGGCCACTGGAGTGAACATATGGCTTGAGTCAAAGTTTTTTACCTTCCTCACATCAATTCTTTCCTGAACTAGTGTCCTCCTATATTGACATTTCCTCATCATGCTCTACTGGTGCTGTAACTCTTATCTAATGCCTCAGTTGACCTTTATACCAACTAAAAGGCAATCAGTGTTTGTTCGGTTTGAAATTATAAAAGGAATTACAATTCCTGCCTGCGACGAAGTGTGTACTAAATCCAAGACCAGGGTCGTAAGGCCTGGTGGTTGGTTGCTTGAGGAAATAGCAGAGACACTCTGTCCTAGATCGACTGATACTAGTAGCTCAAGTAATACAAGTAAAATACTTATTATTAAAGGCTAAGGATAGACAATGTACAATGTTGAATAAACTACCATTGTGAAGACTGTGAGGCATGAGGTGAGGTAAAGCATTTTATAGGTGAAAGAGGAAAGGGAGTTGTGAATGCATGGAGTGATTTGATTGGTTGGTAAAGGATAGGAGAGAGAGATGACCATATAAGGGAGAGTACTGAAATGCTGCATAACACAGATTAGTTCAATTAAATTGTGAGGTGTAAATTGAAGTGGATGAAAGAACTGGTAATTGGATGTGTGTTGTGCTGAACTGGAAGGGATGGACATGATGGATGAACAATAATTAGTTTAAGACAGTTTAAGTGCACATGCCTGAACATCCTGGGGGGGGGGGGGGGGGGAAGAAGACATGACATGATAATGTTAATGTTAATGTTCTTATTCTTGAGCTTGATTTGGAGCTTGTGCTTGGACTTGATCCAATGGAGAGTCTGCTTCAGCTTGGCTGAGGAGAAGGGACAACTTCACAACCGGACGCTTGTAAGTGGCGTGCTGGGTCTTCACTGTGACGGTTCGTACAAGTCCATCTCGTCCAGGGTGGACATCAATCACTCTGGCAAGTGGCCACTGTTGCGTGAAGGTCTGGTCGTCTTTGATCAGAACAACGTCTCCGATGGTTAGGTTGGGGTTGGGCTTGCGCCATTTTGTGAGCTTCTGCAACTGTTGCAGATATTCTGCTGACCACCGACGCCAGAAGTGCTGGATCATAGATTTTGTCATGGTCCATCGTCTGTGGAGGGATGGCTCGGAGCAGACCACATCTTCTGGGTATGAAGTGGCTGGTCGGCCCAGGAGGAAATGAGAGGGTGTCAATGCCTCGATTCCGTCCAGTGAATGGCTGGTGATAGCCACCAAGGGACGGCTGTTGAGACATGCCTCCACTTGGGTCAGGATGGTGTGGAATTCTTCATATGATAGTCTTTGGGCTCCAACTACCTTCTTCAGGTGGAGCTTGGCCGATTTTACGGCAGCCTCCCATAGGCCGCCGAAATGAGGTGCCCTCTCTGGAGAGGAATGCCACTGGACCCTCTGACTAAGAAGGTAGGATGAGATGGGTGAAGAAGCATCCTGCTGTTCCAACATCTGGTAGAGCTGTTTGAGCTCTCCTCGAGCTCCCACAAAATTCCCACCGTTATCGGAATAAATGTGTCTGGGGCATCCTCGTCTGGAGATGAAACGTTTCAGACACTCGACAAATGTTTTGGTGGTGGCATCCGAGACAGGTTCCAGGTGCACTGCCTTGGTGGTAAAGCAGATGAACACAGCCATGTATCCTTTCACAATGACCGGTTTCCGTGTGTGCCCCTTCTTCAATAGAAAGGGACCGGCATAGTCAATACCGCAGGTGTGGAAAGGCGGACCTTGGGTGAGTCTGGAAGAGGGGAGCTGTCCCATGAGCTGCTGCTGATTTTTGGCTGTGGCGCGTCTGCAGATCACACAACTCTTGAAGATTGCTCTGGTAAGGCGCCTGGCTCCGACGATGTGGATCCTGTGACCTATAGCAGCTAAAAGCAAGCTCGGGCCGCAATGGCCCAAGGCTACATGTTTGTAAGTGACAAGCCTCTGACATAATACACTCTTCCCAGGAAGGATGATGGGATGAATAGATGATTGATGAAGATCTGAATTGGAAAGTCGACCACCCACCCTTAACAACCCCTTCCTGTCAATAAATGGGTTCAATGACACGAGAGAGCTGTCTGATGGGATGGCACGGTTTTGTGTGAGATGCTTGATCTCCTTCGGATATGATGCTGATTGTGTTTCCTTGAACATGAAATGCTCTGCTGATTCGATTTCGGATACGACTAGATGCTGATCGAGGCGGAGAGGAAGCCGTTGTCGTTTAAGTTTTAGGTTGGCGATGTATCGCAAACACCAGGATGTGAGCCTGAGCGTTCGGTAGTAATCACTGGACAATGTAGTGATCCATGAAACGGTGGAAATCTGACTGACATTACAAATGACCTTTAGCTCAGGTGTGGAATCCAAGCCCAACAATGGTTGCACTGGCATGCAAATGGGATCGACTGATAGCAAGGTAGGACCCTCCCACCATAGGTTGTGCTCGACTAATTCTCTGGGGGACAAACCCCTAGAGGCACAGTCTGCCGGGTTGGTTGATGTGGGCACATGGTGCCAGGTTGAAGGAGGCAATTCCTGCAAGATGGTGGATAGGCGGTTGCCTACAAAGGTTTTAAATCTTTTGGGGCTTCCGTCGAGCCAAGCCAATACAACAGTGCTATCTGACCATGCATGCGTGTGGTCCACTGGGATGTTCAATGCTTTACGCACAGCTGATAGGAGTCTGGCTAGGAGCGTGGCTCCACATAATTCCAAGCGAGGAATAGACAGTTGCTTGAGAGGGGCCACACGTGTTTTGGCTGCAACAAGTGAACAAGTTGGTGGCTGGTCTGGATAAGTGGCTCTGATATAGACCACTGCGGCATAAGCCTTACTAGAGGCGTCACAAAACCCGTGGAGTTGGGTGGTCAAACGGGTCACTCCCTTACGGAAGTAGCACCTGGGTTGCTTCCTGGTCACCAACAAAGGAAGCTCTTGCCTCCAACTAGAGTGCTGCTGCAAGTACTGATCTGGCAAAGGGGAGTCCCAATCTATCTTCTCTTCCCACACCTGCTGATAGACTATCTTCATCAGCACAATCGTTGGTGCTAACCACCCCAGGACATCAAATGTCCGGGCCACATCAGATATTATGCCACACTTGGTGGATTGAAACTGGTCGGGCAATGACAATGAGGTGGACATTGTATCCAGTCTTGAGTCCCAATTGACCCCCAGAGCCTTGGGATACTGTGGATGGTCATGGGTAACGAGGTCCTGCACGGGCAGTTTCTCGTGGAGAGAAGGGTCGATAGCCTGCAACATCGTACCTGAGCTGCTTCTCCATTTCCGGAGATCGAACCCCCCCTTGGACAATAGACCCCGAAGTGACTGGTGGATGGATAACGCTTGTTCCGGGGTTTCTGCTCCCGTGAACAGGTCATCAACGTAGAATGAACTACTGACTAGTGGGGCTGCCAACGGGTACTGTGCCTTGAAATCATGAGCTGTTTGTTGCAGCGTACGGATTGCTAGGTAAGGAGACGAGGTCACACCAAATGTGACTCTCGTCATCCTGTAATCCCTGAGAGGCAAGTCTGGACTCTCCCTCCATAAAAACCTATGGAGATCACGGTCAGCTGGATCAAGGTGGACAGCACGGTACATTTTACTAATGTCAGCACTGATAGCTATTGAGTGCATTCGAAACTGTACCAAGATAGTCTCCAAGGTTGGATGCAAAGTGGGACCAACATGTAATGTATCATTGAGGGACTGGTTGCTGGTGGTTCGAGCGCTAGCGTCGAAGACCACACGGAGCTTCATTGAGGTGCTTCCTGGTTTAGTGACCCCATGCATGGGGAGGTAATAATGGCTCCTTTGGGAAGTTAGGTCACTAGGGGATACTAATTCTGCATGTCCCAGGTCCAAATACTCCCTGACCACCCCTTGGAAGGTATCATAGGTGCCCCTTCTGATCAGTGAGTGCTCATTGCTCATGAATCTATTGAGGGCCTGAGGCCTGCTCAGGCCTAGCCTGGGTTGGTCAGTGATCTTGGGGAGTGAAACCTGGTAGTACCCTGGTTCTGGATGATATACATGGGTTTGGAGGTAGTGGTCTTGGACCAGCTCCTCAGTTGGAGTATACATAGATGTGGTGGCTGGAGGTTCCTCAACGGTCCAGAATCTAGTAATGAGGTCATTGGTTGGATCCGAAACTATCTGAGTCATTACGTTGACTGAATGTTCAACTGGTTTGGGAGGATATTTTCCCAACACTGCCCACCCAAAGATGGTTTTAATTGCCATTGGAGTTCCAGGTGGTCCCACAACCTGTTCATGAGACAATACTTCTGGAATGAGATCACACCCCAGCAACAGATCTACCCTGCCAGGGGCATGAAAAGTGGGATCGGCTAAGATCAATGCCTTGATGTGCGGCATTTCCTTAACATGGGATGCTCCTTGGAGCGGAAGCCTGCAAGTGACTTCTGGGACAATGGCAGCCAATGTGGACAAATTTAACTCTTGCTGGTTGACAGGGCAAATGGACAGCTGGGTTCCCGACTGGGACTGTTTGAGAGGGGTGCCCTGTGCACCACAGAACTCGGTAATCATAGCCTGCTTGGGCAACTGCAAGGATCGGGTGAGCCTGCTGGTTATAAGGGACATGTCTGCACCCGAGTCCAGCAAAGCCCGAGCCAATACTTGCTTGCCCCCGGGACCCCTCACTAATACTTGGGCTGTCATCATAAGACACCGCTGTGGTGCAGCATGTTGATTAAAGGATTGTGATGATACAACTGAATTGGATTGATTGCTCTGTTTGGATGGACTATTAACACTTGGAGGTGACACTTCATTAGTGGTATTCTGAGCATTGATATTGGAACTAGAATTAGTATTGGATAGAACACCATTGGCAGCTACAACATTCACTACAGCAGGAGATCTATGCTCCTTGTGCACAAGAGTGTGATGTTTTCCACCACACTGTCTACATCTTCCCCAACTTCGACAATCTCTGTTCTGGTGTCCAGGTGCCAGACAGTTGGCACAGAGGTTTTTAGCTCTGATATGGGCTTCCCTCCCCACTATGCTCATGTCGTTAAAGACCTGACACTGAAAGAGTGGATGCCTAAGCCCAGGACAAAGTAAGCACTCATACCTGAATTCCAGCGTGGAAGGAGGTCCGTTGGAAGAATGCCGAGTGGAAGTTGAGTTCACTGCAGCTCTGTGTCTTCTAGACAGGTGCTCTGGTCTGACATCTGGAGCCTTCTGCTTGGGTTCAGACTGAGCACTGGCGTTGGTGGCAAGGACATCAGCCCTGAACAGTACAAACTGGAGAAATTCATCCAGTGGTGGGACATCTTTGGATTCCTTGGATTGCACTTCCCACTCTACTTGCAACGCCTTGGGAAGACACGGAGTCAGCATTGATGTGAGAAAGGATGGTAGATCATATTGTTCTGTATGCTTGAGGCCAGCGACTGCATGCTTGACCCTATCAACAAATTGGAGAAGGTCTGATTTAATATTCTTGATGGAAGTCAAGGATGTCAATTGGTTGCAATATGCTGAATGAATTGTTCTACGCTTATCATAGCGTTTCTGTAGCATCTCGACAATTTCTGAATAGAGGCCCTCCCTCTCGGCACCAGAGAACATCAAAGATTTAATCGAAGAGTCCCTGATGGCATCTCGGAGGTAGGCCAGCTTATGTTCAGAGGGTAAATCATCATTGGCATCCACTGCTGTTCGGAACTGTGACCAAAAGGGAGCCCAGTCCATAAGGTCCCCACTAAAGGTAGGGAGATGGAGTTTCGGGAGCTGGATATGCTTGGATCTGGTGTGCACTGCAATGGGATGTGAGGATGAAGGAACTAACTCCTTCTCCTTGGATCCAAGCGCTTCTATTCTGCTTTGGATCTGGATGAGATCTTGATGGATGGGATGGTTGTCTCGGATGGTCGAATCCATGACTGATAATCTGAGCTGACTGAATGCTGTAGTCAGCCGGGTGTGAGCCGCCGAGTAGTCTTGCATTGGGCGGCGGTCCATGAGGTCTTCTAGATTGTCAATATCGGATCGGAGGCCAGCTGACGCACGCAGGGCTCTCTTTGTGGCCATCAGTCGGTTGATCAACGACCGGGTAGAGTCCACGCTGTCCTCAAACGTTTCAATGGCTGCTAGCTCGTCGGCTTCACTGAATGGTATTTCCCCTGGGACATCGACATATCCCATGATCTCTTCCTGAGACGTACAGAAATGTTTAGCTGTAGTTTCTAGTGACGTCAAACTGCCTGTCAGGTTGGTGATGTCATACGTAGAGGGGTCTTCATCTGCTAGCCGGAGATGTCGGTTCCTCATCCGAGTCACGACGCCTGTCAATGAAGACCTGCTCTTCTTGAGCGTGAGGTATCCTTCCAATGACATATTGAGAGCAAAGACAGTGAGTCTAATCTTACGTAAAGCTTACGATGTTAGCTTGATTGAGGGTGATTCCAAAGGAGTAGGTTGCGGTTCGGATGATTGCGATGGAGTCCGGAGTAGAACCAGTCTAGATCCGGCTCGAAGGACCAAATGTTTGTTGGTTTGAAATTATAAAAGGAATTACAATTCCTGCCTGCGACGAAGTGTGTACTAAATCCAAGACCAGGGTCGTAAGGCCTGGTGGTTGGTTGCTTGAGGAAATAGCAGAGACACTCTGTCCTAGATCGACTGATACTAGTAGCTCAAGTAATACAAGTAAAATACTTATTATTAAAGGCTAAGGATAGACAATGTACAATGTTGAATAAACTACCATTGTGAAGACTGTGAGGCATGAGGTGAGGTAAAGCATTTTATAGGTGAAAGAGGAAAGGGAGTTGTGAATGCATGGAGTGATTTGATTGGTTGGTAAAGGATAGGAGAGAGAGATGACCATATAAGGGAGAGTACTGAAATGCTGCATAACACAGATTAGTTCAATTAAATTGTGAGGTGTAAATTGAAGTGGATGAAAGAACTGGTAATTGGATGTGTGTTGTGCTGAACTGGAAGGGATGGACATGATGGATGAACAATAATTAGTTTAAGACAGTTTAAGTGCACATGCCTGAACAATCAGGAGGTTAGATTATTGGAGATGGGAAGATAAAATTTTGATAGATCAAACTATATGCTTTGAGCTTTTTAGGATTACATGATTTTTATACTTTGTAGTTTTTTGACAGGGTATAGGTGTGCAGACAGACTTTGTAGCCAGACCTCAAAGGAACTTGTCCAGCTAGTATCCTGTAACCTCTTGTACTCTATTTACTTGCCATGCAGTTTTTGTAACTACCCAAACAGAGCAGTTATTGATTGTGCATTAAATTGCATTTGCAAGCAAATGTGTATACCTTATAGCTTTAGTGGGAATCAAACTTGGTGGTGTGCTCTCGACCAGTGTCAATTATAAAATTAGACTTAACAGATTATATGCAGTGAAGGGCATGGACATAATTATTTAGCACAAGTCTCATGCTTGGCATAGCAAGTGCAGTAGGTATGAATTTGAGTCAATGAGATGCTTCATGGAGTTTGAAAGCATGATCGAGAGCATCATTTGGAGGCTTCACATTTATAAGAATGTTTGGAATCCTGTGAGCGGCAATGAAAAAAATCCATAGACAGTGGCAATGTTACAAGCGAACATCACCCCATGCAAGTAGAGTGCAAGTTATCTTTGGGTAATCACTTCCAACTGTAGCTAAATAATACTTTCTTGAATAGTGCAATATAATTCTTGCAATATGAGATAGTTAGCAGACCCACTCTACCAGGTAACAATTCAGATATATATAGGTGGTATTTGATTTGGCACTGCCACCATCAATTATATAGCAAATTGAATTTGCCATACATTTTTAAGGCTTCACTATAATTATAAGGCATGTATAATATAAGTTAACAAGTTGTATACATGTGTGTTGTTGAGTCTGTGGATTGCATGCGCCATAGTACACTGCCAAGAGAATCGTTATCCCTCTCTGGTACACAGAAAAGTTCTTCTGACAAGAAAGTTTCCAGATATGCCAAAACCACAAAATGTCACTTACACTTCTTTCCTAAAGTCCAATTCTGTTAAGGAGAGCAGATTTTTGATCCATTCTCCTATAATGAACATGAGCACTAGCACATATTGATGTGTATCACTTTGATTAATTCACTTCAACCAAAACACATTGCAGCAATGAAGAACTAAGCTGTGCATGTGTGGTGTTGCAGAAGTGCTCCAAAGTTTGTGAGAGCTCTGCTAGTGCAGTGTCTATTTATGTAGAGACAATACTGTAAAATAATAACTCAATGTCTTACTGTTTCATAAATATGTGATTTACAGGGACAGTTGTGCAATAAGAATATTCATGCATAGCTTAATCAAATATGCATACACAAATCTAAGGTTTGCACACAACATCATTTGGTGTAATCAACACCAGAAATGAGTCAATTGCAAGAGCATGGCAGATAGACAACATTATCTGTATGCCAATTTCAGACTTAACATGAAGCTCTATAACTGGCACATATGTCACTGTGGTACATAAGCCAAAAGGACTTGGAACAAAGGACTTGGAACATGAACATAAGCAAAATTATATTAAATATGGTTGAGATAGTAAGATATGGAATAGTGAATGAGTTAAATTATAGTGTTCCAAGTAACCAAGCTTCTTTCATACTGGAAACAGGGTTCATGAAATATAGCCAGATGGAAATAGTGGGAAATAAACAGAAGTGCCCTCCTAACTAACATCTGACAACTCAACTGCTTGCAGATTTTAGCTCTAAAGGTTGTGATGATGACATCATCAAAAAAGAGTTCAGTAATAGGTCAGCTGCCTATACACAAGAGCCATCTTAAATCAGCACCACATCATCCTACCACCTCCTCCTCACATTCTCCTCTTCCATCCCCACTCACTCACACACACACTCAGTGTTGATGACCCATTGTGTCCTTTAGGGGAAGCTATCATACAGAGTAGAGCATACCTGGTCCATGCAAGTTTCAGGCTATAGCTAATGAGAGTGGATGGGTGGGAGTGGTGTAATGCTAAGCTGTGAAGCATTAGAACAATAGATGAAACACAAAATGATAAAAATAATCCTACATGCACGACTTAATGATGTCATCATCTAGTCATAAATGGAAAGAAACTACATAACTTCAATTGCGTAAGCATTGACTATAAGTCACTAAAAATAGTGCAGACTGGCTATTATTATACTAATGTAGGTTCAATGTCTTATGCTCTACATGCAAGGCAAGACATAAGTGCAATAATTCCTCACAGCCTATATGTACTTTTGAGCGAACTTGAGAAGTTTATATGCTCATACAATCTACTATAATCTGATATTAAAGCAGTAAATATTACTCAATTAATTGTTGATTGGGTATATATGGAGGGTGGCACTAATTACTAATGTATATGTATGAGCAATAAACATGTTTACCGATGATTAGTTGTTAAGGTATTGTCCAACTCCAGTACCTTGGAAACATTGTGTGTACAACAACTACAGCTAACCATTAGTTGGACACAAAAAAGATGTCTACAGTATACTTCTATGGATATTTTGTTAACTACAACAAAATGACCTTAACATTTGTTATATATGCCATCATTTACTGGTGTCACACTAGTCACTTGGTGCTCACTCCAGCAGATCAGATCTGTACAGTAATTTGCAAGAAAAATATGCATTAATCCAACAGAGAGTGATTATCATTTATGTCAAGAAAGATTATTAAAGCCCTGCCACAGAATTATGGACAACATGACAGGCCATCAATTAGTCTTCAAAAGTAACTGTACCCCTGCTGCAGTGGGGGAACGATTAAAAAAAATTTGGTTACTACTTTGGAGCTCAATAGATTCTGTAGACATTACTTAATATCTAGCTCAAAAGATGGATCTCTTTGTCTTTGATGCTAAAAATATTGCATAGGTATATATAGCCATGCCAAAATTAGGGACCTCAAAACGGCATGCCTTGACAGCTGTGGCAAGAGGAAACTGTATTCTACAAAATATTATTAGGAGCTGAAGAACGGATTTATATTGTGTCACTCTTTAAAGCTGGGAATGATGAGATGGCTGGTAATTGCAGGGGGGAGGGAGAATAGCTATGGGGAGTTGTGAGACCAAAACTGATGACAAGAGTGTTGGCAAGTAAGCTCAGTAAGTTTGCAGAGAAACAGATACTAACAGGTGGTCAGGGTGGATTTAGGCCAAGGAGGTAATTTGCTGACCAGTATCTAGTGTGACATTATGAGGTCACACATTTGTGGTCTGAACAAGACATAATACTGTGTGGGGAGAAAGATTGTGGAAAAAGATGAAGAATTTGCAAATGCTTGTATGAAGGGTAAGTCTGTTATTAGGTGGAGAGGTGTCTAAGTGGTTTGAAGTAGAGGCAGGACTGAGACAGGGTTGTCTTTTGTCACCAATTCTATATAGTTTATAGCTATGTATATTATTGAATAATTTGGAGGGAAAAGGGTTATGGATTGAAGTGGAAGGAACATAACGTGGATGGTTACTGTATGCAAATCATATTGTACTACTATTAGCATTAGATCATACAAGTGATGTTGGATGAGGCGATGAAGTATGCGATGAAGTGGAGATTTAGGTTTAATACTGAGAAGATAAATAAGCAATGATGGTCGGTGGAAAGTGTAGTGAAGAAGAATGGAAGATTAATAAGGAGATAATGGAGAATGTGGAAGCCTTCAAATATCTTAGTGTGGTTTGACTGGGGAATGAGAGGTGAAGATGGATAATATGGGAGTTATTAGATAGGCCATGTCTAGAACATGTATATAAAGTGTGGTGGACAGGAAGACAGCCTGCAAGAATTTGCATAATATTATATTTTAATAACACAATACATCTGCTCAGGTTAGTGTCAGCATCCCAGTGATGTTCATCACACACTATATGGCTTTCATGCATACAATGAATCTGGATTTGTGGCTCCACAGTTGAAGAGCTCTGCTCAGACAGGCAGGAAACATGCTGTAAAACCACAATTTTCAGCTATTGGGAGGCAGTAACATGCCATATAGACACTTCCACACACTTTGGTGATGTTTGTTTGTTTCTTTATTTATTTGTTTGTCTCTCTGTTTTGAGTGCTTGGTATATATATATATATATATGTACCTGTTGTAATGGGTGAAGGTCAGCCTGATGGAAATAAGTTAATCTTGACAACATGGATGTTCTACACATTGTCGTTATATAAAGACAGCTCACTCTGTGTGCTCCAAATGTATAAAAAGGAGAGGAAGTGCTCCTATAATTTTGATTAAAAAATCGTAACATTTTTTCAATGCTATTATTCATTGTTTAATCTGGCACCATACAACAGAGCAAGTTTAGAGAGCAGAGAGGGTTTTTTGTCAGTTGGTATGGCTAACATAATTCTACAATGTAGGGTATGATCATTTTCTGTTGAGTTCACAGCCCAAAAGTATTAAAATTATATATTACTATAAAATCACTTACCAAGTTTTCTGCATTGTTATTACCCGAGTCATGTGTATGTAGTATTAATTAAGTCGGGTTGTCTATCGGCATATTAAAATTTTTCAAATTTATACATGTACGTTATATAAATAATTCTCATAATAACGAGAATATTGAATAAAATTTTTTAATTCAATATTCTCGTTATTATGAGAATTATTTATATAACGTACATGTATAAATTTGAAAAACGGACTGTTTCTTAAGATACAAATACATAGCACTAGTTTTGTCCAAATACTAATATACTACAACAGAAAGATCAGAGAAAAAATCTCAGACTAGCTGACTCTTTGTGATGGAAATTTGGAGTCAAGGTTACAGCTGTAAGCCACCATCTGTTTCCAGGTCTTCCCAACAGGAAGGGTACCCATGTTCAGGCCTCTTTTGATACCCTTCTGAACTTAGCTGTAGATCCAACTACCCATGTATGTATTCAGGCTGCAGCTAGGAAGGAGTCAAGGACTTGGATCCATGCCCTCTCCATGTCATCTTTAGGCCACCGAATGGATGATGATATGATCAGGGTAGTTACTGGTTAGAATTTGGGTGACCCTCTCTGTCATCCCCACAGTTATCTGCAGTGTAGGTCCCACCTAAGTCAGTTTGCCACTCATTGTCTCTGTTGTTGGAAGTGTCAAGGCTGTTTTTCGAAGCATGTAGCTATTATTGACATTGTTCACAGATTTCTTGCCAGTAAGTATTCCCTCTCACCTGTAACCTTCAGGTATTTCTTGCTAGGATGGCAAAAAACCTGATGGGGCTTCCTTATCCCCTGGAAGAATGGCTGTATTCTTGTGTGGGATATTACCTGTGTGCACACTTTTGCCCCTTACCCACCTACTGTCTGAAGGTCTTGGTGTAGTGGCAAATACAGAAGAAGGAAAAGCATGCCAATATGGCTGTTGCACATTTTTTGGTCCAAATTTGGATAGAAATCACTTGAGTGTTGGGAGCGGACGCATCTCCGTTCCATCTGGAGTTGGGAGGCCCTCTCAAGGTAAAATTCAATGAACCACATTTCCATCATTTTCTCCTTCAGAAATTTCCATTGCAATCCAGCATGGGACCACTGCAGCTGTGCTCGGTATACCAGTCTCAGCCTGCTAGTAATGCCTATATCAATTTACAAAATAATTTTTTTTGTTTCCCTTTTTATTATCTAGTAGCTATAATAACAGCGTGCATGTGTTACATTCAATGCAGTGTATCTTCAAGTTGTATGTAAGAAAAATAAAAATGTGTGAATACAATAAAGAACACCATTTGTAACATAATTATTTACAATGAAAACCCCCAAAGGCCACTTGTTTGTCTACAAAGAAATGCATTGTTAACTTTTGATACAATATCCAAGTCAAATTTTAATTCTTACACAGCGCACTTCAATAAAGAGAGAAGAGTGTCTGCATTAATAAAACAGTACACACACAAAAACATATGCATGCACAAAAATAAATCAAATATCACGAAAAACAAACAAACAAGAGTTTAAGATTTGCAAGATTTTCATTTCTCTATGAGAACTCGGGACTCTGATAGTTCTGGTTATTATCGTCGGAGTAGGGTAGAGCATGAAATAGGTGTACATCGGAGGAGTAGCACTGTGAGTATTACTGACAGTGTCTATGAAGTTGTAGAGGTATTAATCTATGGACTGGAGTGTGAGAAGGGGAGTGAAAACTTGAGAGTTTAGTAAAATGTGTTTCTCATGGCTCGATCTTCTAGTGCATAAATGTTTAGGAGAATTGAGTGGACAGATGAACTGGAACTGGAATGGAGGGGAGAGGAGGTTCTAGGATATGGTAAATATGTCTGGAATCCAATTGTTCATCTTTCTTGGAAGACATGCAGAAAACTGTTTGCATGTAAGTTTTCATCTGCTCACTCTTAGCTACTGCGAAACAGTCTTTTCCAGTAGTGTCAACTTTGTTGGGATCAGCCCCAAGTCTCAGTAGCACTTGGACTGCATTTTTATTTCCCTTCTGTGCAGCAATGTGCAGTGGAGTAGCATTGTTGAAGTCAGTGGCATTTACACTGCACCCTGCCTTAGTAAGAGCAACCAGGCAACCTTCCAGATGATCAATTGAGTTACTTTTCTGGGCTGCATTGGTGACTATCCAGTGTATGGCTGAGAAGCCCACCTTCATGTCTGCTGTGTCTACCTCTGCACCTCTAGAGATGAGAGATTTGATCACATCATCTCTAGTGTGCATGGCAGCATAATGGAGAGCAGTCATCTGATTCTGGTCGGATGAGTTGACGTCCACTCCTGAATCCACCAGTTTCTCCACTTTGTTCAAATCTCCACGTGCACAAGCTCCTAGAAGAGTGATCTCTTCCTGCAGTCTTTTATTCTCCGCCTCCATTTTGGCTGTTATCTTGTATGGAGGACTCTTCAAAAAGCGATGTCTTTGGACAGATCTCAATCTGCGAAGACTAGCTGAACGAGGGTGATACCCACGTTGTGAACTAATTCTACGAATTAGTTTGTGCTTCCTTTTGGGAAAAGCATTGTTTACAATTACTGACTCTGCACTAGTTGCAGAGATTTGTTCTTGATTCATTAAAATAGGGCGCACTGCCCCTCCATCGGGTAGCGTATCTTGACTGTGATTGTTGCCCATCTCAAGTGCGATCGTTTTAAAAACTATCAGAATGCTCCGTATTTTTATACCATAAAACTAGTGTCACCACAGTAAACCGGATGTAGACAGAGCGTTCTATTTTGCGCAACCATGGAGTGCTACGGTACATAGCTACCAACATTCACAGAGTCCCATATAGAGTTCAACTTTAATTACCTAGGCAGCTTGGGTCCAGGATGCAGAAGTGAATAAATGATTTTGGTAACTAATTGATTTTGGCTAGAAAAGGGGTCACGGACAGATTCAGTCATTGTGCTTATGAAGGGAGTGCCTGGTAAGGGACTTCTCGGATAATAAATGGAGGCCTATTGACACCAGTCTGTATTAGCTGGCCTGTCAAGGCTGTCATTGGTGCCATATGACACCAATGTGGTTGTATAATTTTTTTCCTGGTGTCCAACTAAGGCTTGGTAGCTAGTTGTCCTGCACAATGCTGCCAAGGTTACACTGGAAAAATTGGACAATCCATTGACAAGCAAATCATCTGGAAACAGGATTCATGCACATGCACACACATGCCTAGTACTTATTTTCACCCTCTACATCTTACTGATTGACGATCTAATCATAGATAGTTTAACCCTCTTACCATCGGTTTGCTGGGAGAGTTTCTCTCTTAGGTTCTCACTTTCTTGCTTCAAAATTTACTGGAGTAGCTATCTGAAGCCATTCTCTCATTGTCAGTGGCCTGGCATTTTTCTGCTGCACAGCTTTCATCAAAACAATTTTATTTCTTAATGTACCTATAAATGTGGTGATGAAGTACTGTTTGTGCATGCATTATCTTGCATAATTATAGAGGATAAGGCACTGTGCCTATTATTACAAACACGCCTATATCTACAATAGCCAGTCCGCACTATATTTAGCGACACAGCAAATGTTCAAGTTACGGTGTATATTTTCTTTCTGGTGTGTAGTGCCAGCATATCCTCTTCAATCCCACGGAATTTTTAGGAACATTTTTGTCTTTCATCTCTCTTTCCCTCTTGGAGCACAGCTTAGCATTACATCATCTCCTCTACCTACCCCCCACATTATTTACATGATCCAAACTCCAGAGTGTAATTGGCATGCTCAATTCTGTCTAATATTTTGTAAAAGAAAAATGCTAATGGGTCAACATTATTTGTGTTATGTGTGGTAGGGTGTGGGGAGGGGAGGAGGGGGAGGGGAAGATGGGGAGTGGAAGAGGGGGAGGGGGAGGGGGAAGGGAGGTGGGGGAGGGAAGGAGGGGGTAGGGAGGAGGGGGAGGGGAGTAGGGGAAGAGACTGCTTCAGGACAGCATTGCTACAAGGTAGCTGACCTATTACTGATGATGTAATCATCACAACTTGTAGAGCTACACTCTGCATGCCAGTTGACAGTCAGGGGAAGCACCTCTATTTTCATGACTTTGTTTCCTGCATGAAAGGGTAACTACATTAATTACAACACTTCGTTCATGTTGTAATTCTTGACATTCTCCAACACTTTCTATTTCCTCTACTTGTCATGCTCGTCATCTTTTGGTGATTCTACGACCATGTGTGTATATATGTAGTTATAGAGCTTCATGATAGTCTAAATTTGGCACAGCAGGGATAATGATTTTCATAATATATATATCTGCAATGCCCAAGCTCACTTCCATGCACATGAAGGTCCAATGTGGACTGAACACAGCATTTGGTGTAATAAGCATCACTGTGATGCAGACATTCATCTGTACACCTGATCTAGAGTTAGGACTACTTCATCTTGTGTGGTCTTACATTGCTAATTGATATTAGTATCCACAAGGTTTTCTGCTTGGTTTCTTCATAGAATTGCAGCAGTACTGTTCACTAACAGCTGCTACTTGATCACCATAAGCTTCAATCTCAATTAAGATTTGCCTCTAGCTCAATTACATAGTGGGAGTGCCTGTGACCACACCACTCCTTTGGAAAACCAAACCTCCAGTAACATTGTAAATGGTCAAGTTATGGTTAGCATAACTCTACGAATATACACCAATACACGCCACCCTCCTCTCCCCAAAACAGTGTAAAATTAACTATAATTATTACTATTATTATTATTACTACTATTATTATTATTACTATTACTATTATTTCTGTTGTTGTTGTTATAATTAATAATTTTATTTTTATGTTATAATAATTAATAATTTTATTTTTTCACATCCAGTTCATGTGCTGGCTGCATGTGCCGAGGTGGTTTTGTAGCACATGGGGAATAGCAAGTTTACGCAAGTTTAGTTTTAGTGTCTCATTATTCCTGATGAAGCTAGAGCATTTAGTCGAAACGTCAAGAGTATAATATTTCGAGTTGATTATTGAGAAGGTTATTGTAAAACTTCCATTATCCGCTTCCTGACAGACCCATTAGTTGATATCAGAGGTCACCTAGACACTTAGAAAACAGGAAATCTATCAGCAACAGAGAGTAATGTTGCTGTATCAATATTAAAATTAGGATATTGGCTCAAGAATTATCTAGTAAGATAACAAACTGTGCTGTCCTTTATCCAATGACCTTTATTCAAGGACCAAGTATCCTGACTGCCCACTAGTTGACATCAAGGTCAATTAATTTGAGCAAGCACTAGAGAAGTGAAAATTGTAATAGACCACAATGATACTCTACATTAACTTTCCTCTTTTTCATCTTTCTCAGCCCCTTGGGGAAACCTACTTTCTTTGCAAATTATAATATTGCTATATGTTTTAAAATTTTAAATCACTGAATTAAAGCAATTTGAAATGGTTAGTTTTAATTTCGAATTTTTTAATTTATTATGAACGGCAAATAGAAAAAGTGACAGGAAACACTAGAAAACTCTGCAAGTGATGTAAACTTTAGGATGCAGTGCTTTTATGTCCATTGCCAATTGTTCTTTATATAATGTATATATATTACTGTCTGAATCTGCTCAATATTAGTGTGAAGTGAAGTTGAAGATTGAGCCGTGATGGGGAAAAAAATGATATCAAGTGTTTTATTTTATATGTAAATTGATGCCACTATTAAAAAAATATGTGAAACACTATTTCTCCACCCCTTCCACCTCCTTTTTTAAACAGGTGAAGCACACAGACAGATTTCTCTTGTATAAAACAAGAATGCATAGAACTTGTGCATCCCATGATGTGCTGTGTCAGATCAACTTACTTGCCCTTGGGGTGAGTTTTGCCTAGAACTTGTCTTGACAAAGTATCGACTTACATAAAATATAGTTTTAAATGAGGATATGTTGAAGCATAAATATTGATGGTTAGTGAAGCGTAGGAAAATTATGAAGGTAGTTGCCGAGATGGCACTAAGGGTCAGAGAGATATAGTTGGGGGACAAACTGGATCTAGTTATTGACAAGTTTTGTAAGCTTCTATGGAAGAGGACAGAAGCTTTAAACATGAATTTAAGGTAGTCAAGTTTTCTGTAAGATAAAACTATCACAACTCAAATAATGATATAAAGCCAAAAAATGTATAAAAATATTTGAAAGTGTTTATGGTATTTCATTTCACTGCATCACAATTGTTAAAAAGTCAAAACAAATATGGTGTACCATACTTTTACTGCTAGGGCAGCTTATCATGTGTGAAATCCATATAATGCTCATCAAGGTCCAGTGTGTAGTAAACATCATATCTGTTGTGTGATGAATTTCGTTTTGATACTGGTGCTGATCTGGACATCTAATCTTGTGTCACTGATAATCTATTCTTCTGATGAGGGCTAGAGCATCTAGTTGAAATGTCGAAAGAGAAGTTGATTATTTAGAAGGTCAATGTAATTTCAACTAAGAGTTCGTTGAGAATCTATTCTTGCTTTGTTTTCCCCTTGCCAATGATGGCACTCCATATTCTTGCTTGCTTCTCTAAGCTTGAATAAATTTGTAGCTCACAGCTCCCGAGTTTCATCTCTATTATTCAAATCAGGACCATTAGCTCAATTGCATAGTTGGAATTGCTCTGTGACTTCAACTAGACATACACAAAATAAGCATTTGAAAAATAACAATACTTCAATATTATTATTTATCAAATTTACCATGAAACATATGCTTAAGTTACAAGAAATGTTATTAATATATTTAAAATTACTTGTTGTATCATTATATTTAGTAAAAATGGAAATCACGTCCAAATCACCCGTAAAGTTCATCGACATATCCTATTCTCCATATACGTAAAACAGGGTTATTGTTGTTGTTGATGTGCATTGCTTGGTAAAGATCGTGTCCTCCATCTAATCAGCAATGTTCTTGTCCTTAACTACCTCAGAAGCTAAAAGAAGATTTGAAATCACCTGTCACATTAAAGAACTAATATATAACACCAATAACACGATAGATGTTTTCTGCAGTTCATTACCTTTAACATTGTATTTTTAAGACATGAAATGAAATTGAATGAAATTGGTAAATGTGGCAGCAAGTAGAAGCCTTTAATCGAAAGGATGAGTGTTTTCTAAAATGTAACCAGGGGGCATGGCATGGCATGTGAACTTAAAATAGACTTCAGCACCCACCCACACTTGCTACTTCGGCACTAGTCCAGGTATATACTCAGATTTTGAAGTCTCCCAATTTTGGCTGCAGGTATTATAACGATGGCATAGTTATACCTATGCAGCATTTTTAATGAGAGCACCCCTTTTGAGTTATATGTGAACTTCATAGTTAAGTATACAGAATCTATAGAGTTCCAAAGTTGTAACCACAAGTTAAAAAAAAGTTTTTTGGTCCTTCCCCCAAAATACATACACGATGCTTATCAATGGGATCACGAATGGACACAAGTCACTATCTCTGTACAGTTAGGTGGGCTCTGTATTCAAAGTCAAAAATCTTCTATCCTGGAGGAAGCCTTGGTATTCTGGTCATGAAAGATTTTCCCCAAAGGGTGCAAAAACATCAGAAATCTTGGGACTTAGTCAAGGAATCAGCTGGTACTGACATAAAACTGATAGAACAAGCACCTATGAAAGCTCATGCATGTATTCTGGAGCTTCAGCAAGAGAGACTGGTGTTTGGAATGTTCTACCAATATCATGTTTGGGATTGTGCATGGTGTCAGAATGGCTGTTGGTCTCCGGCTATGCTGTGCAGATCCCGTTTGTGCCACTGCTATGGAGCAGAAGTAGATAATTAGCCACCCACAGACTCAGCTACCATTAGAGTAATGGATGACATCATTCGCTGCACTAAATGACTTTATCCACAGATTACCTCTCATCAGCCAGAGTGCCCTCTCATTTAGAACCAGCCAGCCTCTCATGCTTTGATAGTAAGGGACTCGATGGAGTATCAGTGATACCTTGATCATCAAGTGGCAAGTTGCTGGTGTGGGACACAACCTGTATTGATAATTTGCACCATCTTATATCACAGTTGCTGCTAGTTAGGCGGGTGCAGTACCTAGTTAAGTTGAAAATATGTTATGCTATAGTGGTAATAAAAGATGTCCACATGTGTTTCCACAACAAAGTCTACAAAGGCCAGATTTGAATCGAATACATCTTGGTAAAATATAAATATAATCTATAGCTTATTTATACTCACAGGTATAACCATTAAGAGGTAATATATCATATGAAGATGAGTCCAGATAAAGTGGCAGACCTCAACTAGAGGGGATGTTATCATTATAAATTGAAAGCAACTTCCACATTGCTATGATCAAGTAAGGGTTAGCAAACAGCTATGAAGAGTTCTTTTAGTGTTCTAATAGCAGACTTAACCAAGCTAAGCCATAAACCCTAATCTTCAGGGGAAACTTCTATCCCAGGAGTGAACTACGTACTACCTCATGGTTTTCTATACCAGAATTGGTGTAGGATAAACATTCTGCCAGGATTTTGCAAGTTTTGCAATAATCTCAGTGTTAAATATGAATTATGCTTATCTTTGGAAAGTTTTAGTTGTATAACTATATTTATTCATTTTATTTATGATTTGAAATTTAGCTCAGAACGCACCAGAATAATTATTGATCACAGAGCCATGTAAAATAAAAATAAAACCCTGGGTGAAATGCACCTGGATCACCATTGGCTAGGTATGCAGATGCCTGCCACTCAGTAACCTTACGTCACCCCCTCCCCCCCATTCCTATTCAAAACTGTCTTCTTATGCCACCATGTGAGTTTATCTGAAGTGAAAAAATTTGGGAATGTTTACTGCATACCAGTTCTATTACATTTTATAAGTTCTACTGCCATGTAGAATTGTGGGGTGTTTTTTTTTGCTATGAAGGGCTGAAGCTTCTCGCTGAAGCCTTCTCATGATGAATGCTCAAGAAATTCTTTTTGCAGCCGTCCCTTCAATAGATCCTGCCTTAACTTGAAGCCTTTTGAGAACTCTGCATTAATTATAGCCAATCTCATAAACAGAAGGCTACCTCAGTTCCTTCTTGCCTGTGCAAACATCATTTGGACAATCATCGTGAACTTACACATGGTTCCTGGAGAAGGGGTGTAACTGCAATCAATTCCCTGTTTTGCCAGTTTCACAGTGATCACTATGAGGACATGCATTCCCAATCTTCTGGTCTGCAGAAGATTAGCAGTCCAGCATCTTCATCACCTAAGAGACATATCTGTTATTATCTCTGTACTTCATATCATTTTTGACTCTCCCTTGAAGCCAATGCTAGCATACCAAAATAGGTACACAATTCTAGGCCAGAGCTTAGTGGAACTAAGTATCACAGGAAATCATGAACCTTATTTGTATAAAAGTAGCTAGGTTAGTTAGGGGAGCTCCACACATCACATTACCCTTTTTCTATCTTCTCCACCTGACTCTGTGTTTGCTCATGCTATCCTCCATGACTTTTGAACTTTGAGTTTGATTCTACAATGGTGTGTACTATAATTATAGAGCTTCATGATAAATCTAAAATTGGAAACAGACAGGTAATGATATCACATTCCACCTGGCATGGTCACATGTAGACATGATAATTGGGTCACTCTGATGATGTTACACTAAACTGAAGAATTGAGTTTCATAATTCAGCATAGTCTTAGATGGTCATGGACTATTCAATTTTGTATAACTGTCTCTTATTTTCACATATTACAGGGCCGGAGCCTCCGGTAAGGCTGATAAGGTTTTGGCCTTACCAGTTTTGGGCAATACAAACTGGTAATAGTCATCAAATTCAAAGGTTTTGGTGCACATGTCAGTAAGCAAGTTGCTTTAAATAAGCTACTATGGCTTGTGCTGGAAAGTTTATCTTGCCTGAACTACCACCAGTTCCTCATCAGTCACCTGACAGCTATTCCTATCCTAAGAGGAAAAACAAAAGTTGTTTGGAGATCTTTTCAAGGATCATGGTTTAGGCAATGGCCATTTCTCCACTATGATGAGCCAAGGGGTGGCATATTGTCATATCTGTTTAACTGAGAGAAAAAATGCAAGTATCAAGTTCTGACTCTTCATTTGTAAGTTGATAAATATATTTTTGGTGTGCTACTTGCAGCATGCTGCATTTAATGTGATATTGCCATCTTAAAAATAATAATAGGATTTGCTAATTGGAAGGATGGAACAAGTGTGCTGAGAAAGCACAAGCAAAGTTGCAGTCATCGGCAAGCTGTCGAAGTAACAATAACCCTCCCAGCTACCACGGCTAACATTGCCGAACAACTATCACAAGCAGTTATAAAAGATAAACTTCACAATTGGGCTATGTTGCTCAAGATAATATCCTCTATTCGATATTTAGCAAGGCATGGTTTGGCTCTCCGAGGGGACAGCAATTATGAAGAAGATGGAAATTTTCTGCAAATTCTGAGATTAAAAGGGGAAGATGACCCCGGTGTAATTGATTCACTGAAGTAAAAAATGAACAAATATACATATGAGATTCAAAATGGCATTTTGAAAGTTATGGCCGTTCATGTGTTAAGAGATATTGCTGCTAGTCTTCAAATTTCTCCCTTTATAACTGTGATGATGGATGAAACCACAAATGCATCCAACAAAGAGCAAGCAAGCATTGTTTTTCAAACAATAAGGAATTGGAGAGTTTCTAGGATTATATGAAGTGCCTTCGATAGATTCATTGACGTTGATTAGCATTATGAACGATTCTCTCTGTAGAATAAATATTCCTGTTTACAAATCCGTGGACAATGTTACGATGGCGCCAGCACCATGAGAGGGGCCAGAGGTGGTGTTGCTAAGCTTATTATGGATAAGGAGCCTAGAGGACTCTATATTCATTGTTATGGCCACTCCATCAACCTTGCTGTTAATGATGCCGCAAAACAAACAAAACCTATCAAAAGTGTCTTAGAAGTAACTCACGAGATCACAAAACTGATCAAGTATTTTCCACATAGGGAAGGGTTATTTAGGGAGTTGAAAAGTATGCATGACCTAAAGTCTGGCATCCACTCTGCAGGAATGAGATTGCTTTGTCCTACAAGGTGGACTGTGCATGCTGATTTACTTAAAAGAATTATGAGGTTCTTATGGACACTTGGGAGGAGGCTTTGAATATTACTTGTGACACAGAAATTAAAGCAAGAAATAATGGAGTATTTGCTCAAATGAAGACATTTGATTTTGCTTTCGGAACAGTGCTCGGAGAAATGATTTTATGTCATTCAGAGAACCTCAGCCGAACTCTTCAAGCTAAGACAATTTCTGCAGCTGAAGGTCAACAGGTAGCTAAATTAGTTATTACTACAATCAGAAGTCTTCGGGAAGATGAAGTGTATGACTTATTTTGGGCAAAGGTATTGAAATTTTTGGAATCGATGGATATCCAGGACCCACAATTACCATGCACGAAGGAGACCAGCAAGATTAGAGGATAGCGATTCTAGTGGTCATTTATCACGAATATCCAAAATATTTTTATAGGCAGCTCTTCTATGAAGCATTAGATAACTCTATCAATTGCCTCGTTAATTGTTTTGATCAACCAGGTTACATGATATATTGTCAATTGGAACAGCTACTTCTTAAATCAAGCCTTCAAAAAAAATTTGAAGAAGAATTTCAAATTTTAACCAATTTTTACAACGATGATTTTAACTCAGATGTGTTCTCAAGGCCTAGCTTATTACTTTAGGTGTTTAATTCAAACAAAGGAATGAAGCAGGTAAAACAGAGTTACTATATTTGATATCAGAGATCATTTCAAGAGTCTATCAAGTACCCATAGAAGTCTTCTCGATCAAGTTGTGAGAGTGTTACAGCTAATCTTAGTGATGCCTGCGATTCAGAGGTCATTCAGTGCTCTTCAAAGTGTTAAGACTTCTCTTAGGAGCACAATGCTGCAGGAAAGACTCAACAATCTGATAGTTCTCCATATTCACAAGGAGTGAACAGATTCCTTGGATCTTAAAGAAGTAGCTAATGACTTTGTGTCTGATTGTGAACAGATTGCGTATATTTGGTACATAATTATTTTATACATTGGAGCAGGGGAGGCTCCATAGGGGGGGGCAATTGTAATAAATAATAGTAACAACAACTCAAAATTAGTTATAATATAATAAAAAAAGTAATAATAATACAAATGATAATAATAACAACAACAACAATAATAAAAATGCTAATAACAACAACAGTATTAAAAACAACATGAACCAGAACAATAGTGACAACAACAGCAATAATATAAACTACTTTATGCATGCATAGGCTGTACTACTTATATGTGTAAGGTAAGTGATTTCTATTGCACATTATTATATGTTGTGTGTCATAAAATTTTAAGATAACTAACATATATATTTTGTGCATCTTATTTGCTTGTTTGTTCCTTTGTTTGTTTTAAGTGCTTAGTATATGTCATAATTATTTTGTAGAAAATTCCATAAATTTAATTCTGCCGCTTAAATTTTATTGAATGCCAATCAAGCCGCAATCAACAAGTAATAATAGGAGATATTTAAAAGTGATGAAAACATGTAGTTTTTGTTTTGAGATTATGGAGCTAGAATGCCTAATTAAATAAAAAAATATCAAGCAATTTAATGATTCTCTCCCCTCTATATGTAAGGACAGAAAGCTGAAGGTTTCCTAGAGCGTCCTTGACAATATAATTATGTGTAGATTTTACAATGCACTCCCTTAATTCCTCACACCTGCCCAACTTCATTCTACATTTTTTGCTATGATTTCTGCCGTAGAGTAACCACCTTTGCATTTTACCTACCCACCAATTTTTATCTTTGACCATAACCTAATAATACAACCATTTACAAAAAGTGTACTATATATAGCTATAGCTGGAGTCAATGCTTTGTAAGACAAATTCTGGGTGGAGGTCAGCCTGATAGAAATATGACATCATGGGTGTTCTACACATTATCGTTATATGGATACTCAAGACAGCTCACTATGTGTACATAACTATCTGTAAAAAGAAAAGGAAGTGCTCCTATATCATCTAATGGCTCAAATGTATTGATTTACCAAAAAACGTAACATTTTTTCACTGGTTACTGTTCAATCTGGCGCCATACAAACAGACTAATATTGAGCAAGTTCAGAGAGCAGTAAAACACAATTGGTACACAATAAAGATCCTACACATACCACAATAACATGTCCTTGCTCTCAAACAGCAACCAACAACAGCAATAAATACCCACATCACTCGTTCAGTTTTTGGGTGTTTCCAGCTTAGACTGGTCTATCTGCAGCAAGAGAAAAATTTAAGTTGTAAATTAGAATAAAAAAATAAACAATACCACATTGCTTTAATAAGTGGTTATTATTTTAATGTATTTTTGTTGTTTTATTAATATTACTATCATTATAGTTGTTCTTTTTATTATTATTATATTAATTATCGCGTGTTGCACACAAGTACACACACAACACACAACCCATATGACCATATCATACAAACAACAGCACACATAAACATGAACACAAATACACACACACACACACACACACAAAGCACATTCACACATACACAATATTCATGAACACTTATCAAGGTGGTCTAAAGTTTGTAAGCTATGCAGGTGGTTGAATCCAGATGAGAGACTCTACACAACCACAAGGACCACAGAGTGATGTCACTGCTTAGTAACAGCTGAATGGAAGAGACATCTAAACAACAGTTGCAATTGTACACATTTTTGTTGTTGCATACTTTAAGGTCTACCTGCTCCCTCACATGATCTAGACCACCATCTCTGTGGCAGTCCACTGGAGAAGAGAATGCTTCCCCATGACTCTCTCCATTCAAATCAGCTGCAGTTTGCTATCATCTCTTCTTTGTTGCAGCCATAACAAAGGAAATGTACCAATTCACATTGTTGTAAAGGGGATCGGTGAAGAGTCTGTATTGAGGCTAAAAGATGATAAGATCCCTGGTGTGCCTGACATCATCTTATTATCATTATTATCATTAATATTATCATCATTATCATCATCGTTATCGTCATCGTTATCATCATCGTTATCGTCACCGTCATCGTCATCGTCATCATCATTGTCATTGTCATTGTCATCATCATCGTCATCGTCATCATCATCGTCATCATCATCATCATCGTCATCATCTATGCGTGAAGCGGTATCATCTATCGCAGGGGGTCCCCTCTCTGACTGGGCGTGGTCAAAAGCCTCCTTACCTTGCTCTCTAGGTGGTCTCTCCATCAAATCGGCTTCACTCCATGCTCCAGCAGCGTTTTTGGGCTCTCTACATCAGTCCCACCACCTCATTGCCAGCATCCTGGGTCGGATTCCTGATGTTTCTCCTCATTCGTCCCCCGCCCTGGCCTCCTTGGCTCTGGCCGCCGATAAACCAGCATGGAAGACGTGGATGTCCCCATCAGACAGCAATCCCTCTCACACTCTATCGATCTTGCATCCTTCGACCATCTTATTGCCACGGCTCCCAGCCCCCGTTCTAAGGCCCTTGCCCTGTCCACTGCTATTCCTCATGCTGGTGACTGGCTTAATGTCATTCCCTGGGCCTCCATCTCCTGGACCTGGACTTCAGACACTGTCTCGACACTGTCTCCAGTACTGGCTGGGTATGCAGATGGTAGCGAAGGGTTCTTTCTGCCCCATATGCCAGACTGCTTCCGATCCTCATGGTGACCATCAAGTCGGTTGTGGTGGGAATGGAGATAGGATTCATCGGCATGACGCTATCAGGGACACTCTTTTCTCTGCTGCCCAATCTGCTGCCCTCGCTCCCCGGAAAGAAGCGCCTGCCCTCATTCCTAGCTCCCACAGTCGCCCTGCCGACGTTTTCCTCCCTAACTGGAAAGGAGGGAAACCAGCAGCAATAGATGTCCACGTCATCTCCACCCTCCAGTTTGTTTGAAATTCACATTCTTATGATCACTTTGATGTTTATATCTGCTGTACAATGTGCTCCTATTAATGTTCATGCAGTCATCATTCACCCATCTACACCACCACCAGACCTTTACCAAAGCAATCATACAATTATATCTCCGAATAATCATTAGTGCACATGATTTAGTATGGTAAAGGATTATCTAAGTGGATGTAATCTACATGGGTACACACTTTTTAACTTTTTAATTTACAGTCATTGTTTTTCAAGTACTTTTTTGCTGTTGTATAATATGGATTCCTTGGAGTAATATATGTGGTTACAACCAATGATACATCAGTTAATTAATTAGTAATGGAAGGATGGATCTGCTTAGTATGAAAATCAATAAATTGATGTGATACAAGTATGGATCTGGTTGCGCATGACACACATCTCTCTTGTGACCAGAAAAGAATTTACGAAGAGTCATAATCTCCAATAAAACAGATAATTAGTAATTCCCAACTAGCTAAACCCTTAGAATATCTTAATGACCCCAAATCAGACTGATCAGGCTGATCCGATTGAGCCTGAGGTCCTGGCAATTGAAGCACTCAAAATGCAGTTTTTAAAAGTATATATAACACAAACAAATGTTACTCTCTGGTATATAAAAATTGTTTTAGCTAAGCCAGTAAGATTTGCCATCTATCCTTGGACCATGACAGACCTTTCCCGATTCCTAACACGACCCCTTCCTTTACCATTATGTCCTCCCTGTCCCTTATTTACTCTTTGTAACCGTAATTGGCAGTATCTGATCATCCTCTATAATATCAGAGTCACTATTTTGCTCGTTTATATCATACACATTATCATCACCTACAATATCTTCTTCATAACTTCAGCCAACATCTTGTCCATTGTCATAACATTTGATAACTCTCTGTCATAGATTGTCAAAGTTTGATGATACAAATGGGGAAAAAATACACTAAAAGGTTCATCAGCTCCTGCATGCCAAACATCCAATGAAACAGAGAAGCTAATCAGTTGCAGTGCAGTGGTGGAATATGATTTCTTTAAAGGCTGGCCAGAAAACAGACCACAAGGGTATTTATGATGCTACCAATCTGCTGAAAAATCTGCCGGTCCAGAACTAAGAGGTAGGTCTCTAATTTTTGCAAGCACAAAACACACATAAACACACACATATACTCACACAAATACATACACATACACAACCTGTGCATTGGTATATATAGGAAAACATTAAAAATTGTTTGAGCTCTGTGCTTATTGGGAGATATGTAATCATCTGCTATTCTACTTTAGGTACAGACTTTTAACAATTATCAATTTGTGAGCGCGGGGAAAATATTTTTCCAGCATGTCATAATTATTTTGAATGTTTGCTGCCCTCAAGTAGTATGGTAAAGTAAATCTAATTCCTGTGCTACCATGGTTATATGGGGGTTGGTTTGGATAAATATTATTGATGGGTTTTTATTTTACAGATGGTTATTTTAATTGAGTTAATGAAGGGTGGAGATCTCAGGAATCACATTCTGGAAATGAACACTAAAAGGTAAATATATTGAAGTTTACTACTATGATATTGTCTGTATCTAGGAATGGATGGGACCCTGACTAATCTGAATACCATAGGACTATATTTTCGGATTATTAATAGTTCTTTCTTTAATGTTTCTTATTAGCTACCAACTTTGTCAGCTTTCTTTTGTAGTTTTAACTCACTGTAATTTTTGTTTTTAAGGGTTAAGTTATTGAAATTCCTACTTTATAATGTTCAGACTCTTCTTTCAAAACTGATCTAGAATCTAGACTTTCAGCTCGAGGTTTTGCATGTTCTTTTTGTACTGTTTTTCTTCTTCACGAGGGCCATTTTTCAGCAGCTGCCTATAAAAACATGTGCAACCAAGGGTGGAGGACATTTTGATCAGTAGTTATGTGGCATGGTAGTAAAGTGAAGGTCATTAAGATGAACCTTGTCAAGAATTCATGACCTTCATTCTTTAATCAAAGTTAGGGTATGTCATGAATGCATCATAATTGGATAACACTTATTATGTCACAGATTTGTGACAGTTGTCCTGTAAGTGTTAAGTCAAAAAAATTGATTGCCCGATCCCAACAGCTCTTATAGCTTTGCTGACAGGCTATATGAGTAGATAATCGAAAGGTGAAGAAGAGTTAGAAGAATAACACTCTCTTTCTTGGCATTATCAGGTTGCCATTCACTTTCTCGCTGCTTCCCAATGGTTACCCCCACATGCAGTAGTTAGACAAGGTACAAAGGTTGTAGCTCACATGTTCACTGCTTCCCAATGGTTACCACCACATCTGGTTCTTTCAACACATCCATCTCATAGTATAACAACCTAGAAAATGTTTGACTAAACAATATTACGATGTTTCTTTTTCATGCATTATTATTTGTGGAAAACCAGTAGCTACAATGAAAATTTGGCCAATGAAATTTACTCTCAATAAATAATTAAGAGTTATATTTTCCAAAATTTGTTATATTTCTACGGTGAGATATTTGGAGTGTATATTAAATTGGTCTAAGCAACATTTGTGGCCCAACCTTATGGCAAGTAAACAAACCTAGTATATATATGTGTTTCATTCTATTCTTAGTCAGCTATGTACAGATAAAGGCAGTGGAATAATGATAGCATATACAAGAAATTTTATGAGTATAAATTATCTAAAACTTCCGTGAATGCATATTGACCTCGCAAAACAAGACTGACTAGGGCTATCTATTTTTTAAGGCAAGTTCTTAAAAAGTGATAAAAAGTACAATAAAATGGTTTTAGTTTGTATAAAACTTACCCCAGTGAAGTGCAGTACACCATGTGCAATATGAGCTTACTGAAGGTGACCAGAATATTTTATCATAATGGGAGGTATATCAAAAGAAAACCAAGGAAGGCATATTCATTGGTATAGTGCTGGATGGATGCTTGGATGATAACAAGATTGCATGCACACAGAATAATTATTTAACACAATGATGTAGTATTCCTTTGGTGTCATTAATTTTATCATACCTTTGCTGCTTATGCAGGCCATAAAGAAGGTTAGTACATTGTTCAGACTGCCACCTCCTCCTGGCTGCCTTAGGGCTATCTATGACATCATGATGCAATGCTGGTGGTAAGATCTTCATACATAGAAAATGAGGAGTGGTGCCATCTCTTATTATAGGAATGGCATTTTAATTCAACTCATTGTAAACCTATACCTTACCAGTAAAAAAAATTGTTCCATATAGCTCAGTGATGTATTAATAGTGCAAGTCCAACTACCATAGTTACATCTAATATGTGAATACTTCAGTCTTTTGCTTTTGTTGCATTTATAAAATCATCTAGGCATCCTGAAGCTGCCAAGCACCCATTCTTCTTTGATGTGACAGTATTGTTACAGAAGCCAGATTTCATGCTGCTGCAATGGAGCAGTGATGAGGTAGATATTATGTAGGGAGGAGGCTAGGACTCTGGGAGCTCCTCTGGAGACTGGACATAAGCTACACATGGACCTGGAGAAGACATATCTGGCAGGACCAGAGCAGGTGACTAGTTGGCAGCAAGATAGGGAGAATGCTGTACCAAGCCAGAACCAAGACAATTACAAACAGATCGACATTGAAGGCTTATATAAAGTGCTGGAGAGTAATTACGAGTTTGATGGCTATGCACAACCTAATATTGGCGAAGGTGATGGTGATGAAATGTCATAGAAGTGAAACCAGATAATGATGGGTATGTGATACAATTATGAACAGTTTATATTTTTCTAGAACTTTTATTAATATTGTTTGTACACAATCACATACCGTACTTTTTTTTACAATGTATATAATTATATTACCTTTTAGACTTGCAATATTTTGTACAGTTACATTTTTTAAACTTGTAGATTATTTTCAGCTGACATTATCAAATCAAATGTTTGGTATTTCTCTTCAATCACCTTTAAAAAAAAATATTTCCAATATTTCAAGCTCAAATGGTGGGAGAAGATTATATTTCCAATATTTCGAGTGCTCAAATGGTGAGAGAACATTAATGTTTGGCACCTAGGGTCCCATGCATTTATGTCTTGGGCACCTCCCCCACATCGTAATCTCAAACCATAAAACTCTGCTTGCAATTCATTCTTTTGTTGTAATAATCACTAATTCATGGTTTTTCTCTAGTATTTCATTTATTGCTTATTGATGGCCTCCCTCAAGGCTCAACAGAACAATTAATAATAATAGTAATAATAGTAATAATAATAATAATAATGGTAATAATAATGATAATAATTATGATACTAATAATGATAATAATAATGATAATGATAATAATAATAATGACAATCAGAATGATAATAATAATGATAATAATAATGATAATAATAATTATAACAATAATAATAATAATAATGAAAATAATAATAATGGTGATAAAAATAATGATACTAATAATGATAATAATAATTATGATAATAATAATGATAATAATAATGATAATAATAATGATAACAATAATGATAACAATAATATGATGATAATAATAAAAATAATGATAATAATAATGATAACATTAATGATATCAATAATGATTACAATAATGTACAATAATGATAAAATAATGATAACAATAATTATAACAATAATGATAACAATAACAATAAAATGACGATAAAAATAATGATAACAATAACAACAACAACAATAACAAAGAAAAGCTAAAAAAAAAAAAAAAATTAAATATATAATAAAAATATCTAATAAAAAATAATGAATAGCCTAGTAATAATCGAATAATAAATGCTATAACTGATTATGGTAGTTTCATTCTTGTTCCGAAGACATTAATAATTCGTGTATAGTGTCAGTACGTGTATGTTGTGTTCAAACCTTATACAGAAATGTTGTGATCATTCATCTCTTTCCCAGATGGAGCACAGCTTAGTGTTTATCTCACCTTTCCTAAGCACAACCATGTTCTCTCATGCATAGCCTGACTGTACTCACATGATACAGACAGACTCCAGACTATAATTGTGTGCTCCATTTTATGACATATTTTCTCTCTGTATAAGCAATGGCTAATGGTCCTACACTGTGTGTATATGTAGTGGGGTGAGCATTGGTTAGGAAGAGGGGTGTGTGTGCTGATTCTGCATAGCTAAACTCTTTTTGATGATGTCATCAATGTAACTTGTAGATTGTAAATATGTAAGGTCAGATGTCATTCAGGACAAGTACCACTGTATAATAGCATGCCACATCTATCTCTCTGTATTTTACTGTGTGTTAATCTATGTGTCACAAACCTGGTGCATCATGTATGAACCTTATTTGTATAAAAGTAAAAGTAGCTAGGTTAGTTAGGGGTGCTCCTTTTTTATTCATCACATTATCTCATATATGAACTCATGCATTGTTGTGCCTTTTTCTATCTTCTCCACTTGACTCTGTGTTTGTTCATGCTCGTCCTCCATGACTATTGAACTTTGAGTTTGATTCTACGACAATGGTGTGTACGATAATTATAGAGCTTCATGATAAATCAAAAATTGGAACCAGACAGATAATGATATCACTTTCCACCTGGCATGTCACATGTAGACATGATAATTGGGTCATTCTGATGGTGTGTACACTAAACTGAAGAATGAGGTGATTGAGCTTAGTGTTGAGCTTCATAATTCAGTATAGTCTTAAATAGTCATGCACATAATGGCTACTGTAACTACCTCTTATTGTCACATATTATAGAAGCAATAATCCATTGAATCTTTAGGTTAATGACTGCAGGATTGTTCCACACAGAGAACAGATGATGCACTAGCAATGTGAACAGTCTTTGGACAACTTACACAACTGTACTCAAGCACATACTGCATAAGTTCAGCTTAATTTCAATAGCTGTAAAACCTGCATGCATGATTGTTAACATTAATGAAAGAGGAATACAACCCTTTAAAGTGTGCTAATGCCCAGTGTTCCTTGTCGCAAAATGGATCCATAATCTGCTGTACTCAACAGCCCACCATATTAAGCAAGAAATGTTGCTTGTGGGGACAGTCATATCTTCAAATTTCCTAGTCAGTAGAACAATTCCATCCATGTGCCTTGCAGTAAGTAGAATTCTTGATATTGATAGCAATTTTTTAAATATTGTATTAAGGTACTCACCACTTATTATATACACACATACACACACACACACACGTGCAAACACAGACATACATGCATTTGCTTGTATATGCAGTCAAATGCACAGTCGATAACTATTCTGCATCGTTAGTAAGATTATGTAGGAATGTAAGTAGGTTATAGGATACTAATTGGACAATTTCTTTGAAGTCTGTCAGTCTGCCCTGTCTAAAAACCACGAATAAAATACAAATTAAAAAAAAAATCACCACAAGGTTTATAGTTTGCATGACTAAAATTGATGTCTTCCCTTGTGCACTGATGTAGTATCCTGCTGGTTCATTAGTTGACATAAGGTCAACCCAGTTGAGACACTTGAAAAGAGGGGAAGATAATTCTAGCCCGCACAAAGAAGCTATATCAACAATAATATCCTTTATGATTTTTTCTCCATAAATCATTTTGTAACCAAAGTTTCAACCGGTCTTCACCAGGGTAAATTATGAAGTGCTTTACATGTTTTCTGAGGCCATTTTTAATTAAGATCACTATTCAGTTGAACTGAAAACACCTAAACTGGAAACAAGCTCATCTTTGAACAAGCACCTCATTTTAACACTTTCCTAAAAGTAGCCCATGCTAAAAAAAGAAGTCAATTCAAAATAAAGCCCACCATGAGATCTGAATGTGCTTTCCCGAAATAATTTTCACCGGGAGATTAAATAAATATTAATAATCAAAATAGATAATAATAATAATAATAATAATAATAATAATAATAATAATAATAATAATAATAATAATAATAATAATGATAATAATGATGATGATGATGATGATGATGATGATGATGATGATGATGATGATGATGGTGATGATGTTGATGATGATGATGATGATGATGATGACGATGATAATGACGATGATAATGACAATGATAATGACGATGATAATGACGATGATAATGACGATGATAATGACGATGATAATGACGATGATAATGATGATGATAATGATGATGATAATGACGATGATAACGATGATGATAATGATGATGATAATAATGATAATAAGAATGATGATGATAATGATGATGAAAATGATGATGATAATGATAATAAGAATGACAATAATAATGGTTATTAATGATAATAATAATAATGATGATAATCATAATGATAATCATAATGATAATCATAATGTTAATCATCATCATCATCATCATCATCACAATAATAATAATAATAACAACAACAACAACAATAACAACAATAATAGTAATAGTAATAGTAATAGTAATAGTAATAATAATAGTATTAATAATAGTATTAATAATAAGAATACAGTAATATTAAAATTATGTGTATAACGTCAACTGCAATGATATTAATAGTAATAATAGTAATAATAGCAATAATAATAGTAACAATAATAACAACAACAATAACTACAATAACAATTCTAATAACAACAACAGAACATGAACCAGAACAACAATAACAACAGCAGCATTAATATAACCTACTTTATGCAGGCACAAACTGTATTAATATGTCGCTTATTAAATGCCCATCAAGCACAAAAGAAGATAATAACTGTACACAACAGCAACCATTAAGCAATAAGGAGATATTTATAAAGTGATGAAAAAAAAGTAATTTTTGTAGTTTGAGGTTATGGAGTCCTAGAATGCCTAAAAAAATATCACGTAAGGAACAGCAGTTTAATGATTCTCTTCCCTTTATATGTAAGGACAGAAGCCTGAAGGTTTCCTAGAGTGTCCTTGACTGTAGATTTTACAATGCCACACACTTAATTCCTCACACCCGCCCATCTTCATTCCACATATTCTGCTAAGGCCATAGTAAACACCTTTGTATTTCACCTAACCACCAATTTTTATCTTTCACCTTAACCTAATATTACCAAAAAAGTGTTATATCTACATACTACAGTCAATGCTTTGTTAAGACAAGTTCTGAGTGAAGGTCAGCCTGATGGCAATAAGTTAATCTTGACATCATGGGTGTTCTTCTCCTTGTTGTTGTATATGGATATGTGAGTGTGCTAACCTATACGGGGGTGAACACACTGGTCTGGCATCACCTGTCTCAATGGAGATGGATGTTTCTGGCGTGGTACCAGGAGCATTGCTGAAAACATCTTCGTTCTGCTGCAGGAGGGTGGTCATCTGGTCGTACTGCTCTGGGCTCAGTTCCTGGTTGATGTCGATGCTGTCAAGGCCAGGAGTGGGTTCCCAGCTGGGGAGGTCATCTATGTCCTCTGAGGTTGTTAGTCGACTTGAGAGCAAAAGCCTCCGGGTATCTCGTACCATAGTCACAAATGGTCAGTATGTAACGATGCCCCTCCAACGTTGGCGGCAGGGGTCCTACCATATCCATAGCTAATCTTGAGAATGGGTTTCTGATGATGGGAAGGGGCACTAGCGGGGCCTTGCCTGATCTTCGTGGGGCTGTCTTTTGGCAGATCTGGCAACGTCGGCACATGTCCTTGACGTCTTGGGTCAGTCCTGGCCAGAAAAACCGACTCTGAATTCATGATAGGGTTCTGGTTGTCCCAAAGTGTCCTGCTAGCGGGGCAATGTGAGCCATCCTGAGTGTCTTCTCCCTGTAGATGTGTGGCAGCACTATCTGCTCCAGTCTGGGGTGGTTCTTGGACAACATGCCCTGTCGACAGAGAACTCCCTCCGGGTTGTAGTAAAATGGTGACTTGGTCAGTCCAGCCGTCCTCCTCGATGCTGCTAGGGACTGGTCTGTTTGTTGGGCTTGTTGTAGCTGTTGTATCCCCCCATCCAGGGGAACTGGCTCGCCCCAGCGGTGGGCCTGCCTCTGTCTCTCTCTGCTTTGTTTGGTCCTAGTCTGATTGTTCTTAGGAGTTTGGTCCTCATCAGAAACTGGGTCGGTAGAGGCTGCTTCGTCGGTCACTAAGTTCTCAATGTGGATGGGTGTCGCTTGCCCACTCTCACAGTCTGTGTTGTGGTCTGACTCTGCTCCTGAAGCATTCTCTGCTGAGTCGGAACGATAGTCTGAGTTGCTGCTGTCTGGTGAGGATGAATCCGATGGCTCTCTATAGTTGATTGGTCGAATGCTCCTTCGCTTGGGCTGTTGTCTGGTCGGTTGAGCTCCCAATAATTCGTCAATACGGGGGATGTCATTACCCAGGACCACATCGTAGTCGATGTGATCAGTGACCACCATACGGACCCTACACTTAGAGCCATTGACCTTGAGTGTTACTCTGGTGGATGGTTGGGTTTTTGCCATGTAGAGACCCTTTAACATGATGGGTCCTTCATTCTTGAATCGTTTCCCCACTACTAGGGTGTACCAGGGACATGGTAGAACCAGTATCTCTTAGC
>JAQNBH010000016.1:18016588-18019088 GCA_028752905.1 Cladorhizidae sp. MBARI D1340-BT2
TTCAACAAACATGAGAGCACAAAATCTCATAAAGCAGCTACCGATTTAGTGATCACTATACCAGGTACGACTAGTGATGTTGGAAGTATGTTATCTTCTCAACATGCTTTGCAAATAGCCATGAACAGAGAGTACCTTATCAAGATAGCTCAGAATATTCAATTTCTAGCTAGACAAGGAATAGCTTTTCGTGGTGCTGGTGATGAAGTTGACAGTAACTTCATGCAATTAATGCATCTTCGTGCATTGGACGATCCTGCAATATCGGCCATGTTAAGTAAGAAAACTGATAAATATACTGTACTAGTCCCCAAATACAAAATGAAGTTATTAAAATAATGGCATTACATATTCTTCGAGATATAGCCAGTTCTATCCAGCAAGCCAAGTATTTTGCTCTGATGGCTGATGAAGTGTCGGATGCATCCAATAAGGAGCAATTCGTTATTTGCTTTCGGTGGGTTGATGATGATTTTCAACCCCATGAAGACTTCTATGGCCTTGACCATGTTGAGTCCATAAAAGCAGATGTCTTGGTTGGTAGTTTGAAGGATGCGATGTGTCATATGAGTCTTAGCATTCATAACTGTCGTGCTCAATGCTATGATGGTGCTGCAAACATGTGTGGTATAAGGGGTGGGACTTCTACTCAAATTTGTGGAGAAGAGTCACGAGCTATTTTTGTCCATTGCTATGGTCATGCTTTAAATTTAGCTGCTGGAGATATCATCAAGAATAATCAAATTCTGAGGAATACTCTAGATACTACTTTTGAAATATCTAAATTGCTTAAATACTCACCTCTGCGAGAAGGCTTGTTTAACAAGATTAAAGCAGAAACTAGTCCTGGAACAACTGGTTTTAGAACCCTCTGTCCCACTAGGTGGACAGTCAGGGCGTCCTCACTGAGCAGCATCATTTCCAATTATGATGTTGTTCAGGCAGTTTGGGAAGAAGCTCTGGATATAGCTAGGGATTCGGAAACCCGTGCTCGGTTAATTGGTGTAAAATATAGCATGTCCACTTTTGAATATTTGTTTGGTGTAGTGCTTGGTGAGTTAATCCTTAAACATATATACAGATAATTTTAAGTAAAACTTTACAAAACCCCTCTTTAAGTGCCTCAGAAGGTCAAGAATTAGCCATGCTTACACGAAAAACCTTGCAAAGTCTTCGGAGTGAGGACTCCTTTGACTTGTTTTGGTTGAAGGTTATTTCTTTACAAGAAAAATTGGAGGTTAGCGACCCTGTTCTACCCAGGAGGAGGAAAACTCCAGTTAGACTCAGCACTGGCAGTGGTGAAGCGTGTCATCCAACTGAACCTAGAGGCAGCATTACTTTGAATGTCTTGATTTCATTATAGCATTCATAAAAGAACGGTTTGATCAGCCTAGCTATCACACTCTGACTAAACTTGAGAACCTTCTTCTGAAATCTGCAAGGGGAGTGGACTATAGCGACGAGTTAAAGCTTGTCATGGAATTTTACCACGATGACTTCAATGAGTCTAGTCTAGCTATATACCAGTACAGCAATGGGAACCACCAGAAGTGAGCATTCTCTCTCTGACATCATCAAGTACTTGAAGAGTCTTTCTCCTGTCCAGCGAAGTTTCATGTCTGAGGTATGTACTTTAGTTAAATTGCTTTTAGTTACTCCTGCAACCAATGCTGTAAGTGAAAGAAGTGCTTCAGGGTTGCGTCTAGTCAAGACCTACTTGCGTTCAACAATGAGCCAACAATGCCTCAATAATTTAATGGTAATTGATGTACACAAGGAGAGGACCGATGAACTTAACTTGAAATCATGCCTTAATGAGTTTGTTGCAGAAAGTGAGCACAGAAGTGGAATCTTCGGACAATTTTAAATTTGAAACACCTGTTTAATTGTCATATACATAGTAACATTGTCATGTAATATAATGTAAGTGAAGTTTCTTAAGTAAATTCTCCTCAATATGTAGAGTACTTTATAGGGCCCACAATTTCAGCGCTGGATGGTCACACCGAGACATTATTATAACAGTAAAACATACATTTAATTATCAATATACACCATAATTATACGACTGTGGCAACCAGTAGCAGGTTTTCATATAGGGGGATGGAGTCCTGCGTTATCCCCCCCACCCACAAAACAACAACAACTCAGATCCCGATCCCACCCCCAAAAATAATAATAAAACACATCTCACACCCCAAACTTATTCTGTAATATTTTCTTTGGCAGAACAGTCATAGCCAAGTTCAAATTCAAGCAATTTTGAGATTGTAAAAAGTGGGAACCTTCCCCCAGATCCCCCTACCCTTGAATACCCTGCACAGTCTGCCAATTAGGTACACATTTTTCCTCCCCCCTCCCCCCCGAATCCCTCTATATCCTGTGCAAAGCCCTGCAGATGATTGTTATAATTATTATTCATGAGAGTGATTAATATATATTTCAGAATCAAACATCTAACCCCCTCCCCCCCTAACAAAAATTTCTGAATGAATCCTGC
>JAQNBH010000016.1:18024088-18167162 GCA_028752905.1 Cladorhizidae sp. MBARI D1340-BT2
AACTAGCATTCTATATATAGGGTTCTATTATTAGCTCAAAGAATACTGGGTGATTGTTTCATTATTGTCTGATGGTTGAATAAGAGAATTACTAAATGTTACATGGTGCCAGTGATGGCTCAACTACAGCTAAAACCACCCCAACCATTCTACTTCTGGAACCCTGATGACTGGCTGAGATAGAAGAACCGCTACCAGCTATTCCACATCGCATCAGGACTAGCAGCAGATGATTCACTTAGATAGGTGAATGCACTCCCAACTGTATGGGACAAGAAGCACAGGCAGTTCTGTCTTCCACCAACATCTCAGAAAATGAGAAGAAAGCCTATAACACTGTGATGCATAAGCTTGATGAATTTTTCAAGATACGCAAGAACGTTATCTTCGAACGGGCACGATTCAACAGCCACAGTCAAATACCAGGGTAAACAGCTGAAGCACAACTATATACCCTAGCAGAGAATTGTGACTATGGCGAGATGACAAATGAAATTATCAGAGACCGTTTAGTAGTTGACATATGAGATAGCATGCTCTCACAAACACTACAGATGGACGCAGACCTCACATTTGAGAAGGCTAAGAAAAATCGCCATAGGGAAGCAGTCGAAGAACACCTCAAAGGAGAAAACACTGGAAATGCAGAACTAGAAGAATTCTGAAGAGCCAGTGCTCTCGCTGTGGAAACAAACGGCACCCTTGGGGAAAATGTCCAGCAAAAGAAACAGTATGTTACAAATGTCAGAAAAAAGGCCATTATAGCAGCCAGTGCTTTTCTAAGCGAACATTGTCAGAAGTAGAAGAACAAATTTATCTTGCAATCGTATTCGTGGACTCTATCTCAGACAATCCTTCCCCTACATGGGTCTCAACACTTTGCCTCCATAGGAAAATGAATACCTCCAAGCTTGACATTGGAGCTGAAGTGACAGTAATTTTGAAGGAAAGTTACTACCACCTGGACAGACTGCCACTAACCAGGGCAAGGAAAATACTCTGTGGATCCTCCAGCAAATCACTCAAGGTACTCGGACAGTTCATGGGAACCCTCTCCCACTAAAAGAAAGTAGTGAGCCAACCAACATGTTATAGGTGGGCTAAAGCATAACCTCCTAGGGTTACCTGCTGTCATGGTACTAGAACTAGCTCTCTGAATAGAAGAGATCCCAACCACCAGTAATTTAGCCAATGTCCATGATCAGTTTCCATCTCTATTCCAAGGACTGGGGATGAATTTGACACACACCTTAAGCCAGATGCGAGGCCAAATTCACTATTTAGACCCCAACATGTACCACTGCCATTATGCCCCAGAGTCCAAAAGGAACTCGACCGAATGGTGTCTTTAGGGTTGATCTCAAAGATGGATGAACCTACCCCGTGGTGTGCCAGAATGGTAGTGGTGCCAAAGAAGGAAGGAGCACTTAGCATATGTGTGGACCTGAAGCCACTGTCATCGAGAAGTGCACCCCCTTTCAAAGTCGACGAAACACTCGCACAGCTATCCGGAGCAATGGTCTTCAGTAAATTGGACGCGAATAGCAGATTCTGGCAGATACCACTTGCCAAAAGCTCACCCCCCCCCTAACTACATTTCTCATACCCTTTGGGCACTACTGCTTCAACAAAATGGCCTTTGGCGTCTCAAGGCACGAGAACACTTTCATAAGAATGACAAACATCCTCACAGGCCTCAATGGAGTATTATGTCTCATGGATGACATCATCTTCTTTGGAAAAGAACACGACACACGACTGACTGCATCCTCCGAAAAATCACAGCAGCAGGAGGCACACTTAACCCGGATAAATGTAAGTTTAGCCATAAATTGGAATGTCTTGGTCACCTTATTGATGCAGAAACATTCTGAGCGGACACAGACAAGATGTCTGCCATCAGAAGGAACCTCAGGCGATTCCTAGAGATGACTACTGGAAATTACGGGACATTGGTGGAGACAACCTCCTTTATGTGGAAAATGAATTGTGGTCCCCACTACACTCCAGAGAGAGACTCTGGAGAAGATCCATGCTGGACACCCAGGGAGTCCAGAGGTGTGGACTCTGGGCTAATATATCAGTGTGGTGGCCAGGGATCTCACAAGAAGTAGACAGCATGATTAAGAAATGCCCAAAGTGCACCAGGTATGCCACTTCCCAGAGAAAGCCTATGATTCCATCACCATTGCCAGACTATCCATGGCAAAAAGTTGGAACCGACCTATTCCATCTCAATAGAGCCACTCACCTACTGGTAGTGGATTATTTCAGCAGATATCCAGAAGTGATAAGACTGTCAAACAGCTCCTCAAGCGATATCATTGGAGCAATAAAGAGTACTTATGCATGACATGGGGTCCCCGAAGTTCTAGTCAGTGATAACGGCCCACAATATTCATCATTGGAGTTCATGGTATTTTCAGAATGATATGACTTCAAACATGTCACCAGCAGCCCATATTACCCCCAAAGTATGGTCAGGATGAACAGTTCAGACTATCAAGATGATGCTGAAAGAGTCTCCAGACCAACCAATGGCTCTCCTGACATATCACTCAACCCGGTTCCCATGGTGCAACCTATCCCCAGCTGAGCTCTTAATGGGAATATGTCTGTTCTTAAAAAGATTTCAAGAACAGAACGAAGCATTCAAGGAGAAACAAAGACGCAACTACCTGCCACAGAACATTGCCCCACCAACCTATCCCAGATGACACAGATCTATGGGTTACCACAAATTCACAGGCAAATCCGGGACACAGAGAATCTCCCTCCAATGAGCCTTGGTCATATGTGGTAGACACCCCCAATGGACAAATCAGGAGAGACCGTCACCAACTCAACCCAATGCCCAACACTCCCTCAGAAACAAGTCCTACCGAGAACCGTGACACCAATTCGGGCCCAAAAGTCATTATGACTACAACCCGAACTGGGACCACCATTCACCCTCTGACTCTGCCAAGAAAGAGAGATGTGGAATAACTATCATGTACATTGTCACCTAATAATAACTGTAGTATAATTAGCTAATAGACACCTCTGAGCTCGGACTCATATTGTAGCTAGCATTCTATATATAGGGTTGTATTGTTAGCTCAAGGGACTGATTATACTGGGCTGATGCTTATGGTTGAATCACTTAATGTTACACTGTAGTGTTTATAACTGCACGATTCTTTAGAATATAGTTCTTCTGATGGGTTAAAAAAAAGGGTGGGGGGAGGGAGAATCAGCGAGAAGCTTCAGCCTTACATAGCACAAAAACCCCCCAAAAATCTACAGGGCAGTAGAACTTATAAAATGTATTATAAACTGGTATGCAGTACCCAATTTTTTTCATTTCAGATAAACTCATACTATGTTAAAACCACTACATGGTGGCGTAAGAAGACAGTTTTGGATAGGAATGGGAGGGGGGGGAAGGGGTGACATAAGTTTACTGAGTGGCAGGTATCTGCCAATGGTGATCCAGGTGCATTTCACCCAGAATTTTTTTTCCACATGGCTCTGAGATCAATTCTGGTGCGTTCTGAGCCAAATTTCAAATCATAAATAAAAATAATAAAATAATTAGCATTTAACCAATTCTACAACTAATACTTTCCAAAGATGAGCATAATTCATATTTAACACTTAGATTATAGCAAAACTTGCAAAATCCTGGCAGAATGTTTATCCTACACCAATTCTGGGGGGGAAAAACATGAGGTAGTAGTTCACTCCTGGGATAGAAGTTTCCCCTGAAGATTAGGGTTTATGGCTTAGCTTGGTTAAGTCTGCTATTATTTTTGTAAGAACACTAAAAGAACTTTTCATAGCTGTTTGCTAACCCTTACTTGATCATAGCAATGTGGAAGTTGCTTTCAATTTATAATGACAACTTTCCCTCTTTATCTGGACTCATCTTCATACGATATAATACCTCTTAATGGTTAAACCTGTGAGTACAAATAAGCTATAGATTATATTTATATTTTACCAAGATGTATTCGATTCAAATCTGGCCATTGTAGACTTTGTTGTGGAAACACATGTGGACATCTTTTATTACCACTATAGCATAACATATTTTCAACTGAACTAGGTACTGCACCCACCTAACTAGCAGCAACTGTGATATAAGATGGTGCAAATTATCAATACAGGTTGTGTCCCACACCAGCAACTTGCCACTTGATGATCAAGGTATCACTGATCCATCGAGTCCCTTACCATCAAAGCATGAGAGGCTGGCTGGTTCTAAATGAGAGGGCACTCTGGCTGATGAGAGGTAATCTGTGGATAAAGTCATTTAGTGCAGAGAATGATGTCATCCATTACTCTAATGGCAGCTGAGTCTGTGGGTGGCTAATTATCTACTTCTGCTCCATAGCAGTGGCACAAACGGGGTCTGCACAGCATAGCCGGAGACCAACAGCCATTCTGACACTGTCATTGTCCATGCACAATCCCAAAGAAGATATTGGTAGAACATTCCAAACACCAGTCTCATTTGCTGAAGCTCCAGAAAACGTGCATGAGCTTTCATAGGTGCTTGTTCTATCAGTTTTATATCAGTAGCAGCTGATTCCTTGACTAAGTCACAAGGTTTCTGATGTTGTTGCACCCTAAGGGGCAAATCTTTCATGACCAGAATACCAAGGCTTCCTCCAGGATAGAAGATTTTTGACTTTGAATACAGAGCCCACCTAACTGTACAGAGATAGTGACTTGTGTCCGTTCGTGATCCCATTGATAAGCATCGTGTATGTATTTTGGGGGAAGGGACCAAAAAACGTTTTAAAAACTTGTGGTTACAATTTTGGAACTCTATAGATTCTGTATACTTAACTATGAAGTTCATATATAACTCAAAAGGTATCTCTCTGGGTGCTCTTATTAAAAATGCTGCATAGGTATAACTATGCCATCGTTATAATACCTGCAGCCAAAATTGGGAGACTTCAAAATCTGAGTACCTGGACTAGTGCCGAAGTAGTAAGTGTGGGTGGGTGCTGAAGTCTATTTTAAGTTCACATGCCATGCCATGCCCCCTGGTCACATTTTAGAAAACACTCATCCTTTCGATTAAAGGCTTCTACTTGCTGCCACATTTACCAATTTCATTCAATTTCATTTCATGTCTTAAAAATACAATGTTAAAGGTAATGAACTGCAGAAAACATCTATCGTGTTATTGGTGTTATATATTAGTTCTTTAATGTGACAGGTGATTTCAAATCTTCTTTTAGCTTCTGAGGTAGGTAAGGACAAGAACATTGCTGATTAGATGGAGGACACGATCTTTACCAAGCAATGCACATCAACAACAACAATAACCCTGTTTTACGTATATGGAGAATAGGATATGTCGATGAACTTTACGGGTGATTTGGACGTGATTTCCATTGTTACTAAATATAATGATACAACAAGTAATTTTAAATGTATTAATAACATTTCTTGTAACTTAAGCATATGTTTCATGGTAAATTTGATAAATAATAATATTGAAGTATTGTTATTTTTCAAATGCTTATTTTGTTTCATGTCTAGTTGAAGTCACAGAGCAATTTCAACTATGCAATTGAGCTAATGGTCCTGATTTGAATAATAGAGATGAAACTCGGGAGCTGTGAGCAACCAAATTTATTCAAGCTTAGAGAAGCAAGCAAGAACATGGAGTGCCATCATTGGCAAGGGAAAAACAAAGCAAGAATAGATTCTCAATGAACTCTTAGTTGAAATTACATTGACCTTCTAAATAATCAACTTCTCTTTCGACATTTCAACTAGATGCTCTAGCCCTCATCAGAAGAATAGATTATCAGTGACACAAGATTAGATGTCCAGATCAGCACCAGTAGCAAAACGAAATTCATCATACAACAGATATGGTGTTTACTAAACACTGGACCTTGATGAGCATTATATGGATTTCACACATGATAAGCTGCCCTAGCAGTAAAAGTATGGTACACCATATTTGTTTTGACTTTTAACAATTGTGATGCAGTGAAATGAAATACCATAAACACTTTCAAATATTTTTATATGCTTTATATCATTATTTGAGTTGTGATAGTTTTATCTTACAGAAAACTTGACTACCTTAAATTCATGTTTAAAGCTTCTGTCCTCTTCCATAGAAGCTTACAAAACTTGTCAATAACTAGATCCAGTTTGTCCCCCAACTATATCTCTCTGACCCTTACTGTCATCTCGGCAACTACCTTCATAATTTTCCTACGCTTCACTAACCATCAATATTTATGCTTCAACATATCCTCATTTAAAACTATATTTTATGTAAGTCGATACTTTGTCAAGACAAGCTCTAGGCAAAACTTACCCCAAGGGCAAGTAAGTTGATCTGACACAGCACATCATGGGATGCACAAGTTCTATGCATTCTTGTTGTATACAAGAGAAATCTGTCTGTGTGCTTCACCTGTTTAAAAAAGGAGGTGGAAGGGGTGGAGAAATAGTGTTTCACATATTTTTTTAATAGTGGCATCAATTTACATATAAAATAAAACACTTGATATCATTTATTCCCCCATCACGGCTCAATCTTCAACTTCACTTCACACTAATATTGAGCAGATTCAGACAGTAATATATATACACATTATATAAAGAACAATTGGCAATGGACATAAAAGGACTGCATCCTAAAGTTTACATCACTTGCAGAGTTTTCTAGTGTTTCCTGTCACTTTTTCTATTTGCCGTTCATAATAAATTAAAAAATTCGAAATTAAAACTAACCATTTCAAATTGCTTTAATTCAGTGATTTAAAATTTTAAAACATATAGCAATATTATAATTTGCAAAGAAAGTAGGTTTCCCCAAGGGGCTGAGAAAGATGAAAAAGAGGAAAGTTAATGTAGAGTATCATTGTGGTCTATTACAATTTTCACTTCTCTAGTGCTTGCTCAAATTAATTGACCTTGATGTCAACTAGTGGGCAGTCAGGATACTTGGTCCTTGAATAAAGGTCATTGGATAAAGGACAGCACAGTTTGTTATCTTACTAGATAATTCTTGAGCCAATATCCTAATTTTAATATTGATACAGCAACATTACTCTCTGTTGCTGATAGATTTCCTGTTTTCTAAGTGTCGAGGTGACCTCTGATATCAACTAATGGGTCTGTCAGGAAGCGGATAATGGAAGTTTTACAATAACCTTCTCAATAATCAACTCGAAATAGTATACTCTTGACGTATCGACTAAATGCTCTAGCTTCATCAGGAATAATGAGACACTAAAACTAAACTTGCGTAAACTTGCTATTCCCCACGTGCTACAAAACCACCTCGGCACACGCAGCTAGCACATGAACTGGATGTGAAAAAATAAAATTATTAATTATAACAACAACAACAGAAATAATAGTAATAGTAATAATAATAATAGTAGTAATAATAATAATAGTAATAATTATAGTTAATTTTACACTGTTTTGGGGAGAGGAGGGTGGCGTGTATTAATGTATATTCGTAGAGTTATGCTAATCATAACTTGACAATTTACAATGTTACTGGAGGTTTGGTTTTCCAAAGGAGTGGTGTGGTCACAGGCACTCCCACTATGTAATTGAGCTAGAGGCAGATCTTAATTGAGATTGAAGCTTATGGTGATCAAGTAGCAGCTGTTAGTGAACAGTACTGCTGCAATTCTATGAAGAAACCAAGCAGAAAACCTTGTGGATACTAATATCAATTAGCAATGTAAAACCACACAAGATGAAGTAGTCCTAACTCTAGATCAGGTGTACAGATGAATGTCTGCATCACAGTGATGCTTATTACACCAAATGCTGTGTTCAGACCACATTGGACCTTCATGTGCATGGAAATGAGCCAATTGCCTGATATATATATTATGAAAATCATTATCCCTGCTGTGCCAAATTTAGACTATCATGAAGCTCTATAACTACATATATACACACATGGTCGTAGAATCACCAAAAGATGACGAGCATGACAAGTGGAGGAAATAGAAAGTGTTGGAGAATGTCAAGAATTACAACATGAACGAAGTGTTGTAATTAATGTAGTTACCCTTTCATGCAGGAAACAAAGTCATGAAAATAGAGGTGCTTCCCCTGACTGTCAACTGGCATGCAGAGTGTAGCTCTACAAGTTGTGATGATTACATCATCAGTAATAGGTCAGCTACCTTGTAGCAATGCTGTCCTGAAGCAGTCTCTTCCCCTACTCCCCTCCCCCTCCTCCCTACCCCCTCCTTCCCTCCCCCAACTCCCTTCCCCCTCCCCCTCCCCCTCTTCCACTCCCCATCTTCCCCTCCCCCTCCTCCCCTCCCCACACCCTACACACATAACACAAATAATGTTGACCCATTAGCATTTTTCTTTTACAAAATATTAGACAGAATTGAGCATGCCAATTAAACTCTGGAGTTTGGATCATGTAAATAATGTGGGGGGTAGGTAGAGGAGATGATGTAATGCTAAGCTGTGCTCCAAGAGGGAAAGAGAGATGAAAGACAAAAATGTTCCTAAAAATTCCGTGGGATTGAAGAGGATATGCTGGCACTACACACCAGAAAGAAAATATACACCGTAACTTGAACATTTGCTGTGTCGCTAAATATAGTGCGGACTCGCTATTGTAGATATAGGGGTGTTTGTAATAATAGGCACAGTGCCTTATCCTCTATAATTATGCAAGATAATGCATGCACAAACAGTACTTCATCACCACATTTATAGGTACATTAAGAAATAAAATTGTTTTGATGAAAACTGTGCAGCAGAAAAATGCCAGGCCACTGACAATGAGAGAATGGCTTCAGATAGCTACTCCAGTAAATCTTGAAGCAAGAAAGTGAGAACCTAAGAGAGAAACTCTCCCAGCAAACCGATGGTAAGAGGGTTAAACTATCTATGATTAGATCGTCAATCAGTAAGATGTAGAGGGTGAAAATAAGTACTAGGCATGTGTGTGCATGTGCATGAATCCTGTTTCCAGATGATTTGCTTGTCAATGGATTGTCCAATTTTTCCAGTGTAACCTTGGCAGCATTGTGCAGGACAACTAGCTACCAAGCCTTAGTTGGACACCAGGAAAAAAATTATACAACCACATTGGTGTCATATGGCACCAATGACAGCCTTGACAGGCCAGCTAATACAGACTGGTGTCAATAGGCCTCCATTTATTATCCGAGAAGTCCCTTACCAGGCACTCCCTTCATAAGCACAATGACTGAATCTGTCCGTGACCCCTTTTCTAGCCAAAATCAATTAGTTACCAAAATCATTTATTCACTTCTGCATCCTGGACCCAAGCTGCCTAGGTAATTAAAGTTGAACTCTATATGGGACTCTGTGAATGTTGGTAGCTATGTACCGTAGCACTCCATGGTTGCGCAAAATAGAACGCTCTGTCTACATCCGGTTTACTGTGGTGACACTAGTTTTATGGTATAAAAATACGGAGCATTCTGATAGTTTTTAAAACGATCGCACTTGAGATGGGCAACAATCACAGTCAAGATACGCTACCCGATGGAGGGGCAGTGCGCCCTATTTTAATGAATCAAGAACAAATCTCTGCAACTAGTGCAGAGTCAGTAATTGTAAACAATGCTTTTCCCAAAAGGAAGCACAAACTAATTCGTAGAATTAGTTCACAACGTGGGTATCACCCTCGTTCAGCTAGTCTTCGCAGATTGAGATCTGTCCAAAGACATCGCTTTTTGAAGAGTCCTCCATACAAGATAACAGCCAAAATGGAGGCGGAGAATAAAAGACTGCAGGAAGAGATCACTCTTCTAGGAGCTTGTGCACGTGGAGATTTGAACAAAGTGGAGAAACTGGTGGATTCAGGAGTGGACGTCAACTCATCCGACCAGAATCAGATGACTGCTCTCCATTATGCTGCCATGCACACTAGAGATGATGTGATCAAATCTCTCATCTCTAGAGGTGCAGAGGTAGACACAGCAGACATGAAGGTGGGCTTCTCAGCCATACACTGGATAGTCACCAATGCAGCCCAGAAAAGTAACTCAATTGATCATCTGGAAGGTTGCCTGGTTGCTCTTACTAAGGCAGGGTGCAGTGTAAATGCCACTGACTTCAACAATGCTACTCCACTGCACATTGCTGCACAGAAGGGAAATAAAAATGCAGTCCAAGTGCTACTGAGACTTGGGGCTGATCCCAACAAAGTTGACACTACTGGAAAAGACTGTTTCGCAGTAGCTAAGAGTGAGCAGATGAAAACTTACATGCAAACAGTTTTCTGCATATCTTCCAAGAAAGATGAACAATTGGATTCCAGACATATTTACCATATCCTAGAACCTCCTCTCCCCTCCATTCCAGTTCCAGTTCATCTGTCCACTCAATTCTCCTAAACATTTATGCACTAGAAGATCGAGCCATGAGAAACATATTTTACTAAACTCTTAAGTTTTCACTCCCCTTCTCACACTCCAGTCCATAGATTAATACCTCTACAACTTCATAGACACTGTCAGTAATACTCACAGTGCTACTCCTCCGATGTACACCTATTTCATGCTCTACCCTACTCCGACGATAATAACCAGAACTATCAGAGTCCCGAGTTCTCATAGAGAAATGAAAATCTTGCAAATCTTAAACTCTTGTTTGTTTGTTTTTCGTGATATTTGATTTATTTTTGTGCATGCATATGTTTTTGTGTGTGTACTGTTTTATTAATGCAGACACTCTTCTCTCTTTATTGAAGTGCGCTGTGTAAGAATTAAAATTTGACTTGGATATTGTATCAAAAGTTAACAATGCATTTCTTTGTAGACAAACAAGTGGCCTTTGGGGGTTTTCATTGTAAATAATTATGTTACAAATGGTGTTCTTTATTGTATTCACACATTTTTATTTTTCTTACATACAACTTGAAGATACACTGCATTGAATGTAACACATGCACGCTGTTATTATAGCTACTAGATAATAAAAAGGGAAACAAAAAAATTATTTTGTAAATTGATATAGGCATTACTAGCAGGCTGAGACTGGTATACCGAGCACAGCTGCAGTGGTCCCATGCTGGATTGCAATGGAAATTTCTGAAGGAGAAAATGATGGAAATGTGGTTCATTGAATTTTACCTTGAGAGGGCCTCCCAACTCCAGATGGAACGGAGATGCGTCCGCTCCCAACACTCAAGTGATTTCTATCCAAATTTGGACCAAAAAATGTGCAACAGCCATATTGGCATGCTTTTCCTTCTTCTGTATTTGCCACTACACCAAGACCTTCAGACAGTAGGTGGGTAAGGGGCAAAAGTGTGCACACAGGTAACATCCCACACAAGAATACAGCCATTCTTCCAGGGGATAAGGAAGCCCCATCAGGTTTTTTGCCATCCTAGCAAGAAATACCTGAAGGTTACAGGTGAGAGGGAATACTTACTGGCAAGAAATCTGTGAACAATGTCAATAATAGCTACATGCTTCGAAAAACAGCCTTGACACTTCCAACAACAGAGACAATGAGTGGCAAACTGACTTAGGTGGGACCTACACTGCAGATAACTGTGGGGATGACAGAGAGGGTCACCCAAATTCTAACCAGTAACTACCCTGATCATATCATCATCCATTCGGTGGCCTAAAGATGACATGGAGAGGGCATGGATCCAAGTCCTTGACTCCTTCCTAGCTGCAGCCTGAATACATACATGGGTAGTTGGATCTACAGCTAAGTTCAGAAGGGTATCAAAAGAGGCCTGAACATGGGTACCCTTCCTGTTGGGAAGACCTGGAAACAGATGGTGGCTTACAGCTGTAACCTTGACTCCAAATTTCCATCACAAAGAGTCAGCTAGTCTGAGATTTTTTCTCTGATCTTTCTGTTGTAGTATATTAGTATTTGGACAAAACTAGTGTTATGTATTTGTATCTTAAGAAACAGTCCGTTTTTCAAATTTATACATGTACGTTATATAAATAATTCTCATAATAACGAGAATATTGAATAAAATTTTTTTATTCAATATTCTCGTTATTATGAGAATTATTTATATAACGTACATGTATAAATTTGAAATTTTTTAATATGCCGATAGACAACCCGACTTAATTAATACTACATACACATGACTCGGGTAATAACAATGCAGAAAACTTGGTAAGTGATTTTATAGTAATATATAATTTTAATACTTTTGGGCTGTGAACTCAACAGAAAATGATCATACCCTACATTGTAGAATTATGTTAGCCATACCAACTGACAATAATCCCTCTCTGCTCTCTAAACTTGCTCTGTTGTATGGTGCCAGATTAAACAATGAATAACAGCATTGAAAAAATGTTACGATTTTTTATCAAAATTATAGGAGCACTTCCTCTCCTTTTTATACATTTGGAGCACACAGAGTGAGCTGTCTTTATATAATGACAATGTGTAGAACATCCATGTTGTCAAGATTAACTTATTTCCATCAGGCTGACCTTCACCCATTACAACAGGTACATATATATATATATATACCAAGCACTCAAAACAGAGAGACAAACAAATAAATAAAGAAACAAACAAACATCACCAAAGTGTGTGGAAGTGTCTATATGGCATGTTACTGCCTCCCAATAGCTGAAAATTGTGGTTTTACAGCATGTTTCCTGCCTGTCTGAGCAGAGCTCTTCAACTGTGGAGCCACAAATCCAGATTCATTGTATGCATGAAAGCCATATAGTGTGTGATGAACATCACTGTGATGCTGACACTAACCTGAGCAGATGTATTGTGTTATTAAAATATAATATTATGCAAATTCTTGCAGGCTGTCTTCCTGTCCACCACACTTTATATACATGTTCTAGACATGGCCTATCTAATAACTCCCATATTATCCATCTTCACCTCTCATTCCCCAGTCAAACCACACTAAGATATTTGAAGGCTTCCACATTCTCCATTATCTCACTATTAATCTTCCATTCTTCTTCACTACACTTTCCACCGACCATCATTGACATATTTATCTTCTCAGTATTAAACCTAAATCTCCACTTCATCGCATACTTCATCGCCTCATCCAACATCACTTGTATGATCTATTGCTAATAGTAGTACAATATGATTTGCATACAGTAACCCTCCACGTTATGTTCCTTTCACTTCAATCCATAACCATTTTCCCTCCAAATTCTTCAATAATATATATAGCTATAAACTATATAGAATTTGTGACAAAAGACAACCCTGTCTCAGTCCTGCCTCTACTTCAAACCACTTAGACACCTCTCCACCTAATAACACACTTGCCCTTCATACAAGCATTTGCAAATTCTTCATCTTTTTCCACAATCTTTCTCCCCACACAGTATTATGTCTTGTTCAGACCACAAATGTGTGACCTCATAATGTCACACTAGGAACTGGTCAGCAAATCCTCCTTGGCCTAAATCCACCCTGACCACCTGTTAGTATCTGCTTCTCTGCAAACTTACTGAGCTTACTTGCCAACACTCTTGTCGTCAATTTTGGTCTCACAACTCCCCATAGCCTATTCTCCCTCCCCCGCTGCAATTACCAGCCATTTCATTATTCCCAGCTTTAAAGAGTGGCACAATATAAATCCGTTCTTCAGCTCCTAATAATATTTTGTAGAATACAGCTTCCTCTTGCCACAGATACTGTCAAGCACTTTCCAGTCAGGAGCCACAACTGCAAAGAATTCAGGCATGCAGGTTTTGAGGTCCCTAATTTTGGCATGGCTATATTTTTAGCATCAAAGACAAAGAGATTCATCTTTTGAGCTAGATATTAAGTAATATCTACAGAATCTATGGAGCTCCAAAGTAGTAACCAATTTTTTTTTAATCGTTCCCCCACTGCAGCAGGGGTACAGTTGCTTTTGAAGACTAATTGATGGCCTGTCATGGTGTTGTGGCAGGGCTTTAATAATCACTCTTGACATAAATGATAATCACTCTGTTGGATTAATGCATATTTTTCTTGCAAATTATTGTACAGATCTGATCTGCTGGAGTGAGCACCAAGTGACTAGTGTGACACCAGTAAATGATGGCAAATGTTAAGGTCATTTTGTTGTAGTTAACAAAATATCCATAGAAGTATACTGTAGACATCTTTCTTGTGTCCAACTAATGGTTAGCTGTAGTTGTTGTACACAATGTTTCCAAGGTACTGGAGTTGGACAATACCTTAACAACTAATCATCGGTAAACATGTTTATTGCTCATACATATACATTAGTAATTAGTGCCACCCTCCACATATACCCAATCAACAATTAATTGAGTAATATTTACTGCTTAAATATCAGATTATAGTAGATTGTATGAGCATATAAACTTCTCAAGTTCGCTCAAAAGTACATATAGGCTGTGAGGAATTATTGCACTTATGTCTTGCCTTGCATGTAGAGCATAAGACATTGAACCTACATTAGTATAATAATAGCCAGTCTGCACTATTTTTAGTGACTTATAGTCAACGCTTACGCAATTGAAGTTATGTAGTTTCTTTCCATTTATGACTAGATGATGACATCATTAAGTCGTGCATGTTGGATTATTTTTATCATTTTGTGTTTCATCTATTTTTCTAATGCTTCACAGCTTAGCATTACACCACTCCCACCCACCCACTCTCGTTAGCTATAGCAGGGGTGGCTCCGCCAATTTTGAGGTGGTCAGGCCAGGATGTGGGTGTGGTTGGGTGTGGTCAAAACGTGACAGATTTTTCATTTTTACATTTAAATTAAATTGCACAGTTAATAATAGAGATTCATTAAATAAAGGTAATAAAGGTACCAAAGACACATTATATATAATACACAAATATACTATAATGTATTGCAGGCGAAGATAAAGTTTAAAAGGATGAAGGGGGTTCATCGTCATCAACTTCCTCCATTCCGTGATGAATTTAGGTGGAGGGAGAGGAATGCCTGCACAACTGCTGAGGCTTTTGGCAGCATCCTATATACATGCAATCAAAACACAGTACACAGTATAAGCCCTCTGATATTTTGTTGTTTTTTTGGTCTCAAAGTCGATGCTGCATTTGTTGTTTTATGAAGTCATGTTAATATGAAGTTGTGCAAATTTTTTGTTATGTATTGCTGCTAATGAATATTGTTCTGTCCAGGGGTATTTGTAACTTACTTCGAGTATCCTTTCTTGATGCCTTCTGAACACTCCATCAAATTCAAAGGACCTACATGGTGCGCACATTTAAGATAAGCAGGGGAAAGTGTGTTTTTAAATATATACTGCAAAAACAATTGACGTGCATGGATTTTTCGACTTCCGGAGTCTCACTCTTTACATGATCCCAATTACCTTGGAGTCCTCTTCACTCATGAGATCTGCTGTCTAACGTTTTTGGCAAGGCAGGGATGTGGGATACGTGGTGATGACAATCGTGGTGATGGAAATCTGTTTCAACTGATCTCATGAGTGAAGAGGACTCCAAGGTAAGTGGGATCATGTAAAGAGTGCCGATTTTTGGCTCATCTTGGGCCAAAGTACTAGAGAGCATCTCACCTACATCTCGTGTAGTTGTTGGTACTGTAATTAGCTTCTCAACTGCTATCTTGTGGCACTGACTTTTCTCATGCTGTCGGATACCTAGTATGGCATCTTTCCAGTTCGTAAATCCCGAGGTAACTACAATATAAAGCATTCTAAATAAGTGAATAGTACTATAAACTTTAAAAGTTAAGTCTATGAGGAAGTCGCTAAACTTACAAAAGCAGCATCGGTAGCTCCTGGCTTCACTGTTATATGCTTAGCCTTAACAACTTTGCAGCAGAGGTAGCAGTGCAGAGAATCTCTGGCTTGTCTATAATGTAGCCAAGACCAGGTACGGAACCAGCTCGCTTGGCAAGATCTCCCCACTACCTTCCTTTTCTTGAAAGCTCTTTCGAAGGATCCGGGCGGATGACAGGGAACTTCAGGAAGGTTATCGCTCACTTCAGACGCTACACCAAAGCTCGAAGCCACGGACCGTCCCACAAAGGCAAATACAATAGCTAGTCAATTGGGCAAGGGTCCAAATCGCGCATGCGCAGCATGTTACCAAAAGTGGTCCGGCCAAAACCGGAATGGCCAGACCATCGACGCCGCCACTGTATAGCCTGAAACTTGCATGGACCAGGTATGCTCTACTCTGTATGATAGCTTCCCCTAAAGGACACAATGGGTCAACACTGAGTGTGTGTGTGAGTGAGTGAGGATGGAAGAGGAGAATGTGAGGAGGAGGTGGTTGGATGATGTGGTGCTGATTTAAGATGGCACTTTTGTATAGGCAGCTGACCTATTACTGAACTCTTTTTTGATGATGTCATCATCACAACCTTTAGAGCTAAAATCTGCAAGCAGTTGAGTTGTCAGATGTTAGTTAGGAGGGCACTTCTGTTTATTTCCCACTATTTCCATCTGGCTATATTTCATGAACCCTGTTTCCAGTATGAAAGAAGCTTGGTTACTTGGAACACTATAATTTAACTCATTCACTATTCCATATCTTACTATCTCAACCATATTTAATATAATTTTGCTTATGTTCATGTTCCAAGTCCTTTGTTCCAAGTCCTTTTGGCTTATGTACCACAGTGACATGTGCCAGTTATAGAGCTTCATGTTAAGTCTGAAATTGGCATACAGATAATGTTGTTTATCTGCCATGCCCTTGCAATTGACTCATTTCTGGTGTGTTGATTACACCAAATGATGTTGTGTGCAAACCTTAGTTGTGTATGCATATTTGATTAAGCCATGCATGAATATTCTTATTGCACAACTGTCTCTGTAAATCACATATTTATGAAACAGTAAGACATTGAGTTATTATTTTACAGTATTGTCTCTACACAAATAGACACTGCACTAGCAGAGCTCTCACAAACTTTGGAGCACTTCTGCAACACCACACATGCACAGCTTAGTTCTTAATTGCTGCAATGTGTGTTGGTTGAAGTGAATTAATCAAAGTGATACACATCAATATGTGCTAGTGCTCATGTTCATTATAGGAGAATGGATAAAAAATCTGCTCTCCTTAACAGAATTGGACTTTAGGAAAGAAGTGTAAGTGTCATTTGTGGTTTTGGCATATCTGGAAACTTTCTTGTCAGAAGAACTTTTCTGTGTACCAGAGAGGGATAACGACTTCTTGGCAGTGTACTATGGCCCATGCAATCCACAGACTCAACAACACACATGTATACAACTTGTTAACTTATATTATACATGCCTATAATTATAGTGAAGCCTTAAAAATTTATGGCAAATTCAATTTGCTAAATAATTGATGGTGGCAGTGCCAAATCAAATACCACCTATATATATCTGAATTGTTACCTGGTAGAGTGGGTCTGCTAACTATCTCATATTGCAAGAATTATATTGCACTATTCAAGAAAGTATTATTTAGCTACAGTTGGAAGTGATTAACCAAATATAACTTGCACTCTACTTGCATGGAGGTGATGTTCGTTTGTAACACTGCCACTGTCTATGGATTTTATTCATTGCCACTCGCAGGATTCCAAACATTCATATAAATGTGAAGCCTCTGAATGATGCTTTCGATCATGGTTTCAGACTCCATCAAGCATCTACTGCACTCGCTATGTCAAGCACGCAATTTGTGCTAAATATGTTCATGCCCTTCATTGCATATGATGCTTAATCCATCTTCCAGCCCTAATTTTATAATTGACACTGGTCGAGAGCACACCACCAAGTTTGATTCCCACTAAAGCTATAAGGTATGCACATTTTCTTGCAAATGCAATTTAATGCACAATCAATAACTGTTCTTTTTGGGTAGTTACAAAAACTGCATGCCAAGTAAATAGAGTACAAGAGGTTACAGGATACAGGCTGGACAATTTCCTTTGAGGTCTGACTACAAAGTCTGTCTGCACACCTATACCCTGTCAAAAAACTACAACGTATCAATCATGTAATCCTAAAAATCACAAAGCATATAGTTTGCACTGTCAAAATTTTATCTTCCCATCTCCAATGATCTAACATACTGACTGCCTATTAGTTGGTGTAAAGGTAGTTACAGCAACAATAGAGCATGATGACGAAATATCAACATAGAAATTAATATCTTCAAGACACTAGTTCAGGAGAAAAGTGATGTGAGGAAGGTAAACAAATATTTTAACTTTGACTCAAGCCACATGTTCACTCCAGTGGCCATAGAGACTACCGGGGTCGTGAGTCTTAGAATTCATTTAAGCTTAGACAAGGTGTGAGAGGTGTGTAACAGGTGAAGAGAAAGCACATCGGTACCTCCAACAGAGGCTTGCAATGGCAGTTCAGAGATCTATCTCTTGAGCTATATATCAAGTAAAATGTACAGAATCTGTGGAGCTCCAAATTCATAATCAAGAGCTTTTTTTAAAAATTGTATGGCTATTCCATCCTCCGCTTAATTGACTTACCAAATACCTGCCTCAGAATACAGCAGCAGGGAACTAAAATGACAAATCTCTTTGCATCCTCTCTTTTGATACCATAGGTATAACCATGCAAAAGTTAAGTGGAGCCAAAGTTAGCAAACTCAAAATCTGAGGGTTTAAGTAGGATGCATGTGTGGCTCCTGGTTCCAAAGGGCTATGTGTATAGCTGAAATTACTATTGTGTGGCAAGATCAAGCCCTACCTGAGGAAATAATTGACACCAGGACACTCATAAAAAATTGCTGGTAGCTATAAAGCTAATATCAATAAACCACACTTAAGATTAGACATTTTCTGCATATTTATTTCTAGTTAATATTTTTTCTACAATGGATGGAGATTAAATGGATTGTATCATTGCTCAAGTAGATCGTTAATGTGTTAGAGCGAGTAAAATTTAAGATCTGTTTCTGCTATACAACTTTATATTATGAATAAATTATTGTCAAACTTATAAATATTGTCAAACCAATGTTTGAATGATTTTGATACCAAGTTGGCCTAATATAAAAATGTAGAAACCTGTTAAATGATGCAAATAAAGGAAAAATTTGATTTTGGTTTTTCAACTGTGATTTTTTTATTTATTATCAAGTTCCATCATTACACCAACAAATTCATTGTCCACATTCTGTTTTATTTCCTTCTAGTGTTGCCATTTCTTTCATCTAGTGAGTTGGCACCTCTGGTGTATAGAGTATGGTAAATCTAAAAGCTTTACAAATATCAATCTTTAAAATAAAAAAAAATCATTTATCTTTGATGTAATTTATGAGTAAAATGTACAATACAATTCAATAACGAGTGAAGAGTGCCATCATAAAATACAATACAGAACCACAAATATATGCACACATAGAAAGTAAAATATCACCATGTATATAGATAAACAAGCAGTTAGTTTTTGTGGGCTTTTCTTTTCCTGGGAGGACTAGAGGCTACGGGAGTTCTTCCCACAGTGGGTTCCAGCATGTGATACAGGTGTGATTCTGATGTGTACTGTGAGTATTGACAGAGTCTATGAGGTGATAGAGGAGTTTCAGTTGTTGGCCTATGGATAGATGGAGTGAGAGGAGGGGAGTGAAACTCAAGAGTTTGTAAATGTGCTCCTCATGGCTAGATCTTCTAGTGCATAAAAGTTTAGGAGAGTTGTGAGTGTGAAGAGGAGCAGGAATGGAGGGGAGAGGTGGATCTAGGACATGGTAAATGTGTCTTGATTCCAGTTTATATTTGTTGGGAGGCATGACGAATAGTGTTTCCATGTAAGTTTTCATCTGCTCACTCTTAGCTACAGCAAAGCAATCCCGCCCAGTGATGTCAATTTCCTAGAAGAGTGATCTCTTCCTGCAGTCTTTTATTGTCTGCCTCTTTTCTTGGATTTTGGTTTCTTCAAAAAGCGGTGCCTTTGAACAGATCTTAATCGGCGAAGACTGGCTGAACGAGGGAGATATCCACGTATTGAACTGGTTCTACGAATTGGCTTGTGCTGCAACTGCCGTTCCTGCCATCTTTCCCTGTCTAACTGAGAGTCAGAGGAATTTCTTCTGGACGAAGCATAGTTTGCAATCATTAACCCTGCAGTGGTTGCAGAGCTTTGTTCTTGATGCCTTGAAATAGGGCGCACTGGTTCTCCATCACCAGTTAGTGACCCATGATTGTGATTATTTCTAGATTTGAAGGTTCTGCCCTACGCCACCTGAATGCTGCGTGTTTTATAGCAGGCATTTTAGCTTGTGCGGCTGAAATTGGAGAGGAAAGGGATTTAGACAGATAATACATCACCAACGTTCAGCTACGCCTACTTATGAAGATGGGTCAATAAGAGCATTGAATTGGACATGGAATATATTGTATACATGGACCAAGTTATAGGCTCACTAAATTTACTGCACTCTGCTATATTTTCCGTGTTTGTGCAATCTAAAGGTAAATTGGAAGCGCTGTTAGTGCTGAGCTGAGCTACCTGTGAGCTTGCTCCTTTCTTCTTGGAATCATTGCAGGGGGGCAGTACATTGGTCGCCACAGGGAAGAAAATGCTCATGCAGCATTACTGAATGGAAGTGAGCCTAGTGGAGGGTATGAAACTGCTCACCTTTTCAAAAGATCCCAACTGTTGTGTATACTTCTGCACTTCAACCAACCAGTGCCTGTGCTCTACTACATGAAGCACATTATGCTAACACCCACTCAATGATGCTCCCTTCTTCCCTGAGACAAGTCAGTGAACCACTGCCTTGTAATGGGATCTAAGAAGTACAAGCAGAAAGCTCACAAGTAAGTAGAGCACTAATAAACGTGGACTTCCACTCTAAACCATTACTTGCATGAACACTAAGAATATTTACCATAGTAGCCAATTTTGTGAGCTTTCCAGTCCTAAATATATATATATGGCACATGCATATGCTGTGCTCAAGAATTCATTGAGAATTACAAAGAACAATACATTTTTCTATATGACATAGAATTATTGATACCATAAGTAGGCGTGTTGAACATAGTGACCAAGTACTCCAGTGTGTAGGGAGATTTCTCTGCAAGTGATAGTGAGCAACCAGTGTGGGACTGTTCAAAATCGAGAACCCATTCACAGAACCATTCCTATAGAGTTAAGAGTTTAATTAACTTGGCTGTTTGGGAGTAGTTGTGCACCTAACTCAGAAATTGTCCTGCAAATTAGAAATTAGCAGCTGTGCCCCTCCGATATAGCTTAATGCAGTTGGTGGACAATTGTTTTGGGATTAATAGGCAGGTACAACCCTCATTAAGTTACAGGAACTCTCAATTCGCATAGTAGACTTTCTCGATAATAAACTTAAATTTGTTCATGACGTAAGTGTTTATATTTTGTTTGATTTTTCATAGAAAATTACTTTTATTTTGTTGAGATGTAAATGACTACTGTGACACACAGAAACATTTAAGGACCCAGAGAAGGCATGGTTTCATAGCAAGGGTGTTGTTCTGCACAGTGCTATCCAAGTGCACTAGTAGAAATGGGACAGTCCCTCCACAAGCTAATCATCTGCTTGAAACAGAACAATAGGTTCATGCACATGAACTCAAATGCAGAGTACTTAGTTCCATGCTCCATATATCCCATATCAACAATCTATTCTTAAATGGGAAATAGACTAGTAAATTATGTAAACATTTATTATGAGCCACTAAATATAGTGCAGACTGGCTATTGTACAGGGATGCTTGTATAGGGCTCAATGCCTTATCCCCTACATACAAGGCAAGACATATGTGGTAGTTCTATAGGGTAGCAAAGAGAGAAAGTGAGAAGCTTAAGAACATTTGATATATGTATATAGTATGGACACAATTCTAAATGACAGTTCACACTATTGAAGTTATGTAGTTTCCTTCCAGTTATGACTAGATGATGACATCATTAATTAGTACAGAGAGTCAGGAAGTCCTTTTCAAATCTCATGTTTGACATTTGTGGGTCATGTTTAACTTTCATCTCATTTTGTGTGTCATCTCAGTTTGTGTTTCATCTCTTTATCTAATTGTTCACAGCTCAGCATTGTATCACTCACAATCCTCCGACTCTGATTAGCTAGAGTCTGAAGCTTGTTCGAACTAGAGCATAATTGGAATGCTCTAATCTGTGTGATAGGACACTTACAAATAACTGGGTCAACACTCAATATGTTTGTGTGTGTGGGTGTGGTGGTGGAGAGTGGGGGTAGGTGTGGAGCTAGTGTTAGGATAAATTGGTTGAATTGGTCGAGTGGACATAGAGACTTCTGGAATTCCTTGCTCCAGTCACTGGATTTCCTTAAGGATCTTATCTGTCATGTGATACAAGTGACAAAAGTGGAGAGAGCAAACCAGTACCGCCTACAGTGGCTCTCTATAGCAGTGCAGAGAGGGAAATGTTCTGTCCTGAGCACTTTGTGACATGGACAAATTGTATATTTTTAAATGTACTATTATCATCATCATCATCATCATCATCATCATCATCATCATCATCATCATCATCATCATCATCATCATCATCATCATCATCATCATCATCATTATCATCATCACCCATAATTATATTCTTATTCAAATATTTTCTTATTCCACACATATATTACAAGGAGAGTAATTAATTGCATTCATGTTGATCATTAGTATATTTATGTAACCTGTACATTCTTACATTCTTTTGAATGGAATTTTTTTTTTAATGTGTTTACATCTTTGGTGAGCTCCATAGGTTCTGCACGCATCACAGCATGAACTTGCTTGATATATAGCTTTCTTAGCCTATGATATATGTGCCCTAGCTCAAAGGATATGTATCTAACTGAAAAATCCATGCCAAAGAGACATGAAGCCAAGTTGGGGTATCTCTGTGCCTGAACTGGCTGCAGGTGTTGGTCCTGTTTGGAAAGCGCTAGGCAGCTGAAATTACTAAAGTTTGGCATGAGTAAGCCCTACTCTGTGCAACAAACATTTTCAATAGCCGGTAATATGTGGCTAGTTCATCAAACATGCATTAATATCTTATTGGGAGCTATGGAGGAAAATTTAATATTCATGATGCGACTGCAGTCTAAGTGCGGCTTCTACACGATAGTGAAAACACTCATAACATAGGAGTCTCAGTAACCTCGTTTATATTAACAACTGCCTGGTGCTTTCCAATCAGGAGTCACACCTCGACCAGTTCAGGTACTCAGGTTTGGTGGAACCCGAAATATAGCTGCATGTAACATTGCCTTCGATATTTAAGAGAGCACTAGTCTGATCACTATCTTGAGCTATATATCAAGTAAAATGTGCAAGTCTTTAGAGCTCAAAATTGGTAATCACAAGCTTTTTTATGCTATGTTTAGTCCCTTCTTCCTTTAACCAAATACTTGCCTCAGAATACAGTAGGGAACTGAAAAGGTAGACATCTCTGTGTGATGCTAAAAATGTTCATAGGGATAACCATGTCAAAGTTATATGCAGCCAATGTTGGGATGCATATGAGGCTCAAGTTTGGAAAGTGATGTAGCTGAATTTACTATATATAGTGCGGCAAAAGGAAGCCTTACTCTGAAGGGAAAATGACACCATGAAAATTTGCCTAACATCAATAAAACAACTGAAGATTAGATATTTTCTGCAGTTCATTATAGCTAGCCTAGTTATTTGAATAGATATTTTTTCTACAGTGAATGGAGATTAATCATTGCTCCAGTAGATCTTTAATTTGTTATAGTGAGTGAAATTTATGATCTGTTCCTGCTATAGAACGTTATAAATATTGCCAATTCTTTCATCAGGTGTATAGCATTTGGTAAATCAGTAAAGCTTTACAAACATCATTAAATTTTATCTTTGATGTAATTTATGAACAATAGAATTCAATAAAGAGTGAAGAGTGACATCATAAAATACAATACAGAACCACAAATATATGCACACATAGAAATTAAAACAAATATCACCATGTAGATAAACAAGGAGTTAGTTTTTGTGGGCTTTTCTTTTCCTGGGAGGACTACTGGCTGCTGGTGTTCTGGGTATTATTCCAACAGCGGGTTCCAGCATGTGATACAGGTATGATTCTGATGTGTACTGTGGGTATTGACAGTATCTGTGAGGTGGTAGAGGAGTTTCAGTTGTTGGTCTGTGGAGAGATGGAGTGAGAGGAGGGGAGTGAAACTCAAGAGTTTGATAAATGTGCTCCTCATGGCTAGATCTTCTAGTGCATAAAAGTTTAGGAGAGTTGTGAGTGTGAAGAGGAGCAGGAATGGAGGGGAGAGGTGGATCTAGGACATGGTAAATATGTCTTGATTCCAGTTGATCATTCTTGGGAGGCATGACGAATAGTGTTTCCATGTAAGTTTTCATCTGCTCACTCTTAGCTACTGCAAAGCAATCGCGCCCAGTGATGTCAACTTTGTTGGGATCAGCCCCGAGTCTCAGCAGCACTTGGACTGCATCTCTATTTCCCTTCTGTGCAGCAATGTGCAGTGGAGTGGCATAGTTGAAGTCAGTGGCATTTACACTGCATCCTGCCTTAGTAAGAGCTATTAGGCAACCTTCCAGATGATCAGTTGAGCTAGTTTTTTGGGAAGCATTGATGACTACCCAGTGTATGGCTGAATAGCCTCCTTTCATGTCTGCTGTGTCTACCTCTGCACCTCTAGAGATGAGAGATTTGATGACATCTTCTCTGGTATGCATGGCAGCATAGTGAAGAGCAGTCATCTGATTCTGGTCAGATGAGTTGACGTCCACTCCTGAATCCACCAGTTTCTCCACTTTGTTCAAATCTCCACGTGCACATGCTCCTAGAAGAGTGATCTCTTCCTGCAGTCTTTTATTGTCTGCCTCCATTTTGGCTGTTTTCTTGGAATTGGGGTTCTTCAAAAAGCGGTGCCTTTGAACAGATCTTAATCGGCGAAGACTGGCTGAACGAGGGAGATATCCACGTTGTGAACTGGTTCTACGAATTGGCTTGTGCTGCAACTGCCGTTCCTGCCATCTTTCCCAGTCTAACTGTGAGTCAGAGGAATTTCTTCTGACTGAAGCATAGTTTGCAATCACTAACCCTGCACTGGTGGCAGAGCTTTGTTCTTGATGCCTTGAAATAGGGCGCACTGGTTCTCCATCACCAGCTAGTGAGCCATGACTGTGATTATTACCCATTTCTAGATTGAAGGTTCTGCCCTACGCCACCTAAATGCTGCGTGTTTTATAGCAGCTTGGGCGGTGTTCTGAAATTGGACAGGAAACGGATGTAGACAGATCAGAACATCACGACATTCATCTACGCCCGATAGTCAATAATTATGAGCATTGAGGTATATATATATGCACCAAGTTATAGGCTCACTACATTTTCTGCAATCTGCTATATTTTACTTGTTTGTGCAATCTAAAGGTAAATTGGAAGTGTTGTTTGTGTTGAGCAGAGCTACCTGTGAGCTTACTCCTTTCTTCTCGGAATCATTGCATGGGGTCAGTACATTGGTTGTCACAGGGAAGAAAATGTTCATTCAGCATTACTGAATGGAAGTGAGCCTAGTGGAGCATAAGAAACTGCTCAGCTTTTCACAAGATCCCAACTGTTGTGTATTTAGTACCTCTGCACTTTAAAAACCAGTACCTAACTCTACTACAAGAAGCACATTATGCTCACACCCACTCAATGATGCTCCCTTCTTCCCTGAGACAATTCAGTGAACCACTGCCTTGTAATGAGCTCTGAGAAGACCAAGGTCTAAATGACTAGTGTGACACAGAGAATCACTTGTAAGGATCCAGAGACGGCATAGTTTCATTCAGCAAGGGTGTTGTTCTCACTGTGCTATCCAAGTGAACTAGTAGAAATGGGACAGTCTTCCACAAGCAAATCAACTGCTTGAAACAGAACAATAGGTTCACACACATAAACTGAAATGCAACTTAGTTCCATGCTCCATATATCCCATATCAACAATCTATTCTTAAATGGGAAATAGACTAGTAAATTATGTGAACTGTCATTTACGTTCCAGTTATGACTAGTTGATGACATCATTAATTAGTACAGAGAGTCAGCAAGTCCTTTTCAAATCTCATGTTTGACATTTGTGGGTATCATGCTTAGCTTTCATCTCATTTTGTGTATCATCTCAGTTTGTGTTTCATCTCTTTATCTAATTGTTCACAGCTCATCATTGGATCACTCACAATCCTCCCACTCTGATTAGCTAGAGTCTAATTAGGCTTGTTGGAACTAGAGCATAATTGGAATGCTCTAATCTGTGTAAATTGTTTATCTAAAGGATACTTATAAATAACTGGGTCAACACTCAATATGTTTGTGTGTGTGTGGTGGTGGATACTGGGGGTAGGTGTGGAGCAAGTGTGAGGATTGCCATTGTGTCGACTATATATATAGAAACTGACAGAGCACCTGCTAAGCTATCACAATCTTTGGAGCACCTCTGTAACTATATATATTCACAGGCTACTTAGGGGTTCCATAACTTCAGGGCCTGCATCTGTTTGCTTAGTTCTTCTTTGCTGCATGTGTGTTTGGTAAAGTGAATCGATCAAAGAGCTACATGAATCCTTTATTAAGGTTTTGGTAGTTCCCAGTGTTCATTGTGCGAAAATAGATCCATCATTTGCTTTCCTTAACATGCAAGAGTTTAGGAAAGATGTGTTGCATGTGTTGCTGTTATATCTTGAAATTTCCTTGTCAGCGAAACCCTGCATCCATGCTTCTCTCAGTGAGTCGAGTTTTTGATAATAATGATCTGATAGCGATTTTTTCTCACTCATCTAAGGCCCATACAGTACACACTCCACAACACACACACACATATACCCTATATTATTATATTCAACTATATAATTATGTAGCTTGAGAAATATGCTGAAAATTTAATTTTTCAATTGGATAGATTGACAGAGGAAGTGTCAAATAAAATTCCACCAATATTTCTTTTCATTATGTTATTTTTATAAGGTAGGTTGGGTCTGCTAATTATCCCATATTGCAAGAATAATAATATTATGGCACTGTTCAAGAATTTTGCTACTGTAAGTAATGAACACACAACTGATATCCTGCTCTGTACTTTGTCGACTGATGTTTCTTTGCAACACTGCTACTATCAGCAGATCATTTTCATTGCCACTTGCCCTCTTGCATGGAAATTTTTTACCTAAACTAGGATTCCATAAATGAGAAGCCTCCAATTGATCATGATTTCTGACTCCTTGAAGCATCGCATTTGTCACATATTTATTGTGAAAGCACTTGGTATGCAATACACAAGACTTGTGCTAAATGTGATTATGCTTGTGTTGCATATGATGCTTAATCCATCTAAATAAATTTTCTCACTTTTTGAGACAAAATCTCCAAATTTAAGACCATATAAGGTATACACATTTGCTTGCAAATGCAGTCAGTAATTATTCTGTTTGGATAATTGGGAAAACTGCATGGCAAGTAAATAGAGTGCATGAAGAGGTTACAGGATACTAGCTGGACAATTTCCTGTGTACTGTGGTACAAAGTCCGTCTGCACAGATCCATCCTGTCTATAAACTATGAGGTATTTATCATGTAATTCTAAAAACCATGAGGTTTATAGTTTGCAATAACAAAATAAATATTTCCTTTCTCTATTACCTAACATCCTGACTCCCCATTAGTTGTTGCAGAGGTCAACACAGACACTAGAAAAGAGAAAGTAATTGCAGCAGCCATAGAGCATGATGTAGAAATTACTATCTCCAGGATTACTAGTTGAGCAGCTATTATGACACTGGCTACAAAGTCTGCCATCTCCATGTCTATATCCTGTCAAAAAACATGAAGTATTATATCATATATGTATAAAGAACTATGAGGTTATAGTTTGCATGACAAAGTAAATATTTACCTACTTGAATGACCTAGAATCCTTATTGCACTTAGTTGAATCAGGGTCAACTCAATGTTGAACAAAGAGAAGAAAAGATAAAGTTATTCTCTCTAAAATAGAGTATAGTAGCATATCAACTTTAGCCTTCTTTTTACCTCTCACCATTATCATTCCTAGTAAGCCTTGATGAAAATATAGCTCCTCTCTGCTATTTTTAAAGTAAATGTATTGATATACATAAGATGGAAAGAGACCTGACAGTGTGACAATGATTCCATGGAAGAATTGCCATCTAGACATTAGAAAGGTGAAATAATGCCTCCCTGGACATGGTTTGGTACCTGACATATTGCTAATCACCCTCATATGCATTGCTCCAAACTAGCAGTATTGGAGAAGTAGCAGTGTCTAGATAGGTGAACAATTTCTAACATGGACACAAGCCATAATTATATTTACTCCAGTGGACATAGATACCTCTATGATTCTCCTAGCTGGATTTCCTTAAGGATCTCATCAGTCATTTGATACATGTGACAAAAGTGGAGAGAGCAAACCAGTACCTCCTACAGTGGCTCTCTATAGCAGTGCAGAGAGGGAACTGTGCCTCTGTCCTGAGACATGGACAAATTGTATATATTTTTTACACTATTATGATCATCATTATCATCATCATCATCATCATCATCATCAATATTATATTCTCTATATTCTAGGCTCCTACACGCTAGTGAAAATACTCATAACAGAGGAGTTTCAGTTACATCGTTTGTATTTACAGCTGCCTGGTACTTTTCGATCAAGAGTCACACCTCGACCAGTTCAGGTACTCAGGTTTGGTGGAACCCAAAATATAGCATTGTCTTCGATATTTAAGAGAGTACTAGTCTCTTGAGCTATATATCAAGTAAAATGTGTGAAATCTTTAGAGATCAAAATTGGTAATCACAAGCTTTTTTATGGTGTTTAGTCCCTTCTTCCTTTAACCAAACACCTGCCTCAAAATATAGCAGGGAACTGAAAAGATAGACACCTCTGTGTTCTCTCTTTTGATGCTAAAAATGTTCATAGGGATAACCTGGCAAAAGGTGTATGCAGCCAATGTTGGGATGCATATGAGGCTCATGTTTGGAAAGTGATGTAGCTGAATTTACTATTGTACGGCAAGAGGAAGCCTTAATCTGAGGGGGGGAAATGACACCAGGACACTCATAAAAAATTGCTGCTAACATCAATAAAACCACCCTGAAGATTAGATATTTTCTGCAGTTCAGTTCATTATAGCATATTTATTTCTAGTTATTTTAATTGATTTTTTTCCTACAGTGAATGGAGATTAATCATTGCTCCAGTAGATCTTTAATTTGTTAGAGTGAGTTAAATTGCTAAATATTGCCTACTTCAATGTTTGATAACAAGTTGGCCAAATATAAAAAATGTAGAAATTTGTTAACAATATAAAGGTAATTTTGATTTTGGTTTTATTTTTTTAGATTGTCAAGTTATCAAGTTCCATCATTACACCAACAAATTTGTATCCACAATCTTTTTAATTAATTTCTAGTATTGCCAATTCTTTCATCTGGTGTATATAATTATAGCATTTGTTAAATCAGTAAAGCTTTACAAACATCATTAAATTTTATCTTTGATTGATTTATGAGCAATACAATTCAATAAAGAGTGAAGAGTGTCATCATAAAAATACAATACAGAACCACAAATATATGCACACATATAATTAAAACAAATATCACCATGTAGATAAACAAGGAGTTAGTTTTTGTGGGCTTTTCTTTTCCTGGGAGGACTAGAGGCTGCGGGAGTTCCCACAGTGTGTTCCAGCATTTGATACAGGTGTGATTCTGATGTGTACTGTGAGTATTGACAGTGTCTATGAGGTGATAGAGGAGTTTCAGTTGTTGGCCTATGGATAGATGGTGTGAGAGGAGGGGAGTGAAACTCAAGAGTTTGGTAAATGTGCTCCTCATGGCTAGATCTTCTAGTGCATAAAAGTTTAGGAGAGTTATGAGTGTGAAGAGGAGCAGGAATGGTGGGGAGAGGTGGATCTAGGACATGGTAAATTTGTCTTGATTCCAGTTTATCTTTGTTGGGAGGCATGACGAATAGTGTTTCCATGTAAGTTTTCATCTGCTCACTCTTAGCTATTGCAAAGCAATCCCGCCCAGTGATGTCAACTTTGTTGGGATCAGCCCTGAGTCTCAGCAGCACTTGGACTGCATCTCTATTTCCCTTCTGTGCAGCAATGTGCAGTGGAGTGGCATATGTGAAGTCAGTGGCATTTACACTGCACCCAGCCTTAGTAAGGCTGTCAGAGCTGAGTAGCTCTGATTACTCTGAAGCTCCCCAGGAGGCCGTACGGGCATTGACAGAGTCATCCGGGCCAAACACGGAAGAACGAGGATTGATTAATTATGAGAAGTCACCCAGCGGAAGTGGGTCAGCTAAACGGAATGCAGTTATGGGCGTGCCCGAATTAGAACAAGTAATAAATAACTTACCCAGAAACTCACCTGCTGACGTGGCTCATGAAAGGTCATCTCCAGGACAGGAAGACCAGTGGCTGACGTCATCAGCTGGAACAATTATATAAAGGGACCTGGTGTGTAATATATAGAGAGCGAGCTAAGTAGAAAGTCGATAAGTTGAACTGTTGTGATATCTTGAATTGTATTTAGTAGTGACAACCTAGTTGGTTGCCTACTAGTGTTTGTATTAAGAAAGGACAGCACACCTCTTTTGTGCCCCTTGTTTTAATAAGACTTTTCCTACTCTGCTCATTGTAATCCTTGCTGCTCAGACAGAGACTCCGAGAGTAAGAGGGTTGTGTCAGGCGCTAGTGAGAGTGGCCTGAGTTAGACGGAGCTGGGCTAGTATTAGAGAGAGTGCTAGTGGCGGTTTCCTCTGAAGTGGTTGCCCTTGCCTGTTTGCAGTTGACCAGTTCCTGTGCAGGTAGTGCTAGGCAGCTCACAGTGGTGGCAGCGGTGGGATTCGAACCCATTGGATCCCAACCCCAAACCTACAGCTAGAGAGAGTTGTAAGTTGACTGGCAGCTAGTGTAGCTGTTGCAGTTTGTCTGGCAGTCAGTGGAGTTGACTGTTGCAGTTGTATATATTTTTTTTTCTTGTTCTTTTTGTTGTTGCTTTTGTGGTTGTGCAACCACCAATAGTATTTGTCTGTTTAGCTAGTAGCTAGCTGGCAGGGACACAACTCTGGTACTTGACCAAAGGAGTTTGCAAACCCACCCTGCAGTAGCCAGGTCGATAGTTAATTGATACTACCAGTTGTTGTTTTTTGTTTGTTGTTGTTGACTTGCTAAATTGATTGAACTCGAATTGACTTCTGTGGTCAAAGCTAAGCACTTGGAAAATGGCAACAGGAGGAGATGAACAAACTCAGCCAGGAACTACCCGACGAGGGACGCAATACCATCAGCCCCCAATACCTACCTACCCTGCTACCATGTTTTCAGCCCCAGAGCCCCGAACTACAGAAATATTCAGCCAGGATCAGAGGGAGGAATCCCCAGGGAGGTTCAATCATAGTGATGGAGGCTCTGAGGCAGGGATAGAAAACCCAACAGAACGGATGATGAGGCAAATGCTCGAATTAGATCAAGCCCGAGCCATAAGACAAGAGAAGCAACAGACTCAAATGATGCAACTTCTAATAGCAGCTCAGACCCCCGTACCGACAGGCCCACCAGTAGCCCAAGCCCCCAGGATCACTCTCCAGAAGTTCACCGAGGGTGTGGATGACATGGGAGCGTTCCTGGAGATGTTTGAGGCCTCAGCAACGTCAGCTGGATGGCCTGATGGACAGTGGGCAGCACATCTGAGGAGTTGCCTATCTGGGCAAGGTTTGATAGCAGTATCAAGGTTGCCAGCTGAAGATCAAGCGCACTATCCTTTGGTTAAAAGAGCACTATTGGAGACCTATCATGTGTCAACAGAGGCTTACCGACGCAAGGTGTTTGATAAGCCGTTTGACCCAAGCAATCCTGAAGGATGGATGAGGTCGTTCAAACAGGCATTTAATCAGTGGACAGCCAGTGCAAAAGGCAACCCCATGGAGACAGTGATTATGGAGCTAGCCTTGCAGAAGCTACCGAGAACTCTGCAAGGCCAAATGAGGAACTTAGACCACCTCGACTTTGAGGCTTTGACCGCAGCAACCACAAGGCATGTAAGCAATGCGACATATGAGCACCATCGGGAAAAGGGCCGACTTGACGAAAGCCAACGACGACCCTTTACCGGACAAAGACGATCCTTTACCGGACAATTCCAACCGAACAAGAACAGAGAGACAGCAACAAGCAGCAACAAGGAGGGGACGAAAGAGTTTCACCCCCCTCCCATAGATCGGAGCACTGTTGAGTGTTACCGTTGTGGGAAGCATGGACACTTCCAGAGAGACTGCAGAGTCAGAATGAAGACAGAGCAGGTTAAATGTAGCACAAGTCTACACCACAAGAGAGGAGCACACCCACCGGAGTGGACTAAAACGATTACCATTAACGGGAGAGAGGTGGAGGCTCTGCTGGATACCGGGTGCACCAAGACTTTAGTGCACCCCAGATGTGTTCACCAAGATGACTACTTGGGATGGAGCATCCCTTACCAGACGGCTTCTGACAAACGAAAGGAGTTTCCGGCAGCAAGCGTGGAGCTGCAAGTGGAAGGCAATAAGATGACCCTAGCGGTTGGAGTCTCTGAACACCTCGACAGGGACGTGTTGATGGGGGGCGACATCCCCCACTTCAGACGGTATCTCCGGAAAGCCCTCGAGAGTGCACCGAGAGAAGATCAAGAACAATCCCCTACCCCAATCCCCGACTCTGAAGTAGGCATGATGACGACCCGAGCCAAACAGCTGGAGCTTGACGCCCTCGAGTTACAGGAAAGTCGCCAGCTGGAAAGTGAAGGCGTCATCATGTCAGACCCATACGCAGAGGCGGAAGGAGAAGGTGCAGAGGACGGATCGAGCGAGGTCCGAAGTGAAGTTAAGGCGACGGAAGTTCCCCACTCGTGCACCGAGGTGGAGAGTGAAGCAGAGGGGGCTCTGGACCACCTGGACGATGTCATCACCAGAGTTGAGCTGGAGCAGGCTCAGAGGTATGACCCCACATTAAAACTGATAAGAGAGAAGGCTAAGGGAAGTGTGAGCGATAGTCCTTACTTTTGGAGAGAGGGACTTCTGATGAGAACCCCTTACCACCCTTTGGGACGGGAGTTGTTAGTGTTGCCCCAAGTTGCACGACAAAGAGTGCTTACATTGGCCCACAATGCCCCAGTGGCAGGACACTTTAGTAAAGAAAGAACGGTACAAGCTATTCGTGAGAGGGTAGATTGGCCGGGGTTAACGAAAGATGTAAGTGAGATGTGTTTATCTTGCCCCGTTTGCCAGAAGGCCAGCCCTGCCGTGACTACACGAGCACCCTTACACCCCCTCCCCGTGATAAAGGAGCCGTTAGCAAGAATGGCTATGGATGTATTGGGTCCCTTAGAACGGACCAAGAAAGGAAACAAATATATCTTGGTGATTATGGATTATGCTACCAAGTGGCCCGAGGCATTCGCCCTCAAAAATGTGCAATCTGAGACAGTTGTTAGTTGCCTGGTGGAGGTCACAGCGAGGCTGGGAGTACCTCAAGAACTACTTTCGGACAACGGGTCCAATTTTATCTCCACTGTTATGTCGCAATACTGCAACTTGACGGGTACCAAACGTATACGGACGTCCCCCTACCATCCCCAAACCGACGGGATGGTAGAGCGATTCAACGCTACAATCAAACGCCTGTTGAGGAAGCTTACCCAAAACCCCAAGGTGGAGTGGGACAGCTGCCTCCCCTATGTGTTGTGGGCGTATAGAGGCACTGTCCACAAATCCACAGGCTTTTCACCCTACCATCTGATGTTTGGCAAGCCCATGAGGATGCCCCTTGACCAGCTCGTACGGTACTGGCAAGGAAAGGAGGAAATGGATGAGACGACTGTTAGCGAATTCGTTCAGACCCTCAAGGCCAACATGGATGTGGTCCGTGAGCTGGCCTTTGAGAAAGAACTGGGGGAGAAACAAAAACAGAAGCGATACCATGACAGATCTGCTAAAGAGAGACACCTGGAGGTCGGGGACTTTGTCCTAGTGTTCCGACCTGTCAGGAAGTCCAAGTTACAGAACCAGTGGGAGGGACCGTTCCCCATTGTGGATAAGATCACCGACGTGACCTACAAAGTGGATGTAGGCTCCCCAAAGAAGAAACTAAAAGTGTACCATCTCAACTGCATGAAGCTGTGGCATGCACCTGTGGCCGCAGTCTTCATGGCAGAGGAAGAGGAGGATGAAGAAGACCAGTCGCTCAACGAAGGAGTGACAGAGGCTCGCCTGACGGATCAGCAGAGCAGGGAGCTGGACCAGTTTAAGCGGAAGTACCGAGACGTGCTAACTGATGTACCAGGGAGGACACCTCTAGTGGAGCATGAGATCCCTACGGGAGAGGCGCCCCCAATCAGACAGCCCCCGTACAAGCTGGCCCACCACAATAAAGAAATTTTAAGAGAACAGATCGAAGAGCTGCTGGGACTGGGAGTGATTAGGCCCTCCAAGAGTCCGTGGGCTGCTCCCATCGTTCTAGTGAAAAAGAAAGATGGATCGTCCCGCCTGTGTGTGGACTATCGTAAACTAAATGGCGTGACCGTCAACGACCCCTACCCTCTGCCCATCATAGAGGAGCTCATCACCAACATCGGGGAAGCGCAGTACATCACCACATTGGACCTTGTGAAGGGCTATCACCAGGTCCCGATCAAGGCTTCCGATGTGGTGAAGACTGCGTTTGTCACCCCTTTCGGGAAATACGAGTTTGTGACAATGCCTTTTGGCCTCGTAACGGCCCCATCAACCTTTCAAAGACTGATGGACCAGGTCCTAGATGGGTTGCACCCATTTGCGGTGGCCTACCTAGATGACATCCTGGTCCACAGTCAAACGTGGGAGGAGCATCTGGAACAACTCAACACAGTGTTCACCAGGCTGCGCGAAGCAGGCTTGAGCGTGAAGCAAAAGAAGTGCTCTTTTGCCAAAGGAACTTGCGCCTACCTTGGACATGTGGTCGGGGAAGGGAAGGTGCAACCCATGGCCTGTAAAGTTGAAGCCATTAAGAACTTCACCCAACCAGTGACAAAGAAGCAGGTCCGTTCGTTTCTTGGGCTCAGTGGGTACTACCGGAAATTCATCTCCGAGTATTCAACGGTAGCTACCCCCTTGACGGACCTGACAAGAAAGAAATTACCCAACAAAGTTGTATGGACCAAGCAGTGCGATGTTGCTTTTCGGAAGCTGAAGGAGGCCATGTCAACGGCCCCAGTTCTCATTACTCCTAACTGGGACAGGCCGTTTGTCCTACAGACGGACGCTTCCGCCACAGGACTCGGCTACGTTCTCAGCCAGAGAGACGCTGAAGGAAAAGAACACCCCATTGCTTACGGCTCCCGGAAACTTTTGGCAGCGGAGAAAAACTACTCAGCCATCGAGCGAGAGGCTCTGGCAATAGTACGTGGAGTCAAACATTTCAGAACTTACTTGGAGGGGGCGCAATTTACGGTTGAGACAGACCATAACCCTCTCACTCACCTGGGGAACTTGAAGGACAACCACGGCCGACTGGCTAGGTGGGCACTGTCGCTTCAGCCCTACAATTTCAGAATCATCCACCGGAGTGGATCATCGAACGCCAATGCGGATGGCCTGTCAAGAGACCTGCGGTCTCTAACTAAGGTTGGGGGAGTGTCAGAGCTGAGTAGCTCTGATTACTCTGAAGCTCCCCAGGAGGCCGTACGGGCATTGACAGAGTCATCCGGGCCAAACACGGAAGAACGAGGATTGATTAATTATGAGAAGTCACCCAGCGGAAGTGGGTCAGCTAAACGGAATGCAGTTATGGGCGTGCCCGAATTAGAACAAGTAATAAATAACTTACCCAGAAACTCACCTGCTGACGTGGCTCATGAAAGGTCATCTCCAGGACAGGAAGACCAGTGGCTGACGTCATCAGCTGGAACAATTATATAAAGGGACCTGGTGTGTAATATATAGAGAGCGAGCTAAGTAGAAAGTCGATAAGTTGAACTGTTGTGATATCTTGAATTGTATTTAGTAGTGACAACCTAGTTGGTTGCCTACTAGTGTTTGTATTAAGAAAGGACAGCACACCTCTTTTGTGCCCCTTGTTTTAATAAGACTTTTCCTACTCTGCTCATTGTAATCCTTGCTGCTCAGACAGAGACTCCGAGAGTAAGAGGGTTGTGTCAGGCGCTAGTGAGAGTGGCCTGAGTTAGACGGAGCTGGGCTAGTATTAGAGAGAGTGCTAGTGGCGGTTTCCTCTGAAGTGGTTGCCCTTGCCTGTTTGCAGTTGACCAGTTCCTGTGCAGGTAGTGCTAGGCAGCTCACAAAGGCCAACCAGGCAACTTTCCAGATGATCAGTTGAGCTAGTTTTTGGGGAAGCATTGATAACTACCCAGTGTATGGCTGAGTAGCTTCCTTTCATGTCTGCTGTGTCTACCTCTGCACCTCTAGAGATGAGAGATTTGATGACATCTTCTCTGGTATGCATGGCAGCATAGTGAAGAGCAGTCATCTGATTCTGGTCGGATGAGTTGACGTCTACTCCTGAATCCACCAGTTTCTCCAGTTTGTTCAAATCTCCACGTGAACATGCTCCTAGAAGAGTGTTCTCTTCATGCAGTCTTTTATTGTCTGCCACCATTTTGGCAGTTTTCTTGGATTTTGGGTGTTGCGGTTCCTTTGAACAGATCTTAATCTGCAAAGACTAGCTGAACGAGGGAGATATCCACGTTGTGAACTGGTTCTACGAATTGGCCCATTTCTAGACGGAAGGTACTGCACACCACCCGTGTTTTATAGCAGGCTTTTTAGCTTGGGCGTTGTTCTGAAATTGAAGAGGAAACGGATGTGGACAGATCAGAACATACCGAACATTCAGCTACGCCTACTTATGACGATGGTCAATATGAGCATTGAATTGGACATGGAGTATAATTATTGTACATATAATAATATGCACCAAGTTATAGGCTCACTAAATTTACTGCAATCTGCCTTGTTTGTAGCCGGCCAGAACTTACATCACGTACGTTCAGCTACGCTTATGGATTGGACGTGGAGTATTTGTATATACGGACCAAGTTATAGGCTCACCAAATTTACTGCAATCTGCTTTATTTTCAGTGTTTGTGCAATCTAAAGGTAAATCTGAAGTGCTGTTAGTGCTGAGCTGAGCTACCTGTGAGCTTGCTCCTTTCTTCTAAGAATCATTGCAAGGGGGCAGTACATTGATAGTAACATGGAAGAAAATGTTCATGCGGCATTACTGAATTGAAGTGAGCCTAGTGGAGGGTAAGAAACGGCTCACCTTTTCACAAGATCCCAACTGTTGTGTATTTAATACCTCTGCACTTTAACAACCAGTACCTGTGCTCTACTACATGAAGCACATTATGCTCACACCCACTCAATGATGCTCCCTTCTTCCCTCAGACAAGTCAGTGAACCACTGCCTTGTAATGAGCTCTTAAAGAACAAGCAGCAAGTTCACAAATAAGTAGAAACTAGCCCTAACCCTAGCCCTAGCTCTCTTGCAGGGCACTTCTTTACCTACTCTAGGATTCCAAACATTCCAACAATTAAGACGTATCCAAATGATGCCATCGATCATGATTTGTGACTCCTAGAAGCTTCTCATCGGTATATATTCATGCTGCTAATTTACTCTCTATGTAAAGCACAAGACTTGTGCTAAGTGATAATGCCTTTCATTGAATATGGTGCTCTATCCACCTGTCAAATTTAAATATGCTAAACTTAATTTTGAGACAAAAGTACCAAATTTAGGTCCACCAAAGGCATTTCCTTGCAATAGCAAAGTCAATAACTGCTCTGTTTGGATAGTTAGTAAAACTGCATGGCGAGGAAATCGAATACAAGAGGTCAGGATACTTGCAGTCCTATGTAGTCTAGTACAAAGTCTGTCTGAACATCTACATCCTGTCTATAGGTATTTATCATGTACATGTAATCTTAAAAAACCCACAAGGTTTATATTTAGCAATAGCAAACAAATAATTTCCTTTGTACAGAAGTAACCCCCTGACTGATATCTGACAACTATACAGCTTGCAAATTGTAGCTCTACAAGTTGTGATGGTGACATCATCAAAAAGAGTTCAGTAATAGGTCAGCTGCCTTGTAGCAATGCAGTCCTGATCAGCGCCTCATCCTACCAACTGTCCCACACATTCCCCTACTCCATTCCTACCCACCACCACACACACCTCCAGTGTTGACTCATTCATTAGCCTTTAGGGAAACTATCACACAGAAACGAGCATGCCAGTTATGTCCTAGTTCATGCAAGCTTTAGGCTATATAGCTAATGACAATGGGAGGACGGGAGATGATGTAATCCCAAAAATGCAGAACACAAAAAGAGATGAAAGGGAAGAATGATCACACAAATGTCTACACGAGATTTAAAAAGCACATGCTAACACTCTGCACTACTTAATGATGTCATCATCCAGTAGCTTGGTCACTCTTCTTTATGCATAAATTATGTAGTACATTGTACACAATTTGCTCAGATAACTTACTACAATCTGATATTGAAACAGTAAATATTAAATACATAGCTATCTATGATTAGAAGGTTACAATCATCATAATTATAATTATACTGATGAACAACATGATTAAGTTACTTAACCTCCTTGTAAATGGTTATGGCACGAGGAAGAGATAATAAGATGATGATGATGATGATGATGATGATGATGATGATGATGATGATGATGATGATGATGATGATGACGCGATGATGATAATGATGAGAGTACATAACCAAATAATTTGAATTAACATGTCTCAAAGTGCCCATTAAATAATGGCCGCCTGGACATCAGCATAGAGCTTCTGGAATGCAACTTGTCCTGATGATTGACCTCAGGCATTATTCTATGTCTGCCTATCTCAACTATCTTGAATGTGTGTTTTTGTTGTTGCTCATGCTCCATGTCTTTTAGGGTTTCAGTTCTACCACAATGGTGTGTTTGATAGCTTCATGGAAATTTGCATCGCACTGATAATGATATTCATAATGTATGTCTGCCAAGTGACTCATTTGTGATGTATTGATTACATTAATTGATGTATGCACATTCTGCATGCTCTTACATGGAAGTGTTCATGCAACATATAGTTATTGCATAACAGTCTCTATAAACCAAAATATTTATGAAGTAGATAGATATCGATTTATAATTTTACAGTATTGTCTGAGCATAGCATACTGATAATGCACTAGCAAAGCGGTCACAAACATTGGAGCCCTTCTGCAACTCCACACATGCACAACTTGCATAGCTGCAGCCTGAGTTCCATTACTACAGGGCATGCATCTGTTTGCTTAGTTCCTTATCTGCATTTAGCTACACCTGCATTGGTTGGAATGAATCCAAGAGATCCTCAACTCCTTCATTAAGGTATGCTAGTGCCCAATGTTCATGGTGGAAAAAATGCATCTAACTAACTGCTCTGCCGAACAATCCTGGACTTAGGAAAGAAGTGTTGTTTGTTGTGCTGGCATATTCAGAAATTTCCCTGTCAGCAGAACTCTTCCATCTTTGTGTCTAGATTGAGTAGAGTTCTTGAAACAAATGGATATTCATGAGTTTGATGGCAAATTTTTGGCACTGTTCTTTTGGAAAATGACTCAGACATTGAACTTTCCACACACACACACACACACACACACACATCTGAGGCCTTCACTTTGGGAAGTAATTTTATAGACTTGACACACAGGTATATATCTTTTATGTACCACTTAAATATATAATCACTATTTATGTATATTTGGAAAGAATTATGGGTAATTTAATTTGGCAGTTTAAATGGTTGACAATTGTAGTGCCAAATTAAAATCTGCCAATATAGGTTATTAAGGTTGAGGAGTTTCAATCAAGTGTGAAGCCACAAAGTCATGCACATGAAGGTGCAATCTGTACTGAGCACCATATTTGATCTAGAGATAGGAAAACTTCATCCTGTGTGGTCTTATTTTGCTAATGTTTCCTGCTTGGCTTCTCCCTTAAGTTGCAGTAATTAACAGCTGCTACTTGATCACTATAAGCTATATATGTATTTCAGAGATTGGAGCTCAACATAGTAGTAGCGCCTGATCACACCAGGATATGCCACTTATTTGGAAAACCACAACATGGTAAATTGTCAGATTACCACAAAGACGTGATCATTTCTATTGAGAACACTCCATTTATCAACTACCTGCCATGCCATATTCAATTGGCTCATAACAGGTGTAATGATTAAACTGAAGAAAGTGATGTAAGGCTCTAGGTTTGAGCATGCACATTCTCCATGGCCTTATATGGATGTTATGAATATTGCATAACTTAGTATATTATAAGTCACTAGAAGCATTGAGCCATTGAATCCACATTTGGTTGTAGGTACTTGGAGACAGGATTGTTTGTACACAGTAAAAGGCAATGCACTAGCAAAGCAAACAGTCTCAGGAGAACTTCTGCAAATACACACGTGCAAAATCAGCATCTGGAACTTGATTTCCATAGCTGCTGGGCGTATGATCAGTTCTTTATTGCCACATGTGTTACTGTGTTGGTGAGTGCTACAAGACATTCATAGTAGGATTGCAGAGGGTCACGAAATGTACATAGTCAGTACTAGGGATATTAGGATTTAGACTGGGTCTTATCCTGGGGCAAGGGATTGCTAGGGTTAGGTTTTAGGTTTGGTGTGCTGTGGTTAGGGTTAAGGCTATGGATAGGGCTAGTGCTGGCTCTATCTGCAGATATAGCGGGTGTTGCTATATGAGATTATCTCCTCTTAGACCCATCCCTTGCAATAGCTCTAGCTCTAGCGTATATAACTAGCCTGCATTCTATTCCTAGCCATAGTCCAGGCCACAGACCAGCAGAATACAGCTGATACATATTTCTTGATTCTTGCACATGAATGTAAAGGTGTGCTAGTGCCCAGTGTTCATTGTGGAACTGCTCTCGTCAACACAATAGTCCAGGACTCCGGAGTTGTTTGTGGTGCTGGCATATCTGGAAATTGGCATAGTCACTTCCATCCATGTGTCTATCAATAATTATTAGTTGCTGAAGTAATGTTATTCATAAGGACTTCATGGCATTGTGCTAGAGGACTTTCATGTGCTGCACACAAACACACACAACACACCCATATAACACACAACAACACACACACACACATGCATGTATACACACACATGTACACATGCACACATGCCCACACACACACCCACACATATACAAAGCTCATGCACACATATTATATATAAGGAAAAATTGTCTAATGTTTGCGCTTTGCAGGTCGAAATGTCTGGTCGAATCCAGATGAGAGACTCTACACAATCACAAGGACCAGTGATGTCACTGCCTAGTAACAGCTGAATGAAAGAGCCATCTAAAACAACAGTTGCAATTGAACACATTACATACTCTAAGGTCTACTGATCATGTAATTCAAAACACACACACAAGGTCTACAGCTTCCTGACAGGCCTGCTAGTCAACATCAGAGGTCAACCAACACTTTAAAACAGGGACTACAATAGAGAAAGTAATTGTAGCAGCATTAGAGCATGATGATGAAATATCAATAATATTTTAATATTAGTAATATTAGTGTCTTCATGATAATACTTGCATAGCTATGAAGTCTGGAAAGTCCGTGTCTAGATCTTGTCTCAAGAGGTATTCTAAAAAATTGCGAGGTTAAAGTTTTCATGAACAAAATTATCCAATGCCCTAGCATTCATACTATCTTACCCATTAATTGGTGTAGGGGTCACCACCACATTTGAACAGATGTTGAAAGGAGAAAGTCATTATGTATAGCTGCAATAGAGAGTGACAGTGCTAAATTAATCCTTTTTTTTGTTGAAAATTGAAAAAATGGAATCACTAGAAAACTCTGCAAATGATATAGTGATGTAGCCAGTTGCGCAAGAACATCATTGTGGTATTTGTAGACCTTTTGATGGCAATGCCAATTGTGTTTTACTGAACTCTGAACTTATTCAATAGTGAAGTTACAAATTGAACAGTGACCAAATACGTAGTATTGAAAAAATGATATAAACATCATTGTATTGTGTGTATTGCAATGCATATTGAAACTATAATTTTTTTAAAAGGACACTAGGAAACATTCTCCCTTTTATTTTGCAAGTTTGAAAACAGGTTGCAATAGTTGGAGCAGAGAGAGCTCCCTTTCCTACACAACAAGAGTACAGAAAACTCATGTTCCCATGGTGTGCAGATCAACTTACTTGGCTGTGTATATAAAACTCAGTTTAGAAAATGGATGTTGAAAGATGAATATCGGTGTTGGTGAAGTGTAGGGAAAGTGTGTAGGTTGTTTCTGAGGTATCTGAAAGGTTGAGGTGAGGAAGTTGTGAGATAACACTGGCTTTGATTGGGGGAGGGGTGTGTGTGAGATGCGATGAGATAGTAGAGGTGTATACAGTTATTATCAAGAACAATGTAGGAAAAAGTAGGCTTCATGTAGAATTTTTTTGTTTTCTCTAATTTTTTAGACATCCTAATCTCTAACGATGCTATTGGAATGTTTGTAGAGTTTAGCTCTTTAGATCTATTATTTCTTCTGTGCTCGTATAGTTATTTAATAAATGTAAAGTAATTGAGTTTTCTGATAAAGATTATAACATGACGTACATATATATATTTACCAAGCACTCAAAACAGAGAGACAAACAAATATATAAACAAACAAAGAAACAACTAACACGTATGGAAGTAGCGCTCATCTTCTGAATTCACCAGGTAACCACCTTTGCCTGTTGCAGCTTCGTTAATTAAATAACTAGCTCTGTAAATCCCTCAATCGCAGAGTAAATAACATTGATTCTATGGCTTTTTTCTGTGTCTTAAGGGCATGTTACTGCTTAACAATAGCTGAAAACAATTATGTTGTCTCCTCCTGTCTGAGCAGAGCTCTTCAACTGTGGAACCACGAATCTATTCATAATAAGATCCATTGTGTGCATAAAAGACATATTATAGTGTGTGAAGAACATCACTGTGATGCTGACACTCACCTGAAAACTTGTTTAGTGTTACTAAAATATAATATTATGCTGTCTGACCTTTCTAAATTTGGCTTTTTCTGAGAGTTGCAACTAATTATTAAGAAAAATAATGAATACCCTATTAATAATAAAATAAAGAATGCTGAATAACTGAATACAGAAAAATTATGGTGCTTTCATTCTTGTTCCGACGACATTATTAATTGTGTCATTATGTGTACCGTATTTGCGGAGTATAAGTCGCAGTAGTAGCTCCAAATCTTCTTCTCCAATTGAGGGGTGCGACTTATAATCCGAACATGCCGCTTTTCCTTAAACAACTGGGCGGGGTCTCTAGTGGCACGTGTGTCGATAAAATGTCTGGGAAGTACACTGCTGGCTTTAAGCTCAAAGTAGTTGGGTATGCAGAGAAGTTCGGAAACAGAGCAGCGGAAACAGAGTATAGAGTCAGTGAAAAATCGGTCAGGGACTGGAGAAAGAAGAAGAGTGTTTTGACAACGCTGCCGAGATCCGCTAAAGGAAGGAAGGAGTGGTATTCGACCTATTGTCATTGCGCATGCGACCTATATATACTCCAACTATTATAGATTTTCAAAATGATGGCCAACTTTGGGGGGTGCGACTTATATTCCGGTGCGACTTATACTCCGGTATACTCCGGCAAATACGGTATGTTGTGTTTAAACCTTATGTGGAAATTTTGTGATCATTTTTGCTTTCATCTCTTTCTCAGATGGAGCACAGCTTACCTCACCTTCACTAAGCCCAACCACACTATCTCATGTATAGCCTGACTGTATGTTCCATTTTTTTACATATTTTCTCTCTGTATAAGCTAGTGGCTAATGGTCCCACACTGTGTGTATATGTGGTGGGGTGAGCATTGGTTGGGAAGAGGGGAGGGGGGAGGGGGAGGTGCTGATTCTGCATGCATTAGACCTATTGCTAAACTCTTTTTGATGATGTCTTCAATGTAACTTGTAGACATAAATATGCAAGGTCGGATGTCAATCAAGACAAGTACCTCTGTATAATAGCATGCCATGTCTATCTCTCTGTATTTTACTGTGTTAATCTATGTGTCACAAGACTGGTGCATCATGGATGAGCCTTATTAGTATAAAAGTAGCTAGGTTAGTTCATATATGAACTCATGCATTGTTTGGCTTTTTACTATCTTCTCCACTTGACTTGTGTTTGTTCATGTGCATCGTCCATGACTTTTGAACTCTGAGTTTGATTCTACGACAACGGTGTGTACTATATTATATGGCTTCATGATAAATCAAAAATTGGAACCAGACAGGTAATGATATCACTTTAACCAGGCATGTCACATGCAGACATGATAATTGGGTCATTCTGATGGTGTGTAACTAAACTGAAGAATGCGGTGATTAAGCAGCTTCATAAATCAGCATAGTCTTAAATGGTCATGGACATAATATAATAGATTTTGTATAGCTTCCACTAATTGTCACATATTATGGATGCAATAAACCATTGAAGCATGCTGCTGGACTGTTCCACACAGTGAACAGATGATGCACTAGCAATGTGAACAGTCTTTGGGGACAGCTTACACAACTGTACTCAAGTACAAACTGCATAACTTCAGCTTGATTTCCATATCCGCAAATCCTTCATATGCTTTGCATAGATTTTCATTGCTGCATTGAATGATGGTTAACATGTATCAAAGAGGAATACAACCCTTTCTTTAAAGTGTGCTAGTGCCAAGTGTTCCTTGTGGGAAAATGTATCCGTAATCTGATGTACTCAACAGTCCACCATATTAAGCAAGAAATGTTGCCTGTGTGGACGGTCATATCTTCAAATTTCCTAGTCAGTAGAACAATTCCATCCATGTGCCTTGCAGTAAAGTAGAATTCTTGATATTGATAGCGATATTTTTGATATTATGTTAAGGTACTCACCACTTCTTACATACACACACACACACACAAATGTGTGTGCATGCACACACAGACAGACATGCATTTGCTTGTATATGCAGTCGAATGCAGTCGATAAGTATTCTGCAACATTAGTAAGATTATGCATGGAATGTAAGTAGGTTACAGCATACTAATTGGACAATTGCTTTGAAGTCCGTCAGTCTGCTGTCAATATCCTGTCTAAAAACCACGAGTACAATACTAAAAAAACAACAAAAAAATCCCCTCAAGTTTTATAGTTTGCATGACTAAAATTTATGTCTTCCTTTATCCAACTGATCTAGCAACCTGCCGGTCCATTAGTTGATATTGAGCAGTCACTTGAAAAGAGAGGAAGATATTTCTAGCCATAACAGAGCATAAAGATGCTATATCAAAATAATATCCTGATGAACACTAGAGCATCTAGTCGAAACGTCAAGTGAATAAAAAGTGAAGTTGATTATTGAGAAGGTGATTTCAATAATATCCTTTATGACTATAAATCAGCTTTATGGTTTTTGAAACCAACGTTCAACTGAAATATTTTGGTCTTCACCTGGATGAATTATGAAGTGCTTTACATGTTTTTGAGGCCATTTTTATTTCATATCACTATTTAATGCTTAAGGATGAACTGCAAAAATCTGAAAAAGCCTAAATTCGAAACAAGCTCATCTGCGAACAAACACCTCTGTTTAACACTTTCTCAAAAGTAGCCCGTACTCAAAAAAGAAATCAATCCCCAAAATAAAGCCCACCATGAGGACTGAATGTGCTTTCCTGAAATAATTTTCACTGAGTGAATTGAAACTTTCATGCATCCACTATTTTATGTCATATATTATATGCCAAGGTAATATCTAAATAGCATCTGAATTGATTTTGGAGGTGTTAAAATCATTGGAGCTGCCATTGCTCCCTTCCTAGCCATTGGATGGGGACAATAAAATAATATTATAATAAAGAATACTAATAACAACAATGCTAATAACAACAACAGTATTAAAAACAACATGAACCAGAACAACAATGACAACAACAGCAATAATATAACCTACTTTATGCAGGCACAGGCTGTATTGATAATGTGTATGGTAAGTGATTATATGTAGTGTGTCATGAAATTATGAATTCTAACATGCAGATTGTTTGCATCTTATTTGCTTGTTTGTTTCTTTGTTTATTTTAATTGCTTAGTACATGTCATAATTCTACAAACAGAAAATTCCATAAATTTAAGTTCTGCCGCTTAATGAATGCACAAAAGAAGATAATAACAGAACACAACAGAGCAATAATAGGAGATATATATAAAGTTATGAAAAAATGTACTTTTTATAGTTTGAGGTTATGGAGTCCTAGAATGCCTTGAGTAAGGACAGAAACCTGAAGGTTTCCTAGAGTGTCCTTGACAATATATGTGTAGATTTTAGATTTTACAATGCCACTCCCTTAATTCCTCACACCCATCCATCTTTCTGCTATGATTTCTGCCATAGAGTAACCACCTTTGTATTTTACATAACCACCAATTTTTATCTTTCACTATAACCTAATAATGCAAGCATTTACAAAAAAGTGTTCTATATATATAGCTTTTTAAGACCGAAGGTCAGCCTGATAGAAATATTATATCATTGGTGTTCTATGCATTATCATTGTATATGGATATTCACAACAGCTCACTCTGTGTGCTCCAAATATATAACAATTTGTAAAAAGGAGAGGAAGTGCTCCTATATTTAAAATGCATTGTTTTACAAAAAATCTTAACATTTATATTGATCAATCTGGCACCATACAACAGACCAAGTTCAGAGAGCAGTAAAACACAATTGGCACACAATAAAGATCAAAAATGGCTTATATACACATACCACAATAACATGTACTTGCTCTCAAACAGCGACCTACAACAGCAATAAAGCCCACATCACTCGTGCAGCTTTCTGGTGTTTCCAGCTTAGACTGGCCTATCTGCCACTATATGTATAAGAGAAAAATTTGTAAATTAAATCAACAATGCCACATTACTTTAACCCCTTTCACCGTTGACTTCATTTTGAGATTTTGACCTATTTTTACTTTAATTTTTGTATCTGATCATTGGTTCAGAAAAGTCCCCGGCAACCGCATATCACATGATTGACAAAGAGTTACTGATCAACTTGGTGATAAATACATTGCCTAGCAACCAAACCACAAACCATTTTTTTGATTAGAATACTTTTTATCACTGCATTTAACTGCATTTATCGACTATTACAAGTATATTTTATGGTTTTTCAGATCAAATACTAAAATATGGTCGCTTATCGAACTGCAAACAGCATATTATAATCTGGAAAATATACATTTTTGGCATAATTTATGAATATTGAATGCCCTAATTTTTCTATTTTGCAGGATATAGCCATGTTTGTCAGTCTATAAGAGTATTGACTGTTGTCAAGCACCACGAGGAAGGTCTGGCTGTATTGAAAGTTGAAAATTTCAAGATGTTGCAGAAAGGCACAATAAAGCAAAGACTCATCAAGAAAACATACGTGTACTACACATTTCTGCATGCATAAATGATAAAGAAAAGAAGTATACATGTACATGCCTAAAACATGTACATACTACAAAAGCAATACCAAGAAAATCTCGAAGAGAAAAGGAAGCTAGTGCGAGTAGTCAGAGAGTGTGTGGAATTCCCTGAAGCATGTCCTTCCACGCACAGTACAAAGGCTAATACCGCAGTGACAAAAGGTCTCGTGCCTCTTGCCTCTGGCCCCGATTTCTTCCTTGGCCTTTTCCTCTTCCTTGGCTTTTTCCTCTTCCTTGGCCTTTTCCTCTTCCTTGGCCTTTTCCTTGGCTTTTTCCTCTTCCTTGGCCTTTTCCTCTTCCTTGGCCTTTTCCTCTTCCTTGGCCTTCCTTGGCCTTTTCCTTGGCTTTTTCCTCTTCCTTGGCCTTTTCCTTGGCTTTTTCCTCTTCCTTGGCCTTTTCCTCTTCCTTGGCCTTTTCCTTGGCTCTTCCTTGGCCTTTTCCTCTTCCTTGGCCTTTTCCTTTCCCCTGGCTTTTTCCTCTTCCTTGGCCTTTTCCTCGGCCTCGGCATCCAACACGCCCCCTGTCTCAGCGATCAGAAGGTAACAGTGATACTTCTGAGTCAGAAGATGGAACTACATCAAATGAAGGAGAAGATGATTGTAGGAGCACTTGGGGGCGAGTTTGCAGGACCACTCGGAGGAGAGTTTGCAGGATCACTCAGAGGTTCAGCAGATTCAAGATCAGTGGCTAAACCTATATAAAAGATTATTATTATGAACTTTACAACCTAGTGAACTTTATAACTAGGAACTTTATAACCTAGTGATATATATTTCTGGCTTATTATGTCTCTTGATAGCTCAAATATTATATTCCATTCTATAGATATCTACTCATACTTACCAAGCAACTCATACTCTTCATCAGGAGTCATAAAAGCTCCATCAGAAGCACTGGCACTTGAAGTGTTTGGTCCAACATCCTGAGGAGTTGAAGTTAAAGCTCTGGACAAAAAGCTGCCAACTACTTAGGGTCTAATACCTCATCACCAAGGAAGGAAGACACTTGACCTTCATCTCTATCATAGTCAGAGAGGTCGAAACCGCCATCAAACAACAGCTCTAACACGCGAGCACGATCAAATCTTTCAGCCATTATTTTGCTTGAATTCAAAATTGTTTGACGTCATAGTTAACCTACGTGCTACGGTTCTTAAATTTTTTGGTGAAATAGAACAGTCCATCGTGCACATTTACGGTAAGTTTTGAATAATTATGTAGAGTCAACGGTTAATTATTAACGCGACGGTCACTCAATCTCGCGCTTCTATGCGCTTATGACGGTGAAGCGGTTAATAAGCGGTTATTATTTTAATGTATTTGTTGTTATTATTATTATTTTTATTATTATTGTTGTTGTTCTATTTATTAATATTATTCTTGTTGTAATTTAATTGTTTCCCTCCTTACATATAGAGAAAGAATCATTAAACTGCTATTCCTTACTTCAGATTTTTTAATTAGGCACATAACCCTTTTCCCTCCAAATTCTTCAACAATATCACCACACTATATAGAATTGGTGACAAAAGACAACCCTGTCTCAGCTGCCTTCACTTCAAACCACTTAGATCCCTCTCCACCTAATAACACACTTGTCCTTCATACAAGCATTTGCAAATTCTCCATACCCTCTCATCTTTTTCCACAATCCTTCTCCACACACAGTATTATAGACAGTGAAGAACTATTGGACATGTGTCTTGCCTTGCATATAGAGCATAAGGCACATTAGTATACAATAGTCAGTCTGCACTATATTTTTTGTAGTTTCTTTCGATTTGTGACTAGATGATGACATCATTAAGTAGTGCGTGTTAGACATTTGTGGATTATTTTTATCATTTTGTGTTTCATCTCTTTTTCTAATGGTTCGCAGCTTATCATTACATCACTCCCACCCACCCACTCACATTAGCTATAGCCTGAAACTTGCATGAACCAGGTATGCTCTACTCTGTATGATAGCTTCCCATAAAAGACACAATGGGTCAACACTGAGTGTGTGTGTGAGTGAGTGGGGATGGAAGAGGAGAATGCGAGGATGATGTGGTGCTGATTTAAGATGGCACTTGTGTATAGACAGCTGACCTATTACTGAACTCTTTTTGATGATGTCATCTTCACAACCTTTAGAGCTAAAATGTCAGATGTTAGTTAGGAGGGCACTTCTGTTTATTGCCCACTATTTCCATTTGGTTATATTTCATGAACCCTGTTTCCTGTATGAAAGTAGCTTGGTTAGTTGGAACACTATTCATTATTGAACTCATTCACTATTCCACATCTTACTATCTCAACCATATTTAATGTATTTTTGCATATGTTCATGTTCCAAGTCCTTTGTTCCAAGTCCTTTTGGCTTATGTACCACAGTGACATATATGCAAGTTATAGAGCTTCATGTTAAGTCTGAAATTGGCATACAGATAATGTGTCTATCTGCCATGCCCATGCAATTGGCTCATTTCTGGTATGTTGATTACACCAAATGATGTTGTGTGGCAAACCTTAGTTTTGTGTGCATATTTTATTAGGCCATTCTATGAATATTCCTATTGCACAACTGTCTCTGTAAATCACATATTTACGAAATAATTTATTATTTTACAGTATTGTCTCTACATAAAATAGACACTGCACTAGCAGAGCTCTCACACAAACTTTGGAGCACTTCTGCAACTCCACTTAGTTCTTCATTGCTGCAATGTGTGTTGGTTGAGTGAATTAATCGAAGTGATACACATCAATATGTGCTAGTGCTCATGCTCATTATAGGAGAATGGATCCAACATCTGCTCTCCTTAACAGGTTTTGGCATATCCAGAAATGTTCATGTCAGCAGAACTTTTCTACCCTTGTGTGTACTAGAGAGGGATAACGACTTCTTGGCAGTGTGCAATACACAGACTCAACAACACACGTAGATATAACTTGTTAACTTATATTATACATACATGCAACTATATACCTATATACTGAAGCCTTAAAAATGTATGGAAAATTCAATTTGCTAGATTGATGCAGGCAGTGCCAAATTAAATTCCACCTATATCTCAATTGTTATCTGGTAGATTGGGTCTGCTAACTATCTCATATTGTAAGAATGATATGGCACTATTCAAGAAAGTATTTAGCTACAGTTAGAAGTGATTACCCAAAGATAACTTGCACTCTACTTGCATGGAGGTGATGTTCGTTTGTAACACTGCCACTGTCTATGGATGTTTTTCATTGCCACTCACAGGATTCCAAACATTCTTATAAATGTGAAGCCTCCAAATGTGATGCTCTTGATCATGGTTTCAGACTCCATGAAGCATCTCATTGACTCAAATTCATACCTACTGCACTTGCTATGCCAAGCATGAGACTTGTGCTAAATAATTATGTCCATGCCCTTCACTGCATATAATCTGTTAAGTCTAATTTTATAATTGACACTGGTCGAGAGCACACCACCAAGTTTGATTCCCACTAAAGCTATAAGGTATACACATTTGCTTGCAAATACAATTTAATGCACAATCAATAAATGCTCTGTTTGGGTAGTTACAAAAACTGCATGGCAATTAAATAGAGTACAAGAGGTTACAGGATACTAGCTGGACAATTTCCTTTGAGGTCTGGCTACAAAGTCTGTCTGCACACCTATACCCTGTAAAAAAAACTACAAAGTATCAAAATCATGTAATCCTAAAAGCACAAAGCATATAGTTTGCACTATCAAAATTTTATCTTCCCTTGTCCAATGATCTAACATCCTGACTGCCATTATTTGATGTAAAGGTCAACTCAGACATTAGAAAAGAGTTACAGCACCAATAGAGCATGATGATGAAATATCAACATAGAAATAAATATCTTCAGGACACTAGTTCAGGCGAGAAGTGATGTGAAGAAGGTAAACAAATATTTTAACTTTGACTCAAGCCACATGTTCACTCCAATGGCCATAGAGACTACGGAGTCGTGAGTCTTAGATCACTGGATTCCCTTAAGCTTAGACAAGGTGTGAGAGGTGTGTAACAGGTGAGGAGAAAGCACATCAGTACCTCCAACAGAGGCTTGCAATGGTCGTTCAGAGATGGAACTCCACCACCTTGTTCTGGGTACTTTGGGACATATTAATTTAAATTATTATCATCATCATCATCATCATCATCATCATCATCATCATCATCATCATCATCATCATCACATCATCATTCATTATTATATTACATATTACTTCTCCATGCTATGATCCTAGGAGGGAAAAGTAATTGAAGTTATGATGTTCTTTAGTAAAATATTTATGTGACATGTACAGTTTGAAAAACAAATTGTTCTTAAGAAGGAATATTAATTCTTTTAACACGTGGTTATGACTTTGGAGCTACATAGGTTCTGCACACTGCCTATATAGTCCTTTCTGATCAGGAGTCACACCCTCACCAATTCAGGTACTCGGCTTTTATGGAACCAAAAACTTAGCAATATCAAAAGGGAGACTTAGGCCGATTTATCTCTTGAGCTATATAAAATGTGCAGAATCTATAGAGCTCCAAATTCGTAATAATTAGCTTATATTCTGGTTATTCCATCCTCTGCTTAACTGACTTACCAAATACCTGCTTCAGAATATAGCAGCAGGGAGTTCAAAAGAGGGAAATAAAACAGATTGTGAACACAGAATTTGCTGGTGTAATGATGTAACTTGATAATAATAAAAAATCACAGTCAAACACTTTATTTGCCTTGCATCGTTTAATAGGTTTCTACATTTTTAATATTAGGCCAACTTGTTCTCTCTTTTGATACCATAGGTAAAACCATGCGAAAGTTAAGTGCAGCCAAAGTTAGCAACCTCAAAATCTAAGCATTTGAGAAGGATGCATGTGTGGCTCCTGGTTGCAAAGGGCCCTGTGTATAGCTGAAATTACTATTGTGTGGCAAGAGCAAGCCCTACCTGAGCAAATAAATGACACCACCAGGACACTAATGAAAAATTGCTAGCATATAGCTAACATCAATAAACCACACTGAAGATTAGACATTTTCTGCTAGTGATAGCATATTTATTTCTAGTTCATATTTTTCCTACAATGGATAATGGATTATATCATTGCTCAAGTAGATCATTAATATGTTAGAGCGAGTGAAATTTAAGATCCGTTTATGCTATAGAACTTTATATAAATATTGCCAACTTCAATGTTTGAATAATTTTGATAACAAATTGGCTTAATATTAAACCTGTTAAACAATGCAAGGCAAATAAAGAAAGATTTTGATTTTGGTTTTATTATTTTACAGCTGTGAATTTTTTTAAATATCATGTTCCATCATTATTCAGTGTCCACATTCTGTTTTATTTCCTTCTAGTGTTGCCATTTCTTTCATCTAGGGAGTTGGCACCTCTGGTGCATAGAGTTTGGTAAATCTAATAGCTTTACAAATATCAATCTTTAAAAAAAAAATTATAATAATTATCTTTGATGTAATTTATGAAAATGTACAATACAATTCAATAAAGAGTGAAGAGTGTCATCATAAAATACAATACAGAACCACAAATATATGCACATAGAAACTAAAACAAATATCACCATGCAGATAAACAAGGAGTTAGTTTTTGTGGGCTCTTCTTTTCCTGAGAGGACTAGAGGCTGCGGGAGTTCTGGGTATTCTTTTCACAGTGGGTTCCAGCATGTAATGCAGGTGTGATTCTGAGGTGTACTGTGGGTATTGACAGTGTCTATGAGGTGGTAGATGAGTTTCAGTTGTCGACCTGTGGACAGATGGAGTGAGAGGAGAGTAGTGAAACTCAAGAGTTTGGTAAATGTGCTCCTCATGACTTGATCTTCTAGTGCATAAAAGTTTAGGAGAATTGTGAGTGTGAAGAGGAGCAGGAATGGAGGGGAGAGGTGGATCTAGGACATGGTAAATATGTCTTGATTCCAGTTGATCATTCTTGGGTTGCATGACGAAGAGTGTTTCCATGTGTAAGTTTTCTCTTCACTCTTAGCTACTGTAAAGCATGATGTCAACTTTGTTGGGATCAGTCCCGAGTCTCAGCAACACTTGGACTGCATCTCTATTTCCCTTCTGTGCAGCAATGTGCAATGGAGTGGCATATGTGAAGTCAGTGGCATTTACACTGCACCCTGCCTTAGTAAGAGCTATTTTTTGGGAAGCATGATGACTACCCAGTGTATGGCTGAGTAGCCTCCTTTCATGTCTGCTGTGTCTATACATCTGCACCTCTAGAGATGAGAGACTTGATGACAACATTATCTAGTATGCATGGCAGCATAGTGAAGAGCAGTCATCTGATTCTGGTCGGATGAGTTGACGTCCACTCCTGAATCCACCAGTTTCTCCACTTTGTTCAAATCTCCATGTGCACATGCTCCTAGAAGAGTGAGCTCTTCATGCAGTATTTTATTGTCTGCCTCCATTTTGGTTGTTTTCTTGGATTTTGTGTGCTTCAAATAGCGGTGCTTTGAACAGATCTCTATCTGCGAAGACTGGCTGAACGATGGAGATATCCACGTTGTGAACTGGTTCTACGAATTGGCTTGTGCTGAAATGAGATGGAGACAGACCAGAACTTACAATATTACATCATGTACATTCAGCTACGCATACTTATGATGATAGTTAATCAATGAGCATTGGATTAGACATATATATATGGACCAAGTTATAGGCTCACTAAATTTACTGCAATCTGGTTTATTTTCCGTGTTTGTGCAATCTAAAGGAAAATTAGAAGTGCTGTCTAGGCTAGGGCTAGGGCTAGGGCTAGGGCTAGGTAGTGCTGAGCTGAGCTACCTGTGAGCTTGCTCCTTTCTTCTCATAATCATTGCAAGAGTGCAGTACATTGGTTGTCACAGGGAAGAAAATGTTCATACAGCATTACTGAATGGAAGTGAGCCTAGTGGAGGGCATAAAACTGCTCACCTTTTCATAAGATCACAACTGTTGGGTATTTAGTATCTCTGCACTTTAACCAACCAGTACCTGAGCCTATTACAAGAAGCACATTATGCTCACACCCACTCAATGATGCTCCCTTCTTCCTTGAGACAAGTCAGTGAACAACTGCCTTGTAATGAGCTCTGAGAAGAACAAGCAGCAAGCTCACATGTAAGTAGAGCACTAATAAACTTGGACTTCCACTCTAAACCATTACTTTCATGAACACAAAGAATATTTACCATAGTGGCCAATTTTGTGAGCTTTCCAGTCCTAAATATATATATATGATACAATGCATATGCAGTGCTCAAGAATTCATTGAGAATCACAAAGAACAATACATGTTTCTATATGGCATAGAATTATTGATAACATAAGTAGGCGTGGCTGAACATAGTGACCAAGTACCCCACTGTAAAGTGAGATTTCTCTGCAAGTGATAGTGAGCAACCAGTATGGGACTGTTCAAAAGCAAGAACACATTCAGAGAACCATTCATATTGAGTTAAAGTTTAATTAACATGGCTGTTTGGGAGCAGTTTGTGCACATAATTAAGAAATTGTCTTACAACTTAGAAATTAGCAGCTGTGCCACTCCAATATAGCTTAAAACCTCATTACAAGGCTGTAGTTGGTAATTGTTTTGGTATTAATAGGCAGGTACAACACTCATTAAGTTACAGGAATTCTCAATTCGCATTGTAGACTTTTTCGATAATCAACTTTAATTTGTTCACTCAAGATTTTTCTAGATGCTCCAGCCGTCATAAGGCAAAGTTATATGAAACTGCTTATGGAGAGTATGCGTGGAATAGACTGGATAAAGAAGGTTCCATTATATTGATCCTGTCAGTAATAATTGGCTTCTCTGGTGTCCATGGCTCTGTGGCAGGACTTTAATAATCTTTCTTGTCATAAGTATTTTTTATTTTGTTTGATTTTTCATAGAAAATTACTTTTATTTTTTTGAGGTGTAAATGACTAGTGTGACACAGAGAAGCATTGTAAGGACCCAGAGAAGGCATGGTTTCATTCAGCAAGGGTGTTGTTCTCACTGTGCTAGTAAAAATGGGACATTCCCACCACAAGCAAATCGTCTGCTTGAAACAGAACAATAGGTTCATGCACATGAACTCAAATGCAGAGTACTTAGTTCCATGCTCCATATATACTATATCCAATCTAACCTTAAATGAGAAATAGACTGTAGTAAATCATGTGGATCTGTCATTTAGAATTGTGTGCATACTTTATCAAATGTTCTTAAGTTTCTCACTTTCTCTCTTTCTTACCCTATAGAACTACCACATATGTCTTGCCTTGTATGTAGGGGATAAGGTATTGAGCCCTTCCCTATACAATAGCCAGTCTGCACTATATTTAGTAAATGTTTACACTGTTGAAGTTATGTAGTTTCCTTCCAGTTACGACTAGATGATGACATTATTAATTAGTACAGAGAGATTAGTACAGAGAGTCAGCAAGTCCTTTTCAAATCTCATGTTTGACATTTGTGGGGATCATGTTTAGCTTTCATCTCATTTTGTGTTTCATCTCTTTATCTAATTGTTCACAGCTCAGCATTGCATCACTCACAATCCTCCCACTCTGATTAGCTAGAGTCTGAAGCTTGGAACTAGGAATTTTCTAATCTCTGTGATCGTTTTTTACACAAAGGACACTTATAAATAACTGTGTCAACACTCAATATGTTTGTGTGTGTGTGTGGTGGTGGAGAGTGGGGGTAGGTGTGGTGCAAGTGTGAGGATAAATTGGTAATTGAATTGCCATTGTGTCGACTATATAGAAAACTGACAGAGCACCTGCTAAGCTATCACAACCTTTGGAGCACTTCTGTAACTATATATATTCACAGGCTGCTTAGCTGGAATTTGGGTTACATAACTTCAGGGGATGCATCTGTTTGCTTAGTTCTTCTATGCTGCATGTGTGCTTGGTAAAGTGAATCAATCAAAGAGCTACACAAATCCTTCATTAAAGTGTGGTAGTTCCCCGTGTTCATTGTGCGAAAATAGATCCATCATTTGCTTTCCTTAACATGTAAGTATTTAGGAAAGATGTGTTGCATGTGGTGCTGTTATATCCGGAAGTTTCCTTATCAGCAGAACCCTGCATCCATGCTTCTCTCAGTGAGTACAGTTCTTGATAACTGATAGCGACTTTTTCTCACTCATCTAAGGCCCATACAGTACACACACACATATACCCTATATTATATATTCAACTATGTACATATATACGTAGATTGAGAAATATGCTGAAAATTTAATTTTGCAATTGGATAGATTGACAGTGGCAGTGCTAAATAAAATTCCACCAATATTTGTTTTCATTATGTTATTTTTATATGGTAGGTTGGGTCTGCCCATACTGCAAGAACAATATGGCACTGTTCAAGAATTTTGCTACTGTAAGTAATGAACCCATGACTGATATCCTGCTCTGCACATGCTAGACTAATGTTTCTTTGAAACACTGCCACTGTCAGCAGATCATTTTCATTGCCACTTGCCCTCTTGCATGGCAATTCTTTACCTAAACTAGGATTCCAAACACTTTCATAAATGAGAAGCATCATTGATCATGATTTCTGACTCCTTGAAGCATCGCATTGTCACTGAATGCACTTGCTATGCAAAACGCAAGACTTGTGCTAAATGTGATTATGCCTGTGTTGCATATAGCTAATGCTTAATCCATCTAAATAGGCTAACCTTAATTTTCACACTATTTGAGACCAAATTTCCAAATTTAAGTCCATATAAGGTATACACATTTGCTTGCAAATGCAGTCAGTAATTATTCTGTTTGGATAATTGGGAAAATTGCACGACGAGTAAATAGAGTGCATGAGGTTACAGGATACTAGCTGTACAATTTCCTGTGTACTCTGGTACAAAGTCTGTCTGCACATCTCCATCCTGTCTAAAAACTATGAGTTATTTATCATGTAATTTTGAGGTTAATAGTTTGCAAAAACAAAATAAATATTTCCTTTCTCCTATTACCTAATACCCTGACTCCCCATTAGTTGTTGCAGAGGTCAACACAGACACTAGAAGAGAGAAAGTAATTGCAGCAGCCCTAGAGCACGCTGTAGAAATTACTATCTCCAGGATACTAGTTGAGCAGCTATTATGACACTGGCTACAAAGTCTGCCATCTCCATGTCTATATCCTGTCAAAAACCTTGAAGTATTTTCATGAGCAATGTAAATATTTACCTATTTGAATGACCTAGAATCCTTATTGCACTTAGTTGGATCAGGGTCAACTCAATGTTGAACAAAGAGAAGAAAATATAAAGTTTCTCTCTCTAAAATAGAGCATTGTAGCATATTAACTTTAGCGTTCTTTTTACTTCTCACCACTATCAATCCTAGTAAGCTTTGATGAAAATATAGCTCCTCTCTGGGTTTTTTAAAGTAAATGTATTGATATACATAAGATGGAAGGAGACTTGATATTGTGATAATGATTCCATAAGAATTGCCATCTAGTCATTAGAAAAGTGAAATAATGCCTCATTGGATATGGGTTGGGACCTGACATGTTGCTCACCCTCATTAGTATTGCTCCCAACTAGGAAGTAGCTGCACAGGCAGTGTTTAGATTTAGATAAGTGAACAATTTCTAACATGGACTCAAGCCATATGTTCACTCCAGTGGACATAGAGACTTCTGGGATTCCTAGCACCAGTCACTGGATTTCCTTAGGATCTTATCTGTCATGTGATACAAGGGACAAAAGTGGAGAGAGAAAACCAGTATATACCTCCTACAGTGGCTCTCTATAGCAGTGCAGAGAGGGAACTGTGCTTCTGTCCTGAGCACTTTGTGACATGGACGAATTGTATTTTTTTAATGTTGTACTATTATCATCATCATCATCATCATCATAATTATATTCTTATTCAAATATTTTCTTATGCCACAGATATATTACATGGAGAGTAATTAATTGCAATCATGTTGATCATTAGTATATTTATGTAACCTGTATATTCTTACACTCTTTTGAAAGGAATTTTTTTTAAACATGTGTTTACATCTTTGGTGAGCTCCATAGGTTCTGCATGCATCACAGCATGAACTAGCTTGATATATAGCTCTCTTAGCCTAGGATATAGAGGTACCTGTGTGCCCTAGCTCAAAGGATAGATCTCTCTGTGTGAAACCCTTGCCAAAGATACATGCAGCCAAGTGGGAGTATCTCTGTGCCTGAACTGGCTGCAGGTGTCGGTCCTGTTTGGAAAGCACTAGGAAGCTGAAATTACTACAGTATGGTATGAGAAAGACCTACTCTGTGCAACAAACGTTTTAATTGGCCGGTAATAAGTGGCTAGTTCAGCAAACATGCATTAATATCTTATTGGGAACTATGGAGGAAAATTTGATATTCATGATGCGACTTCAGTCTAAGTGTGGCTTCTACACACTAGTGAAAACACTCATAACAGAGGAGTCTCAGTAACCTCGTTTATATTAACAGCTGCCTGGTGCTTTCCGATCAGGAGTCACACCTTGACCAGTTCAGGTACTCAGGTTTGGTGGAACCCGAAATATAACTGCATGTAACATTGCCTTCGATATTTAATATAAAAAGAGAGCACTAGTCTGATCTTTATCTTGAGCTATATATCAAGTAAAATGTGCGGAATCTTTAGAGCTCAAAATTGGTAATCACAAGCTTTTTTATGGAATGTTTAGTCCCTTCTTCCTTTAACCAAATACTTGCCTCAGAATACAGCAGGGAACTGAAAAGATAGACATCTCTGTGTTATTTCTTTTGATGCTAAATATGTTCATAGGGATAACCATGCCAAAGTTATATGCAGCCAATCTTCGGATGCATATAAGGCTCAAGTTTGGAAAGTGATGTAGCTGAATTTACTATAGTGCGGCAAGAGGAAGCCTTACTCTGAGGGGAAAATGACACCAGGACAATCATGAAAAATTACTAGTATATATAATTATAGCTAACATCAATAAAATCACACTGAAGATTAGCAGTTCATTATAGCATATTTATTTCTATTTGTTTTAATTGATATTTTTTCTACAGTGAATGGAGATTAATCATTGCTCCAGTAGATCTTTAATTTGTTAGAGTGAGTGAAATTTATGATCTATTCCTGCTATAGAACGTTATAAATATTGACAACTTCAATGTTTGAATAATTTTGATAAAAAGTTTGGCTTACTATGAAATTTGTTAACCATATAAAGGTAATTTTGATTTTGGTTGTATTTGTTTTTGATTGTCAAGTTAATTAACTTAATTATCAAGTTCCATCAATACACCAACAAATTCTGTGTCCACAATCTCTTTCTAGTGTTGCCAATTCTTTCATCTGGTGTATGGCATGTGGTAAATCAGTAAAGCTTTACAAACATCATTAAATTTTATCTTTGATGTAATTTATGATCATGAAGAGTGAAGAGTGCCATCATAAAATATATACAGAACCACAAATATATGAAACTAAAACAAATATCACCATGTAGATAAACAAGGAGTTAGTTTTTGTGGGCTTTTCTTTTCCTGGGAGGACTACTGGCTGCAGGAGTTCTGGGTATTATTCCAACAGTGGGTTCCAGCATGTGATACAGGTATGATTCTGAGGTGTACTTTGGGTATTGACAGTATCTGTGAGGTGGTAGAGGATATTCAGTTGTTGGCCTGTGGACAGATGGGGTGAGAGGAGAGGAGTGAAACTCAAGAGTCTGGTAAATGTGCTTAGATCTTCTAGTGCATAAAAGTTTAGGAGAGTTGTGAGTGTGAAGAGGAGCAGGAATGGATGGGAGAGGTGGATCTAGGACATGGTAAATGTGTCTTGATTCCAGTTTATATTTGTTGGGAGGCATGACGAATAGTGTTTCCATGTAAGTTTTCATCTGCTCACTCTTAGCTACAGCAAAGCAATCCCGCCCAGTGATGTCAACTTTGTTGGAATCAGCCCCTAGTCTCAGCAAAACTTAGACTGCATCTCTATTTCCCTTCTGTGCAGCAATGTGCAGAGGAGTGGCATAGTTGAAGTCAGTGGCATTTACACTGCGTCCTGCCTTAGTAAGGACTATTAGACAACCTTCCAGATGATCAGTTGAGCTAGTTTTTTGGGAAGCATTCATGATTACCCAGTGTATGGCTGAGTAGCCTCCTTTCATGTCTGCTGTGTCTACCTCTGCACCTCTGGAGATGAGAGACTTGATGACATCTTCTCTGGTATGCATGGCAGCATAGTGAAGAGCAGTCAATGATTCTGATCGGATGAGTTGACGTCCACTCCTGAATCCACCAGTTTCTCCACTTTGTTCAAATCTCCACGTGCACATGCTCCTAGAAGAGTGATCTCTTCCTGCAGTCTATTATTTTCTGCATCCAGATCTCAATCGGCGAAGACTGGCTGAACGAGGGAGATATCCACGTTGTGAACTGGTTCTACGAATTGGCTTGTGCTGCAACTGCCATTCCTGCCATCTTTCCCAGTCTAACTGTGAGCAGGAGGAATTTCTTCTGAACGAAGCATAGTTTGCAATCACTAACTCTGCACTGGTTGCAGAGCTTTGTTCTTGATGCCTTGAAATAGGGCGCACTGGTTCTCCATCACCAGCTAGTGAGCCATGACTGTAATTATTACCCATTTCTAGACGGAAGGTTCTGCACGCCACCTGAATGCTGCGTGTTTTAAAGCAGGCTTTTTAGCTTCGGCGGTGTTCTGAAATTGGAGAGGAAACGGATGTAGACAGCCAGAACTTCGATTATTACATGTGATTGTGAATTAAAAAAACAAAAAAATTGCAGTTGGAAGGGGGAAAAGATATTTTTTTATTACATCACGTACGTTCAGCTACCCTTACTTATGGATTCACTAAATTTACTGCAATCTGCTTTATTTTCAGTGTTTGTGCTAAATCTGAAGTGCTGTTAGGAAGGCCATCCAAGGATTCCAAGCCCTGTCTTCTAATGGTCTTGCCCCTGCTTCGATGACGTCCTTGCCCAGATGTTGATTAAACACCCCCAGGCCTCTCTTCCTCACATTCCACCTGAGCCATCCCCTCCACATGTTAGGATTTCAGCCGAAGGGCTCGTCAGGTCCTTCTCAAATGGGTTTCCCCCCGGTCCTTCCAGCCTTAGAGCCAACCACCTAAAGGAGGCCACCCTCTGCCCCTCCCCAGCTAGAGCTAACGGTGCTCTTCAGGCTCTTCTAAGTTTGGTTAACTGTTTGTGTGTGGGGCTGGTCCCCCCTGATGTCGTCCCCCACCTCTGCGGCGCCACCCTCATCGCCTGTAAAAAGAAAAATGGGGGGATCCGGCCAATTGCAGTTGGTGAGGTTTTGCGATGGCTCACTTCCAAGTGTATCTCCCAAGCTGTAAGATCTGAGGCCATCAGGGTCCTTTCGCCTCTTCAGCTTGGTGTTGGAGTCCCTGTCGGCTGCAAGGCCATAGTACACTCTCTATGTTGTGTGTTGGAAGATAAAATCCCTCCGGACGACTGTTGGACCCTTCTCCTCGACTTTTCTAACGCCTTGAACAGCATTGACTGCGGGAAAATGTTCCAAGAGATCAGGACTCACATTCCGTCCATGGCAGCCTGGATGGAGGTATGTTACGGGCCCAACCCCTTTTGCATCTAGGTGATCACACCATCCTCAGTTTTGTGGTGTACAGCAGGGTGACCCTTTAGGCCCCTTGGGTTTTGCCATCGCCCTTCATCCAATAATAGAAAGAATCAGGGACCAAGTACCTGATCTGCTTATCAATGCCTGGTACCTTGATGATGGGATCCTGTGTGGCAGGGCTGATGATCTTCGGACTGCTCTATCCATCATTGAGGAGGATGGTCCAGCTCGTGGACTTCACCTGAACAGGTCCAAGTCCATCCTTCACATTCCTGGGGCAGTCCCCCCTGCCCACAATCCTCTCCCTACCGAGATACCTATTGCCAGTGAGGGTATTGAGCTCCTAGGTTGCCCCATAGGTCCTCCTTCCTTCTGTGACTCCATTATCCTTAAACGTGTGGAAAAAATCGATGAGATCCTGGCCGGACCTCGAGGATGCTCAGATGGAGTCTGCCCTCCTACGTTCATGTCTCGCTCTACCAAAGGTCGCCTTTGCTCTCAGAACCTGCCCCCCAAGTTACGCTAAGGGTGCTATCGAAGCCTTTGATTCCTCTATGTGTGAAGCGGTATCATCTATCGCAGGGGGTCCCCTCTCTGACTGGGCGTGGTCAAAAGCCTCCTTACCTTGCTCTCTAGGCGGTCTCTCCATCAAATCTGCTTCACTCCATGCTCCAGCAGCGTTTTTGGGCTCTCTACATCAGTCCCACCACCTCATTGCCAGCATCCTGGGTCGGATTCCTGATGTTTCTCCTCATTCGTCCCCCGCCCTGGCCTCCCTGGCTCTGGCCGCCTATAAACCAGCATGGTGTACCCTGGACGTGGATGTCCCCATCAGACAGCATTCCCTCTCACACTCTATCGATCTTGCATCCTTCGACCATCTTATTGCCACGGCTCCCAGCCCTGTTCTAAGGCCCTTGTCCTGTCCACTGCTATTCCCCATGCGGGTGACTGGCTTAATGTCATTCCCTGCCGGGCTCTGGGCCTCCATCTGCTGGACCTGGACTTCAGACACTGTCTCCAGTACTGGCTGGGTATGCAGATGGTAGTGAAAGGTTCTTTCTGCCCCATATGCCAGACTGCTTCCGATCCTCATGGTGACCATCAAGTTGGTTGTGGTGGGAATGGAGATAGGATTCATCGGCATGACGCTATCAGGGACACTCTTTTCTCTGCTGCCCAATCTGCTGCCCTCGCGCCCCGGAAAGAAGCACCTGCTCTCATTCCAAGCTCCCACAGTTGCCCTGCCAACGTTTTCCTCTCTAACTGGAAAGGTGGGAAACCAACAGCAATAGATGTCCATGTCATCTCCACCCTCCAGCAGCTCACACTGGCCGGAGTTGCCTCCACCCAGTGTCATGCCCTTAATGTTGGCTGTGAGAGAAAGATGGCAGCCCACTCTGCCGCCTGCCAGTCGGCTGGGGTAACCTTTGTTCCCCTGGTTGTTGAGTCTCTGGGTGGTTGGTGCCCTGAAGCTGTTGACCTCATTAGGTCTATTGGCCGTCAACAAGGACAGAAACTTGGAATCCCACCTGCAGAAACAACACGACACCTCTTCCAGAAACTCTCCATCACCCTTTGGAGAGGCAACGCCACACTTTGGGCGAACCGAGTCCCCATCAACCCCCCTGACGTCGATGGCGTCATTTAGAAACTTGACTTATTAATTTAGTTATTTAGTTATTTATGTTAATTTAAAAATGGATTGGATGGGAATATTTGTATATACGGACCAAGTTATAGGCTCACCAAATTTACTGCAATCTGCTTTATTTCAGCGTTTGTGCAATCTAAAGGTAAATCTGAAGTGCTGTTAGTGCTGAGCTGAGCTACCTGTGAGCTTGCTCCTTTCTTCTCAGAATCATTGCAAGGAGGCAATACATTGTTAGTCACATGGAAGAAAATGTTCATGCAGCATTACTGAATGGAAGTGAACCTAGTGGAGGGTAAGAAACGGCTCACCTTTTCACAAGATCCCAACTGTTGTGTATATAATACCTCTGCACTTTAACAACCAGTGCCTACTACATGAAGCACATTATGCTCACACCCACTCAATGATGCTCCCTTCTTCCCTGAGACAAGTCAGTGAACCACTGCCTTCTAATGAGCTCTAAGAAGAACAAGCAGCAAGTTCACAAATAAGTTGAGCACTGATAAACTTGGATTTCAACTCTAAACCCTTACTTGCATGAACAAAAACAACCATTGTGGCCAATTTTATAAGCTTTCCAGTAGTTAATATATATAATTATGGTACAATGCACATGCTGTGCTCAGCAATTTATCGAGAATCACAATGAACAATACATTCTTGTTTCATCCCTTTATCTAATAGTGCACAGCTCAGCATTACATCACTCACAATCTTCCCACTCCCTTTAATTATAGCATGAAGCTCGTATGAACTAGAGCATAATTGGAATGCTCTAATCTGTGTGATAGTTTTCCTAAGGACACTTACAAATGACTAGGTCAACACTGAGTATGTATGTGAGTGGGTTGGGATGGAGATGGTGGTAAGGTGAGGTGCAAGTAGGATGGATTGGTAAATGAATTACCATTGTGTCTATATACTCTACATAGCAAACTGTCAGAGCACCTGCTAAGCTATCACACTATTTGGAGCACTTCTGCAACTACACACATTCACAAGCTGCATAACTGCAATTTGAGTTGCATAACTTCAGGGCTGCATGTGTTGGTTTAGTTCTTCATTGCTGCATGTATATATGATTTGTGAAGTGATTAGTTACACAAATCCTTCATTAAGGTATGGTAGTTCCCAGTGTTCATTGTGGGAAAATAGATCCATCATTTGCTTTCTTTACCATGCAAGAATTTAGGAAACGTATGTTGCATGTGGAGATACTGAAAATTTCTTTGTCAGCAGAACTCATCCATCAATGCTTCTCTCAATTATTGGTATTGCCGATTTTCTGTCATCATCTATTGGCCATAGAGTACACTGTCAACAACACACAAACACACACATCTTATATTATATGTTAACTATGCATATATATACTGTAGCTTGAGAAATAAGCTGGAAAGTTAATTTTGCAATTGGAAAGATTGAGAGAGCCAGTACCAAATTAAATTCCACCAAAATTTCTCTTCATTATGTTATTTTTGTATTGTAGTCCATAGCAAGGCCAAGTGCAGCTCCTACATGCTAATGAAAGCACTCCTACATAGCAGAGAATACAGCTTCCAGCAACCTCACTTGTGTTTATAACCATCTATATAGCACTTTGTAATCCAGAGCCACACCTGCAGCTAGTTCAGGCACTTGGATGTGAGGAGTTCAGGGGCATGGTTATAAATGTGGTCTTGTGCTGCATGATCTATGAATTGAAATTGGCATCCAATCTATAGACATCTACACATCCAGGTAACAAATTAACACCTAATCTGCATCTGAGAATGTAGAAAAAAGTTTAATATTGTTTTTTAAGTTTCACATGGACTTGGCAGATTAAGAGATTGACAGACAAAAATGCTATGGAGAAGATAATTTGGAATCCTTCTGTGGAAAACTTGACTTATTCACCACAGACTATATATGTGCGATAGGATCTGAGAAAAGGGGTCTTATGTAGAGAAAAATGGTTTTGTGGTATGACCAAGATAAGCTCAAAGTTATAGTTTGACTATTTTTCTTTTTTTGTGCTACAGGCCTTTCCTTTACATTTGTGTGATGTCTGAAGGCTCCTGCTTACTTCTTTGTAGGCAAGAGTGAGGTTAGAAGATTGGTGGTCATGCTAAGCATGTAACAGTAATGCATTGCAATGTAACCCGGAGAAAATTCTGCCCGCGTATGCGGAAAGATGAAAAACTACCACAAAATGTGGGGATTTCCTACTAGCTGCTATAGTGACCGCGTGGTTAACAAACTAACAAAGGAATGGCTTCATCAAGTGCACAAGAAGCTGCAAAAGACATTAATTTAAAACGAGTTTTTCTCAAAATGAATGCTTCAAGCGTCTAGCATTCAGGCTTTCATAAGTTTTCTTCTGAATGGAAATAAGTGATGATTTGAGTTCCAAAATATAGTGTTCTTTTACCTGGTTCCAATAACTCAGTTTTTTTAAATTCTGTACATAAGACCCCTTTTCTCAGATCCTATCACAGAGTACAACTAACTAACCAAGCTACTTCCAAGCAGGAAACATGGGGTCATGAAATACAGCGAGAGAGAAATGGCAGGCTATTGTACAGAGGTAACCCCCTCACTGACATCTGACAACTACTCAGCTTGCACTCTACAAGTTGTGATGATGACATCATCAAAAAGAGTTCAGTAATAGGTCAGCTGCCTTGTAGCAATGCAGTCCTGAATCAGCACCTCATCCTACCAACTGTCTCACACATTCCCCTCCTCCATTCCTACCCACCACCACACACACCTTCAGTGTTGACTCATTCATTAGCCTTTAGGGAAACTATCACACAGAATAGAGCATGCCAGTAATGTCCTGGTTCATGCAAGTTTGCTACATAGCTAATGAGAATGGGAGGACGGGAGACGATGTAATGCCAAAAAGTGCATAACTATTTGAAACACAAAAAGAGATGAAAGGGAAGAATGATCCACAAATGTCTACACGAGATTTAAAAAGCACATGCTAACACTATGCATTACTTAATGATGTCATCATCCAGTAGTTTGGTCACTCTTCTTTACGCATAAATAATGTAGTACATTGTACACAATTCTCTCAGATAACTTATACAATCTGATATTGAAACAGTAAATATATAGCTATCTATGATTAGAAGGTTACAATCATCATAATTATATACTGATGAACAACATGATTACATTTACTTAACCTCCTTGTAAATGTATGTGGCACGAGAAAGAATCTTAATAGATGATGATGATGATGATGATGATGACAATGATGATGATAATGATGACAGTACATAACTAAATAATTTGAATTAACAAGTCTCAAAGCGCCCATTAAATAATGGCCACCTGGACATCAGCATAGAGATTCTGGAATGTAACTTGTCCTGATGGGCATTATTCTACGTCTTCCTATCTCAACTATCTTGAATGTGTGTTTTTGTTGTTGCTCATGCTCCAGGTCTTTTAGGGTTTCAGTTCTACCACAATGGTGTGTTTGATAGCTTCATGATAAGTCTGAAATTTGCATCGCACTGATAATGATATTCATAATGTATGTCTGCCAAGTCCAAGCAATTGGCTCATTTCTGATGTATTGATTACACTAATTGATGTATGCACATTCTGCATGCTCTTACATGGAAGTGTTCATGCACATATAGTTATTGCATAACAGTCTCTATAAACCAAAATATTTATGAAGCAGATAGATATCGAGTTATAATTTTACAGAATTGTCTGAGCACAGCATACTGACAATGCACTAGCAAAGCTGTCACAAACGTTGGAGCCCTTCAGCAACTCCACACATGCACAACTTGCATATCTGCAGCCTGAGTTCCATTACTACAGGGCATGCATCTGTTTGCTTAGTTCCTTATCTGCATTTAGCTACACCTGCATTGGTTGGAATGAATCCAAGAGATACTCAACTCCTTCATTAAGGTATGCTAGTGCCCAATGTTCATGGTGGTGGAAAAAATGCATCTACCAACTGCTCTGCTGAACAATCCTGGACTTAGGAAAGAAGTGTTTATTGTGCTGGCATATTAAAAAATTTCCCTGTCAGCAGAACTCTTCCATCTTTGTGTCTAGATTGAGTGGAGTTCTGGATATTCATGACTTTGATGGCAACTTTTTGGCACTGTGCTTTTGGAAAATGACTTAGACATTGAACTTTCCACACACACACACACACACACATAATACACACACATTCACACACACACTCACACACATCCGAGGCCATGTATATATTTGGAAAGAATTGTGGGAAATTTTATTTGGCAGTTTAAATGGTAGACAATTGTAGTGCCAAATTAAAATCTGCCAATATAGGTTATTAAGGTTGGGGAATTTAGATCAAGTGTGAAGCCACAAAGTCATGCACATGAAGGTGCAATGTGCACTGAGCACCATATTTGGCGTGTGATGAGCATCACTGTGATGCTGACATTCTTCTCTATGCCTGATCTAGAGATAGGAATACTTCATCCTGTGTGGTTTTATTTCGCTAATGTTTCCTATTTGGCTTCTCCCTTTAAGTTGCAGTAATTAACAGCTGCTACTTGATCACTATAAGCAGAGGTGGAGGAAGCTATTGAAAGTAGGGGGGGCACAGTATTAAATCATCCCCCCCCCCTCCTCCTCCTCAGGAGCATAGGGGCCAATACAAAATTAACATACTGTAAACTACTGCAAGTGCAAGACCAAGTTTGAGAGGGGAGCCCCAAGATGCATTTCTCAGCAAATTACTATTGTAATAATCAAGTTTTGGGGAGGGGGGGGGGCCTCTTGGCTACACCCCTGCTCCTCCCCAGTGTTATGGTTACGTTTGTCACATGAAAACATTATACTATATAGCTATTTGCTATTTGTTATATTCAGGTATAACTGTGAAACCTACAAACCTACTCCGGACTGGACCATGGATTGGACTATAATATTGTATGGACTGAAGATGGACGTTAATTTTTGTATTTATATATTATAGCTATATGCTGCAAGGTCATTTTACATTAATGAGATGATTATATTAATAACAAAATGCTGAAGTAAACAAATAAAACAAATCTTTAAACATGTGAAAACATCAGTGAGGCTATTGTTGCCTGCCAAAGCCAAGTTTCCTACATGCACTGCCATTTGTAAAATATTAAATGTCCAACCTCAGTCCAGAGTATATACATGTTTTATAGTTACCCTTATTAAGCTACAAAAAAGACATACAAATCTATCGAGCAGCAAATTTTATTCCAAGATTCAATATAGTCAGTATTATTATTGTATATATTACACAAATGTTTCATCTGCCTTGTGTTAGCAGACGTAAACAAACGAGCAATTTCTGTTAGATCCATGACATTTGTTTCCTCTTTGTGTGCATGCAACAATAAAATGTTACGCTCTTCGGTCATGGTGGATCTGCCTCCTTATGTCCACAAATAGCCAGGCCTTGTCACAGCAAGAATTGTAGACTAGATAGCTGTTTTAACAATAGAATTCTATTCTCTGATTGTGTCTTCACAGCTTGCGTTCCAGTTGATCGATCACACTATGAGCTTGGAAACATTTGAGTCTAAGTACAACCTCTTTACGGTACTCACTAACTTGCTGACGCTCGAGTCTTTCCCGTGCTTTCTTCCAGTTGCTGAATCCATCAATTATAAATGGATCTTCATACTTTTTAGTCATAGTCAGTAGGCCTTTGTTGTTGCCTTGAAGACAATACAGGCAGAAAACTTTTCTTTTCGTTGCACAAAAATTAATTCATTTGTAGAGGATAGTGCGTTACACATTTGATCATTGGATCAGCAAGGATATAAAGTAGCTTTCAATGAATAGCAATGCATGGACAAGTGACAGATGTGTGTGTGCGCATGCGTTAGGTAAGGGTATGACAAACGGGTAAGGGGTCGTACATAATAATGTTAATACGCATAGATGTTTGTATATACTTCACTACCTCCCCCCAAGTAGGCTGGAGGGCTACTGATTTAGGATTGTTAGTACCCGTACCGGTCCACCGGTTTCGGTCCTCGTAGGCTGCGGCGGGGTAGTGGTGGGGTTGGTGGTAGTTTGGACTGGGCCACGGGAGGGGTATTCTTTGATGTGCGCAGGAGTGGGCTCCTTAATGGCAGCTTGATCTGTGGGAGGCGCGATGCTCGGGATGGTGTCTTGGCCACCGACGCATATGTTTTCGGCGTTGTCGGTAGTGGGCTGGGTGTCGCTGACTGGGGAGGGATCTTGATCTGTGCAGGAGCCGTGTGGATGTCCGGGCGTCGTGGTGTTGGAGCTGGGTTGTTGGGGAGTGCCGGTGTGGGCTGGGAGCTCTGGTTCACAGTCAGTGCCGGTGTGGGTGGTCTGTTGGGCGGGGGGTTTGGTGTGGTCGTCGGTGGAGCTGGGGCGATCGTGGCTGGGCCGATGGCAGGTGGCGTATATGCAGGTTGGGGCGTAATGGTGTGGGGTTTTGGGGATGTCAGGAATGGGTCGTACTTCCGAAGGAAACGACGATTCCGTGTGGTCAGTCGCCAAGAGCCATCCGTTCGCACCGAGTACTGGTGGTACTGTAGTACCTCTACCACCGTGCCAGATTTATCCCACTTCGTCGGGTGGCGGCCAGTCTGATTTTGTATCATGACCGCGTCGCCGCAACGAAGTGGAGACAGGCCTTGGGAATGCTCGTCCCATCTGGCACGGCCAGTGACTCTGCGCTTGGAGAGGGCGCGCTCCCGGAGGTCCAGGCGGTCTGACCAGTCCTGATGTGGGCGGTACTTGCTGGGGATGCCAGGTATGAGGTCTTTGGTGGATCTTCCGAACAGGCAATTCGCAGGGGACATGCCTGTTTCGGGGTTGGGGCCATTGCGATACTGCAGTAACGCGCGGTGGAACTTGTCGGAGAGTTCTCCATCGATGCCAGTGTTGCCAGATATCAAGCGCTTCATGGTTTTCACCGCGATCTCCGCGCGGCAGTTGCTTTGTGGGTTGTATGCGGCGGAAATGCGGTGGTGTATGCTCCAGGACAGGAGGAAGTCTCGGGTGGAGTGGGCAGCAAACTCGGGGCCGCCGTCAGAAGTGAGGCTGTCGGGGATGCCGTATGTGGAGAAGGTTTCGCGTAAGGTGCAGATGAGTCCATCGGCCCCATTTTGTGGTGACAATTGGCCAGTTGGAGTACCGGTTGACCAGCACAAGATACGCCAATCCTCCATGGTGGAAAAAGTCGGCGCATATGTGCTGGACGGGGTACTCCGGGTCAGCTGGTGTCATGGATGGCATGGCTGGCTGTGACGCGCGCGTTGCCGTTACAGATGGCGCACTGGGTTCTGCCGATATCCTTGGTCAAGCCTGGCCAGAAGATGGATGCTTGGGCCCGGGCGGTCATCCCACTGGTGCCTTGATGTGCGGCATGGAGTGCTTGGAGGCAGGTGGGGCGAAGGGCAGTGGGGATCACTATCCTTTCGCCTCGGCATATGACGCCGTCCACGGTGGAGAGGGAGTCGAGGTAGGGGTGGTATTCTCGGATGGCTGCTGGCATGTGGTATCTGGCCTCTGGTGGTCCCCCCTCGATCAAGTCTGAGTGTTGCTGGAGGCTTGCATCGGCCGCTGTGGCGACCTGGATGTCCTCCAAGGTGATTGGGGCGTCGCGGATGGCCGCAGTTAGTGCTGTGGCCAGTCCTTCGGGGTCATTGGCAATGCAGGCGATCCTGTTTGTTGGAATGCACGTGTTGATGGTTGTGTGAGTGTCGTCCTGCAGGTGGAGTCGGGCGGGTGAACGATTGCTGGATGGGTGGCGGGATAGGACGTCGCTGGTGTGATTGCGGACTCCGGGGATGTATACCATCCGGAATCTGAATTGGAGTGTCTTCTTCTTCAGATTCCGGAGGCGGGTGTTGTGGATGTCCTCGAGCGAGTGATCTCCAAATACTTTGAGCAGTGGCTTGTGGTCCACTGCGATCTGTAGGTCGCTGCACCCGAGAACAAAGTGGCGGGCTTTCTCTAGGGCATCCAAGACGGCGAGGGCTTCCCCCTCGATGGGGGCGTAGCGTGACTCGGCAGAGTTGGTAAAACGAGACCCGACAAGGACGACCTTCCATCCCTCCTGGCAACAGAGGATTTCCCGGGAAGGGCACTGGCAATGTTTTTGGAACAGCCAGAACCCTATCCCGTCCTTGCTCCAGTCTGTCGCCAGGCAGGTGGGTCGGTCCTTGTCGTATATCCGTACGCCTTCTTCGATGCATCGACAGATGTCCAGTTTCGACGCATAGGCTGTCCGTCCAGGTGAATGGTTGTGACGGGCTGAGGAGGTCTCTGAAGGGTTGCATCACCGGGGCCATGGAGAAGGCATTCATGACCTGGTTCACGAGTCCGAACCAGGTGCGTACGTCTGTTATGCCGAGTGGTTGTGGGAAGTCTGCACATGTGGCAAGACTTAGATAGAGCTTCGTGGCTGACAGACTGAAATACACCATCTGGCGGGTCTCTGCACCTGATGGAATGCGGATTCGGATCAGGGCGGCTCCTTGAATGGGGAGGTTGGTTCCTGAGGCTGATTTCATCAGGAGGTTGACCGGGATGAGGTCATCAGGCGTGAGGTGGAGTTGATCCATCAGAGTGGTGCCGGCCAGGCAACTCTGGCACCCAGTGTCTGCCATGGCTATGGTCTGGACGTTGAGGGTCTCCTGGGGGAGGGTGTGGCCATGTGCTCGGAAGATATGTGACTGGGATGTTAGGTTGGGGTGGGGAGCGTCTCTGCGTCCACGTCTCGGAGGTTCTGTTCCAGGTTTGGTGCTGTAGGGTGCCTTCGTGCATCCCCAGGACTTGCTCGGAGACGCTAGATTCGTTTTCCGCTTGCTGCCAGCACATGTGTGGGAGGTGGTGTTGTCTGCCGCATGCCGAGCATGTTGTGCCAAAGGCGGGGCAATGGATGCATCGGTGGGCCGTCCTCTCTTGCTCTCCGTGTCTCTGCTGCCCACAGTAGGCACATACGCCTCGGTTGGTTGGGGGTCTGCTCTGTGGGGTGTTGTCTCTGGGTCGGATGTTTCTCGGTGCCGGGGTTGTGTTGGTTGACCTCTGTTGAGTTGGGGTGTGGCGGTGTCGAGGGGGGGTGCCTCTAGGCGGTTGAGGGTTTTGGCGTTGCAGCTTCTTGTATGAGCTGGCAACGGCTGATGTGTCCTCATCTTCGTAGTGGGAGATGGCGCTGGAGGAGGTCGGGGTTGAGATGAACAGGGCCGAACGCTTTCCTGCAGCCCGCACCTCGATGAATTTGATGGTGTCCTCCACCGAGAGGTCCTGGTCCGGATGCTTAAGGAGATCCTCTTGGATCTCCACATCCGCCAGGCCTATGCAGAGCTGGTCGGCCACTTGCTCCTCCCCCTGGTTTGTCATGCCGTCGCAGTTTGGGCACTTCTTAAGGAACCGGCAGACTTCGGCCTGTCCTCTGAGGCGTGCTGCGAAGGCGCGGATGGGCTCTGTACGGTCCTGGGTCATTCGGGAGAGGGCTACCCTGGCCACCTTCGGGTCTCCGATCTGACAGCTAGAGACTTGATGGCAGCGAGGAGTGCTTCCTCCGTCGACCCTTCGATGGGTAGAGGACCGATCGAGTTTCTCGTGACGTCACGCCTGAGTTTCGTGTCACAACACTCCAGCAATTGCACTGGTATGTCTGCGCCAGACAGTTGGACGGCCTGAACATACGACCTCCAGCATTGGAGGAAGTATATCCAGGCCTCTGTCGTCCCACCAGAGGAGACTTCCGGTCTTTTCACCGGGGCGGGTTTGGCTCTGGTGTTTCGGTGGATCAGGGCGTGGGTTGACAGGAGTACCGGGGCAATGCCAGGGTCAGTGCCTTCGGCGATGGTATATTCGCATCCTGGGAATGGGCAGTGGATGGCCATGAGGTGGGTGGGCGTCAAATGGAGTATCACCCAGGAGTCTCCGATCGGTATGCAGACTCTTTGTAGGTGATCGCAGGAAGACTACCAGATGCTATTCGGGTACTTGTCCATGCATAGAGGATAGTGCGTTACACATTTGATAATTGGATCAGCAAGGATATAAAGTAGCTGTCAATGAATAGCAATGCATGGACAAGTGAGACAGATGTGTGTGCGCATGCGTTAGGTAAGGGTACGACAAACGGGTAAGGGGTCGTACACATAATAATGTTAATACGCATAGATGTTTGTATATACTTCACTAATTTGAAGTCTTTGTACCATCTTTGATTTAAAAACCGGAACTTCTGTCCAACTTTCTGTCTGGTAGAAGCCTTATCACAAGGTTGATATGGAGTTAACTCTTCCACTACACTACAACACACACTTATGCAGAGTAAGCCTTTCCTGACCCTATTTATTTTTTACATATTTTCTCTCTGTATAAGCTAGTGGCTAATGGTCCCACACTGTGTGTATATGTGGTGGGGTGAGCATTGGCTGGGAAGAGGGGAGGGGGAGAGGGAAGTGCTGATTCTGCAAGCATTAGACTTATTGCTAAACTCTTTTTGATGATGTCCTCAATGTAACTTGTAGATATAAATATGCAAGGTCGGATGCCAGTCAGGACAAGTACCTCTGTATAATACCATGCCACGTCTATCCCTCTGTATTTTACTGTGTTAATCTATGTGTCCTGGTGCATTATGGATGAGCCTTATTTGTATAAAAGTGATTAGGTTAGTTAGGAGAGCGCCTCATCACTTTAGCTCATATATGAACTCATGCATTGTTGTGCCTTTTTCTATCTTCTCCACATGACTCTGTGTTTGTTCATGTGCATCCTCCATAACTTTTGAACTCTGAGTTTGATTCTACGACAATTGTGTGTACGATAATTATATGGCTTCATGATGCAATGATGTCACTTTCCACCTGGCATGTCACATGAAGACATGATAATTTGGTCATTCTGATAGTGTGTACACTAAACTGAATAATGGACATATAATAGATATTGCCACTTATTGTCACATATTATGGATGCAATAAACCATTGAAACATGGCTGCAGGACTCTTCCACACAGTGAACAGATGATGCACTAGCAATGGGAACAGTCTTTGGACAGCTTACACAACTGCACAAACTTTTACGAGTAGGTGAAGCTTCTCGACTTTGATGCGCGCGCTTACAATGAACTGGCCAAGCACTAAGCCTTATTCATATACACTAGTTGCAGCGCCTGAACGTTCGAAGCACGCGCAGACATAGAAATATAAAAGTCAGGGCGCGGTCCAAAATTTTCACTAGCTCCATTTTTTTTGGTCAGTTATGTCCTCAGGTGTCAGTTATGTCCTCTAGCTCTGCTGTTTCGCCTTCGGCTTTTCCTTCTACCTGGACTAGTCTGACAAAAGTTAGGCCATCTAGGCCAAGAAAGCGGAAGTGTCTTCAGGGCATTGCAGGTGTTGGTAGCAAAGTAGTTGCCTTGGAGACATCTAGTGGCAAGAAGCTAGTGCTCCCCTTGCCATCGTCCGCTTGAGCCTCAGGGAGTGCCGAGCTTGATGAGCTGTCTGTTTCCCTGAATGATGCCTCTTGTTCTGACTCCAAAACGATGAAGGGCAACCGGCTGATTTCTTGTGAAGCGTTGTTGAAGGCAGTGATGAAGAAAGCTCAGTGCAATTCCTGTGGTTCCCCTCTAACTGTTGTAGAAGACCTTGCCTTCAAAAAAGGGCTGTGCACGAAGATGGCTCTTCATTGTACCAACGTGAGTTGTGATGGTGTAGATGCTGTCTTTTCAGACCCACAATCCCAGTCAAGGAATTGAACCGCAGGTCTGTCCTGGCAGTGAGGTATGTTGGACAAGGGTGTGTAGCACTTAAAAAAATTGCTTCGCTGATGGGTTTGCCGCCTTAGGTGTCTCCAAGTTCTTACTCGACTATCAATCAGTGCCTCCATGATGACGCTGAGATTATGAAGACTAGGTCTTTTAGCCTCTGCTCACCTTCACAGCATCCAGGGCGTGGGTCCAGATGTTGTCATAGATGTGGTGGTAACCTGCGACGGGACCTGGTCTCGGCGTGGGTTTGTAAGCATCTACGGGGTTGTGGTGGTGATTTCATGGGAGACTGGGCAGATGCTCGAGACTGAGGTCCTGTGCAAGAGCTGTGGAAAGTGTACCAAGAATAAATCCGATGACAAGACCACTCCGGAGTACAAACGATGGTTGGAGGAGCACAAGCCTGCTTGTAATATCAATTTTGACTGCTCCTCACCAGCTATGGAGGCAGAAGGCACGCTGAGGATCTTCAGGCGTTCAGTGACCAAGAACAACCTTCATTATACGAAGGTAAGTTTTTTTAATTTTTTGGCTGTTATGGTATACTTGTGATGGTATACTTGTAATTTGTCAGACACATACCTACACACACTCCCTCCCCTACACACACTCCCTCACCCTATACACACTCCCTCACTCTACACACACTCCCTCACTCTACACACACTCCCTCACCCTACACACACTCCCTCACCCTACACACACTACACTCCCTCACTCTACACACACTCCCTCACTCTACACACACTCCCTCACTCTACACACACATCCCACCCTATACACACTCCCTCACCTCATCCTACACACACTCCCTCACCCTACACACACTCCCTCATCCTACACACACTCCCTCACTCAAATTGACTCAGGTGATAGGTGATGGTGACGTCAAATCGTTGAAGGCCCTGAACCAAGACCGTCCTAATGGGCAAGACGTCACCATTGAGAACCATGAGTATGTGGGACATGTCCGGAAATGATTGGGAAAGCGGCTCTGTGATCTGAAGCGAGACATTTCTGGACTCGGACGGAAGAAAGATCATTTGGAGTAGCCAACTAACCTAGACAACATGCCAGGCTCTACAAGTGTATTATGGTGGAGCTATCAGGAATCATCCTGGAGATGTCGACGGGATGATAAATTATATCTGGGCATCGTTCTACCACTCCTCCACCGACAGCAATCAGGACCACCAGCGTGGTTTGGCGTCCTGGTGCAAGTACAATCATGCTATTGCTGAAGGCAAGGAACCACCACCGCACCAAACAATCCCGAAGATTCCCTCCGATTTGGCAGTTCACGTAAAGCCTGTGTACGAAAGTTGATCTGCTGGATCGTTGTGCTCTTGGCGCCACGCAGAATCAGAATGAAAGTTTTAATGGCATCATCTGGACCCGCTGCCCTAAGACCAGTTTCTGCTCTCGGATCGCAGTCGAGATTGCTGTCTCTATGGCCACTATCACCTTCAATCACGGACAGAAGGGTCTCTCTAACCTGTTCGAAACCTTGTTGGTTTTCCAACTACTGGTTTCACTGCCGAGTCCTTCAAGAAAATAGATGCTCGAAGGGTAATGAAGGCACAATGGGTTGGAGAGGATTGTGTGAAAAAGTGGAGGAAGAAATTTCGTTGTGCAGCGTTGTCGGCCGAGTCGGCTACAGTTGAGGAGGAGAGCATAACTTATGCACCTGGTGCTTTTTAATTTCTTTTACCACATTTTCTTTTACCGGTCCTTCAGGACCACATTTTTGGTTGGTTCTTCGGGACTTCACAATTTCATAAAGTTTAAAAAGTATGCATAATAACTTATTGTTTTTTTTCCTTTCTCTTTGCACACACAAACAGGAATGGTGCCTGCAGAAAGCGATCGCCTGCACATCCATACAAATATATTGACTTGTTTTCTCTCACACACACAGGAATGTTGCCTGCAGCAAGTTACTGGGTGAGAATCGAGGAAAGACAGTGAAAGAGGAGCTCTCATAACGAAAATCCCAAACTTCAATGTTTACATTGGTATAACTTTTTTTGATCAAAAACGTTGATTCATTGCCGGGATTGCCTCCCGCCCACAATAACGCATTCCAAAATTTATATCTAACATTTTATACCATTTTGTATATAGCTCTGTCTTTACTCTACCAATTGAATGATTTCAAAAAAAAATCATTGCCTCGTTTGTGAAGTTATTGATGATCTAAGGTAAAATGTTACATTTGTACTCGCCATAACTAATGGTAAAAGATACGAAACCATTCAATTGGTATCACAAGCCAATACAAAATACTAGTAAGGGGGGGGAGTGGGTAGCATCTTCTTCAACGGTGCTTGCCTCTTTGAGTTATATACCTGGAAGGAGGACAAAAAGAAAGTATATGGTACATATATCATTTGAAAAGCATGACAAGTGGGCTATCTTTTGATAGCGAAAATATGTTCATGGAGTAGAAACAAAAAAGTTATGATCAGTTGTATTCGAGGTTAACTTTTTTTTTAAGTACCCATAGTCCCCCCTTGCACACACACATACATGCTCCACTAAAGTAAGGCACACACACACACATGCTCCAAAAGGGTCTCTATGGCAATGCAGAGAGGGAACTCTGCCTCGGTCATGAGCACTTTGGGACATGGATGAATTGTATTTTTTTAATTTATGTACTATTATCATCATCATCATGATTATCATCATCATCTTTTTATATTGTCATTCAAATATGTTCTCATGCCACACACATTTTACAAGGATAGATTTCTCTGGTGTCTATATGAAAATCCCATGCCAAAGATACATGCAGCCAAAGTTGGTGTATCTCAGTGCCTGAACTGGCTACAGGTGTCGCTCCAGATTGGAAAGTGCTAGGCAGCTAAAATAACTACAGTATGGCATGAGGCAAGCCCTACTCTGTGCAACGAATGTTTTCATTAGCCACTAATAAGTGGCTCTTTAGTCTAGCATGCATAATATCTTATTGGAAGCTGTGGAGGAAAATTTGATATTCATGATGCCACTGCAGTCAGTACTTCTCCTACAACACTAGCGAAAACAATCAAACAGAGTAGTTTCAGTAACCCCATTTGTATTTACAGCTGCCTGGTGCTTTCCGATCAGGATCACACCTCGACCAGTTCAGGTACTCAGGTTTTGTGGAAACCAAAATATAGCTGCATGTAACATTGTCTTCGATATTTAATATGAAAAGAGAGCACTCAGTCTGATCTATATCATGAGCTGTATAGCAAGTAAAATGTGCAGCATCTTTAGAGCTCAAAATTGGTAATCACAAGCTTTTTTATGGAATGTTTAGTCCCTTCTTCTTTCCAAATACCTGCCTCAGAATACAGCAGGGAACTGATAAAAATAGACCTCTCTGTGTTCTCTCTTCTGAAGCTAAAAATGTTCACCATGCCAAAGTTTCGAAAGTGATGTAGCTGAATATACTATAGTGTGGCAAGAGGAAGCCTTACTCTGAGGGCGGGAAATGAAACCAGAACACTCATGAAAAATTTCTCTAACATCTATAAAAACAACCTCAAGATTAGACATTTTCTGAAGTTCATTATAGCATATTTATTTCTAGTTATTTTAATTGATATTTTTTCTACAGTGAATGGAGATTAAATCATTGCTCCTTTAATGTGTTAGAGTGAGTGAAATTTATGATCTGTTCCTGCTATAGAACCTTATAAACATTGCCAACTTCAATGTTTGATACCAAATATTAAAAAATGCAGAAATTTGTAAACCAGCTATAAAGGTAATTTTGATTTTGGTCATTTCTTTTTAATTATCAAGTTCCATCATTACCTCAACAAATTCTGTGTCCACAATCTGTTTTATTTCTTTCTAGTGTTACCAATTCTTTCATCTGGTGTATATATAGCATTTGGTAAATCAGAAAAGCTTTACAAACATTATCTTTGATGTAATTTATGATCAATACAATTCAATAAGTGCCATCATAAAATACAATACAGAGCCACCAATATTATGCATACAATAAATTAAAACAGATATCACCATAATTATAGATAAACAAGGAATTAGTTTTTGTGGGCTTTTCTTTTCCTGGGAGAACTAGAAGCTGCGGGAGTTCTGGATATTATTCCCACAATGGGTTCCAGCATGTGATACAGGTGCGATTCTGATGTGTACTGTGGGTATTGACAGTATCTGTGAGGTGGTAGAGTAGTTTCAGTTGTTGGCCTGTGGATAGATAGAGTGAGAGGAGATGAGTTAAACTCAAGTGTTTGGTAAATGTGCTCCTCATGGCTAGATCTTCTAGTGCATAAAAGTTTAGGAGAGTTATGAGTGTGAAGAGAGCAGGAATGGAGGGGAGAGGTGGATCTAGGACATGGTAAATATGTCTTGATTCCAGTTTATCTTTGTTGGGAGGCATGGCAAATAGTGTTTCCATGTAAGTTTTCATCTGCTCACTCTTAGCTACTGCAAAGCAATCCCGCCCTGTGATGTTGACTTTGTTGGGATCAGCCCCGAGTCTCAGCAACACTTGGACTGCATCTCTATTTCCCTTCAGTGCAGCAATGTGCAGTGGAGTGGCATAGTTGAAGTCAGTGGCATTTACACTGCATCCTGCCTTAGTAAGAGCTATTAGGCAACCTTCCAGATGATCAGTTGAGCTAGTTTTTTGGGAAGCATTGATGACTACCCAGTGTATGGTTGAGTACCTCCTTTCATGTCTGCTGTGTCTACCTCTGCACCTCTAGAGATGATGACATCTTCTCTGGTATGCATGGCAGCATAGTGAAGAGCAGTCATCTGATTCTGGTCGGATGAGTTGACGTCAACTCCTGAATCCACCAGTTTCTCCACTTTGTTCAAATCTCCACGTGCACATGCTCCTAGAAGAGTGATCTCTTCCTGCAGTCTTTTATTGTCTGCTTCCAATTTGGCAGTTTTCTTGGATTTTGGGTTCTTCAAAAAGCGGTGCCTTTGAACAGATCTCAATCTGCGAAGACTGGCTAAACGGGTGAGATATGCACGTTGTGAACTGGTTCTACGAATTGGCTTGTGCTAACTGCCGGTCCGGCCATCTTGCCCAGTCTAGCTGTGAGTCAGAGGAATTTCTTCTGACCGAAGCATAGTTTGCAATCACTATCCCTGCACTGGTGGCAGAGCTTTGTTCTTGATGCCTTGAAATACGGCGCACTACTGGTTCTCCATCACCAGTTAGTGAGCCATGATTGTGATTATTTCTAGATTTGAAGGTTCTGCCCTACGCCACCTGAATGCTGCGTGTTTTATAGCAGGCATTTTAGCTTGTGCGGCTGAAATTGGAGAGGAAAGGGATTTAGACAGATAATACATCACCAACGTTCAGCTATGCCTACTTATGACGATGGGTCAATAAGAGACATGGAATATATTGTATATATGGACCAAGTTATAGGCTCACTAAATTTACTGCAATCTGCTATATTTTCCGTGTTTGTGCAATCTAAAGGTAAATTGGAAGCGCTGTTAGTGCTGAGCTGAGATACCTGTGAGCTTGCTCCTTTCTTCTTGGAATCATTGCAAGGGGGCAGTACATTGGTCACCACAGGGAAGAAAATGCTCATGCAGCATTACTGAATGGAAGTGAGCCTAGTGGAGGGTATGAAACGGCTCACCTTTTCACAAGATCCCAACTGTTGTGTATTTAATACCTCTGCACTTTAACAACCAGTGCCTGTGCTCTACTACATGAAGCACATTATGCTCACACACACTCAATGATGCTCCCTTCTTCGCTGAGACAAGTCAGTGAAACACTGCCTTGTAATGGGATCTAAGAAGTACAAGCAGAAAGCTCACAAGTAAGTAGAGCACTAATAAACTTGGACTTCCACTCTAAACCATTACTTGCATGAACACTAAGAATATTTACCATAGTAGCCAATTTTGTGAGCTTTCCAGTCCTAAATATATATATAATATGGCACATGCATATGCTGTGCTCAAGAATTCATTGAGAATCACAAAGAACAATACATTTTTCTATATGACATAGAATTATTGATACCATAAGTAGGCGTGGCTGAACATAGTGACCAAGTACTCCAGTGTGTAGGGAGATTTCTCTGCAAGTGATAGTGAGCAACCAGTGTGGGACTGTTCAAAATCGAGAACACATTCACAGAACCATTCCTATAGAGTTAGAGTTTAATTAACTTGGCTGTTTGGGAGTAGTTGTGCACCTAACTCAGAAATTGTCCTGCAAATTAGAAATTAGCAGCTGTGCTCCTCCGATATAGCTTAATGCAGTTGGTGTACAATTGTTTTGGGATTAATAGGCAGGTACAACCCTCATTAAGTTACAGGAACTCTCAATTCGCATAGTAGACTTTCTCGATAATAAACTTAAATTTGTTCACTCACAATTTTGCTAGATGCTCCAGCAGTCATCTGGCATTGTAAGTTATGGAGAGTGTGCATGGAATGGGCTGGATAAAGGAGGTTCCACTATATTATTGATCCTGTCAGTATTAATTGGCTTCTCATGGTATCTATGGCTCTGTGGCAGAACTTTAATAATCTTTCTTGACATAAGTGTTTATATTTTGTTTGATTTTTCATAGAAAATTACTTTTATTTTGTTGAGCTGTAAATGACTACTGTGACACACAGAAACATTTAAGGACCCAGAGAAGGCATGGTTTCATAGCAAGGGTGTTGTTCTGCACAGTGCTATCCAAGTGCACTAGTAGAAATGGGACAGTCCCTCCACAAGCTAATCATCTGCTTGAAACAGAACAATAGGTTCATGCACATGAACTCAAATGCAGAGTACTTAGTTCCATGCTCCATATATTCCATATCAACAATCTAACCTTAAATGGGAAATAGACTAGTAAATTATGTGAACTCTCATTTAGAATTGTGTCCATACTATATACATATATCAAGTGTTCTTAAGCTTCTCACTTTCTCTCTTTGCTACCCTATAGAACTACCACATATGTCTTGCCTTGTACGTAGGGGATAAGGCATTGCGCCCTATACAAGCATCCCTGTACAAAATAGCCAGTCTGCACTATATTTAGTGACTCATAGCAAATGTTTACACTATTGAAGTTATGTAGTTTCCTTCCAGTTATGACTAGTTGATGACATCATTAATTAGTACAGAGAGTCAGGAAGTCCTTTTCAAATCTCATGTTTGACATTTATGGGTCATGTTTAGCTTTCATCTCATTTTGTGTGTCATCTCAGTTTGTGTTTCATCTCTTTATCTAATTGTTCACAGCTCAGCATTGTATCACTCACAATCCTCCCACTCTGATTAGAAGCTTGTTCGAACTAGAGCATAATTGGAATGCTCTAATCTGTGTGATAGGACACTTACAAAGAACTGGGTCAACACTCAATATGTTTGTGTGTGTGGGTGTGGTGGTGGAGAGTGGGGGTAGGTGTGGAGCTAGTGTGAGGATAAATTGGTTGAATTGCCATAGTGTTGACTATATAGAAAACTGACAGAGCACCTGCTAAGCTATCACAATCTTTGGAGTACCTCTGTAACTATATAGATTCACAGGCTGCTTAGCTGGAACTTGGGCTCCTTAACTTCAGGGCATGCATCTGTTTGCTTAGTTCTTCTTTGCTGCATGTGTGCTTGGTAAAGTGAATCAATCAAAGAGCTACATGAATCCTTCATTAAGGTGTGGTAGTTCCCAGTGTTCATTGTGCGAAAATAGATCCATCATTTGCTTTCCTTAACATGCAAGAATTTAGGAACGATGTGTTGCATGTGGTGCTATTCTGGAAATTTCCTTGTCAGCGGAACCCTGCATCCATGCTTCTCTCAGTGATTAGAGTTCTTGATAATAATGATCTGATAGCGACTTTCTCCCTCATCTAAGGCCCATACAGTACACACTCAACAACACACATACACATATACCCTATATTATATATTCAACTATGTACATATATATGTAGCTTGAGAAATATGCTGAAAATTTAATTTTGCAATTGACAGTGGCAGTGCCAAATAAAATTCCACCAATATTTCTTTTCATTATGTTATTTTTATATGGTAGGTTGGTCTGCTAATTATCCCATATTGCAAGAATAATATGGCACTGTTCAAGAATTATGCTGCTGTAAGAAATGAACACACGACTGATATCCTGCTCTGTACATGGTCGACTGATGTTTCTTTGCAACACCGCCACTGTCAGCAGATCATTTTCATTGCCACTTGCCCTCTTGTATAGCAATATTTTACCTAAACTAGGATTCCAAACCCTTTGATAAATGACAAGCATCATTGATCATGATTTCCGACTCCTTGAAGCATCGCATTGTCACATATTTATTGTGAATGCACTTGCTATGCAAAACGCAAGACTTGTGCTAAATATGATTATGCCTGTGTTGCATATGATGCTTAATCCATCCAAATAAGCCAACCTTAATTTTCACACTTGTTGAGACAAATTTCCAAATTTAAGTCCATATAAGGTATACACATTTGCTTGCAAATGCAGTCAGTAATTATTCTGTTTGGATAATTGGAAAAACTGCATGGCAGGTAAATAGAGTTCATGAGGTTACAGGATACTACCTGGACAATTTCCTGTGTACTCTGGTACAAAGTCTGTCTGCACATCTCCATCCTGTCTATAAACTATGAGTAATTTATCATGTAATTTTGAGGTTTATAGTTTGCAAGAACAAAATAAATATTTCCTTTCTCCTATTACCTAATACCCTGACTCCCCATTAGTTGTTGCAGAGGTCAACACAGACACTAGAAAAGAGAAAGTAATTGCAGGAGCCATAGAGCATGATGTAGAAATTACTATCTCCAGGATACTAGTTGAGCAGCTAACATGAGGCTGGCTACAAAGTCTGCCATCTCCATGTCTATATCCTGTCAAAAAACATGAAGTATTAAATCATATATTTATAAAGAACTATAGTTTGCATGAGCATTGTAAATATTTACCTATTTGAATGAACCTAGAATCCTTCCTGCACTTAGTTGAATCAGGGTGAACTCAATGTTGAACAAAGAGAAGAACTCTAAAATAGAGCATAGTGGCATATCAACTTTAGCCTTCTTTTTACCTCTCACCATTATCATTCCTAGTAAGCCTTGATGAAAATATAGCTCCTCTCGGCTCTTTTTAAAGTAAATGTACATAAGATGGAAAGTGACCTGACAGTGTGACAATGACTCCATGGAAGAATTACCATCTAGACATTAGAAAAGTGAAATAATGCCTCCCTCGACATGGGTTGGGACCAGACATGTTTCTATTCACCCTCATATGCATTGCTCCCAACTAGCAGTATTGGAAAAGTAGCAGTATTTAGATAGGAACAATTTCTAACATGGACTCAATCCATATTTTCACTCCAGTGGACATAGAGACTTCTGGGATTCCTAGCACCAGTTACTGGATTTCCTTAAGGATCTTATCTGTCATGTGATACAAGTGACAAAAGTGGAGAGAGCAAACCAGTACCTCCTACAGTGGCTCTCTATAGCAGTGCAGAGAGGGAACTGTTCTGTCCTGAGCACTTTGTGACATGGACAAATTGTATATTTTTAAATGTACTATTATCATCATCATTATCATCATCATCATCATCATCATCATCATCATCATCATCATCATCATCATCATCATCATCATCATCATCATCATCATCATCATCATCATCATTATCATCATCATCACCCATAATTATATTCTTATTCAAATATTTTCTTATTCCACACATAATTATATTACAAGGAGAGTAATTAATTGCATTCATGTTGATCATTAGTATATTTATGTAACCTGTACATTCTTACATTCTTTTGAAAGGAATTTTTTTAAAGCATGTGTTTACAAACTCCATAGGTTCTGCACACATCACAGCATGAACTTGCTTGATATATAGCTCTCTTAGCCTAGAATATATGTGCCCTAGCTCAAAGGATATGTATCTAACTGAAAAATCCATGCCAAAGAACCATGAAGCCAAGTTGGGGTATCTCTGTGCCTGAACTGGCTGCAGGTGTCGGTCCTCTTTGGAAAGCGCTAGGCAGCTGAAATTACTACAGTATGGTATGAGAAAGCCCTACTCTGTGCAACAAACATTTTCAATACTCGGTAATAAGTGGCTAGTTCGTCAAACATGCTTATTGGGAGCTATGGAGGAAAATTTAATATTCATGATGCGACTGCAGTCTAAGTGCGGCTTCTACACGCTAGTGAAAACACTCATAAGATAGGAGTCTCAGTAACCTCGTTTATATTAACAACTGCTTGGTGCTTTCCAATCAGGAGACACCTCGACCAGTTCAGGTACTCAGGTTTGGTGGTACCCTAAATATAGCTGCATGTAACATTGCCTTCGATATTTAAGAGAGCACTAGTCTGATCATTATCTTGAGCTATATATCAAGTAAAATGTGCGGAATCTTTAGCTCAAAAGTGGTAATCACAAGCTTTTTTATGCTATGTTTAGTCCCTTCTTCCTTTAACCAAATACATGCCTCAGAATACAGTAGGGAACTGAAAAGGTAGACATATCTGTGTTCTATCTTTTGATGCTAAAAATGTTCATAGGGATAACCATGTCAAAGTTATATGCAGCCAATGTTGGGATGCATATGAGGCTCAAGTTTGGAAAGTGATGTAGCTGAATTTACTATAGTGCGGCAAGAGGAAGCCTTACTCTGAAAGGAAAATGACACCATGAAAATTTGTCTAACATCAATAAAACAACTGAAGATTAGATATTTTCTGCAGTTCATTATAGCTAGTTATTTGAATTGATATTTTTTCTACAGTGAATGGAGATTAATCATTGCTCCAGTAGATCTTTAATTTGTTAGAGTGAGTGAAATTTATGATCTGTTCCTGCTATAGAACGTTATAAATATTGCCAACTTCAATGTGTGAATAATTTTGATAACAAGTTAGCTTAATTATTTAAAATGTAGAAATTTGTTAACCATATAAAAAATTTGTTTTTGATTGTCAAGTTAACTTAATTATCAAGTTCCATCATTACACTAACAAATTCTGTGTCCACAATCTGATTAAATTTATTTCTAGTGTTGCCAATTCTTTCATCAGGTGTATAGCATTTGGTAAATCAGTAAAGCTTTACAAACATCATTAAATTTTATCTTTGATGTAATTTATGAACAATAGAATTCAATAAAGAGTGAAGAGTGCCATCATATAATACAATACAGAACCACAAATATATGCACACATAGAAATTAAAACAAATATCACCATGTAGATAAACAAGGGGATAGTTTTTGTGGGCTTTTCTTTTCCTGGGAGGACTACTGGCTGCAGGTGTTCTGGGTATTATTCCAACAGCGGGTTCCAGCATGTGATACAGGTATGATTTTGATGTGTACTGTGGGTATTGACAGTATCTGTATGGTGGTAGAGGAGTTTCAGTTGTTGGTCTGTGGATAGATGGAGTGAGAGGAGGGGAGTGAAACTCAAGAGTTTGATAAATGTGCTCCTCATGGCTAGATCTTCTAGTGCATAAATGTTTAGGAGAGTTGTGAGTCTGAAGAGGAGCAGGAATGGAGGGGAGAGGTGGATCTAGGATATGGTAAATATGTCTTGATTCCAGTTGATCATTCTTGGGAGGCATGACGAATAGTGTTTCCATGTAAGTTTTCATCTGCTCACTCTTAGCTACTGCAAAGCAATCGTGCCCAGTGATGTCAACTTTGTTGGGATCAGCCCCGAGTCTCAGCAGCACTTGGACTGCATCTCTATTTCCCTTCTGTGCAGCAATGTGCAGTGGAGTGGCATAGTTGAAGTCAGTGGCATTTACACTGCATCCTGCCTTAGTAAGAGCTATTAGGCAACCTTCCAGATGATCAGTTGAGCTAGTTTTTTGGGAAGCATTGATGACTACCCAGTGTATGGCTGAGTAGCCTCCTTTCATGTCTGCTGTGTCTACCTCTGCACCTCTAGAGATGAGAGACTTGATGACATCTTCTCTGGTATGCATGGCAGCATAGTGAAGAGCATTCATCTGATTCTGGTCGGATGAGTTGACGTCCACTCCTGAATCCACCAGTTTCTCCACTTTGTTCAAATCTCCACGTGCACATGCTCCTAGAAGAGTGATCTCTTCCTGCAGTCTTTTATTGTCTGCCTCCATTTTGGCTGTTTTCTTGGAATTGGGGTTCTTCAAAAAGCGGTGACTTTGAACAGATCTTAATCGGCGAAGACTGGCTGAACGAGGGAGATATCCACGTTGTGAACTGGTTCTACGAATTGGCTTGTGCTGCAACTGCCGTTCCTGCCATCTTTCCCAGTCTAACTGTGAGTCAGAGGAATTTCTTCTGACTGAAGCATAGTTTGCAATCACTAACCCTGCACTAGTGGCAGAGCTTTGTTCTTGATGCCTTGAAATAGGGCGCACTGGTTCTCCATCACCAATTAGTGAGCCATGACTGTAATTATTACCCATTTCTAGATTGAAGGTTCTGCCCTACGCCACCTAAATGCTGCGTGTTTTATAGCGGTGTTCTGAAATTGGACAGGAAGCGGATGTAGACAGATCAGAACATCACGAACATTCAGCTACGCCTACTTATGACGATGGTCAATAAATTATGAGCATTGAGGTATACATGTATATATATATGCACCAAGTTATAGGCTCACTACATTTACTGCAATCTGCTATATTTTACTTGTTTGTGCAATCTAAAGGTAAATTGGAAGTGCTGTTTGTGTTGAGCAGAGCTACCTGTGAGCTTACTCCTTTCTTCTCGGAATCATTGCAAGGGGTCAGTACATTGGTTGTCACAGGGAAGAAAATGTTCATTCAGCATTACTGAATGGAAGTGATCCTAGTGGAGCGTAAGAAACTGCTCACCTTTTCACAAGATCCCAACTGTTGTGTATTTAGTACCTCTGCACTTTAAAAACCAGTACCTAACTCTACTAAGCACATTATGCTCACACCCACTCAATGATGCTCCCTTCTTCCCTGAGACAATTCAGTGAACCACTGCCTTGTAATGAGCTCTGAGAAGACCAAGGTCTAAATGACTAGTGTGACACAGAGAATCACTTGTAAGGATCCAGAGAAGGCATAGTTTCATTCAGCAAGGGTGTTGTTCTCACTGTGCTATCCAATGCAACTTAGTTCCATGCTCCATATATCCCATATCAACAATCTATTCTTAAATGGGAAATAGACTAGTAAATTATGTGAACTGTCATTTAGAATTGTGTCCATAATACATGTACATAAATCAAATGTTCTTATATTTCTCACTTTCTCTCTTTGCTACCCTATAGAACTACCACATATGTCTTGTCTTGCATGTAGAGCATAAGGCATTGAGCACTATACAAGTATTCCTGTACAATTGCCAGTCTGCACTATATTTAGTGACTCGTAGCAAATGTTTACACTATTGAAGTTATGTAGTTTCCTTCCAGTTATGACAAGTTGATGACATCATTAATTAGTACAGAGAGTCAGCAAGTCCGGGGATCATGCTTAGCTTTCATCTCATTTTGTGTATCATCTCAGTTTGTGTTTGATCTCTTTATCTAATTGTTCACAGCTCATCATTGGATCACTCACAATCCTCCCACTCTGATTAGCTAGAGTCTAAGGCTTGTTGGAACTAGAGCATAATTGGAATGCTCTAATCTGTGTAAATTGTTTATCTAAAGGATACTTATAAATAACTGGGTCAACACTCAATAATATGTTTGTGTGTGTGTGGTGGTGGAGACTGGGGGTAGGTGTGGAGCAAGTGTGAGGATTGCCATTGTGTCGACTATATATATAGAAAACTGACAGAGCACCTGCTAAGCTATCACAATCTTTGGAGCACCTCTGTAACTATATATATTCACAGGCTACTTAGGGGTTCCATAACTTCAGGGCCTGCATCTGTTTGCTTAGTTCTTCTTTGCTGCATGTGTGTTTGGTAAAGTGAATCGATCAAAGAGCTACATGAATCCTTTATTAAGGTTTTGGTAGTTCCCAGTGTTCATTGTGCGAAAATAGATCCATCATTTGCTTTCCTTAACATGCAAGAGTTTAGGAAAGATGTGTTGCATGTGTTGCTGTTATATCTTGAAATTTCCTTGTCAGCGAAACCCTGCATCCATGCTTCTCTCAGTGAGTCGAGTTTTTGATAATAATGATCTGATAGCGATTTTTTCTCACTCATCTAAGGCCCATACAGTACACACTCCACAACACACACACACATATACCCTATATTATATTCAACTATATAATTATGTAGCTTGAGAAATATGCTGAAAATTTAATTTTTCAATTGGATAGATTGACAGAGGAAGTGTCAAATAAAATTCCACCAATATTTCTTTTCATTATGTTATTTTTATAAGGTAGGTTGGGTCTGCTAATTATCCCATATTGCAAGAATAATAATATTATGGCACTGTTCAAGAATTTTGCTACTGTAAGTAATGAACACACAACTGATATCCTGCTCTGTACTTTGTCGACTGATGTTTCTTTGCAACACTGCTACTATCAGCAGATCATTTTCATTGCCACTTGCCCTCTTGCATGGAAATTTTTTACCTAAACTAGGATTCCATAAATGAGAAGCCTCCAATTGATCATGATTTCTGACTCCTTGAAGCATCGCATTTGTCACATATTTATTGTGAAAGCACTTGGTATGCAATACACAAGACTTGTGCTAAATGTGATTATGCTTGTGTTGCATATGATGCTTAATCCATCTAAATAAATTTTCTCACTTTTTGAGACAAAATCTCCAAATTTAAGACCATATAAGGTATACACATTTGCTTGCAAATGCAGTCAGTAATTATTCTGTTTGGATAATTGGGAAAACTGCATGGCAAGTAAATAGAGTGCATGAAGAGGTTACAGGATACTAGCTGGACAATTTCCTGTGTACTGTGGTACAAAGTCCGTCTGCACAGATCCATCCTGTCTATAAACTATGAGGTATTTATCATGTAATTCTAAAAACCATGAGGTTTATAGTTTGCAATAACAAAATAAATATTTCCTTTCTCTATTACCTAACATCCTGACTCCCCATTAGTTGTTGCAGAGGTCAACACAGACACTAGAAAAGAGAAAGTAATTGCAGCAGCCATAGAGCATGATGTAGAAATTACTATCTCCAGGATTACTAGTTGAGCAGCTATTATGACACTGGCTACAAAGTCTGCCATCTCCATGTCTATATCCTGTCAAAAAACATGAAGTATTATATCATATATGTATAAAGAACTATGAGGTTATAGTTTGCATGACAAAGTAAATATTTACCTACTTGAATGACCTAGAATCCTTATTGCACTTAGTTGAATCAGGGTCAACTCAATGTTGAACAAAGAGAAGAAAAGATAAAGTTATTCTCTCTAAAATAGAGTATAGTAGCATATCAACTTTAGCCTTCTTTTTACCTCTCACCATTATCATTCCTAGTAAGCCTTGATGAAAATATAGCTGCTCTCTGCTATTTTTAAAGTAAATGTATTGATATACATAAGATGGAAAGAGACCTGACAGTGTGACAATGATTCCATGGAAGAATTGCCATCTAGACATTAGAAAAGTGAAATAATGCCTCCCTGGACATGGTTTGGGACCTGACATATTGCTAATCACCCTCATATGCATTGCTCCAAACTAGCAGTATTGGAGAAGTAGCTGCACAGGCAGTGTCTAGATAGGTGAACAATTTCTAACATGGACTCAAGCCATATATTTTTACTCCAGTGGACATATATACTTCTATGATTCCTAGCCCCAGTCACTGGATTTCCTTAAGGATCTCATCAGTCATTTGATACGTGTGACAAAAGTGGAGAGAGCAAACCAGTACCTCCTACAGTGGCTCTCTATAGCAGTGCAGAGAGGGAACTGTGCCTCTGTACTGATCACTTTGTGACATGGACAAATTTTATATATTTTTTATACTATTATGATCATCATTATCATCATCATCATCATCATCATCAATATTATATTATCATTTATATATTTTCTCATGCCACACATATAATTACAAGGAGAGTAATTAATTGCAATCATGTTGATCATCAGTATATTTATGTAACCTGCATAATTTTTCTTACATTCTTCTGATGAATTTTTTTTTTAAACATGTTTTACATCTTTGGTGAGCTCCATAGGTTCTTCACACATCACAGCATGAACTAGCTTGATATATAGCCTAGGGTATAGAGGTACCTGTGTGCCCTAGCTAAAAGGATAGATCTCTCTGTGTGTCTAAATGAAAAATCCATGCCATAGATACATGAAGCCAAGTCGTGGTATCTCAGTGCCTGAACTGGCCGGTCCTGTTTGCTAGGCAGCTGAAATTACGAGAAAGCTCTACTCTGTGCAACAAATGTTTTCATTAGCCGGTAATAAGTGGCTAGTTAGTCAAACATGCATTAATATCTTATTGGGAGCTATGGAAAATATTCATGATGCGACTGCAGTCTAAGTGAGGCTCCTACACGCTAGTGAAAATACTCATAACAGAGGAGTTTCAGTAACATCGTTTGTATTTACAGCTGCCTAGTACTTTCCGATCAAGAGTCACACCTCGACCAGTTCAGGTACTCAGGTTTGGTGGAACCGAAATATAGCATTGTCTTCGATATTTAAGAGAGTACTAGTCTCTTGAGCTATTATCAAGTAAAATTTGTGAAATCTTTAGAGATCAAAATTGGTAATCACAAGCTTTTTTATGGTGTTTAGTCACTTCTTCCTTTAATCAAACACCTGCCTCAAAATATATATAGCAGGGAACTGAAAAGATAGACACCTCTGTGTTCTCTCTTTTGATGCTAAAAATGTTCATAGGGATAACCTGGCAAAAGGTGTATGCAGCCAATGTTGGGATGCATATGAGGCTCATGTTTGGAAAGTGATGTAGCTGAATTTACTATTGTACGGCGAGAGGAAGCCTTAATCTGAGGGGGGGAAATGACACCAGGATACTCATAAAAAATTGCTGCTAACATCAATAAAACCACCCTGAAGATTAGATATTTTCTGCAGTTCATTATAGCATATTTATTTCTAGTTATTTTAATTGATATTTTTTTCTACAGTGAATGGAGATTAATCATTGCTCCAGTAGATCTTTAATTTGTTAGAGTGAGTTAAATTGCTAAATATTGCCTACTTCAATGTTTGATAACAAGTTGGCCAAATATAAAAAATGTAGAAATTTGTTAACAATATAAAGGTAATTTTGATTTTGGTTTTATTTTTTTAGATTGTCAAGTTAACTTAGTTATCAAGTTCCATCATTACACCAACAAATTTGTGTCCACAATCTTTTTAATTAATTTCTAGTATTGCCAATTCTTTCATCTGGTGTATATAATTATAGCATTTGTTAAATCGGTAAAGCTTTACAAACATCATTAAATTTTATCTTTGATTGATTTATGAGCAATACAATTCAATAAAGAGTGAAGAGTGTCATCATAAAATACAATACAGAACCACACATATATGCACACATATAATTAAAACAAATATCACCATGTAGATAAACAAGGAGTTAGTTTTTGTGGGCTTTTCTTTTCCTGGGAGGACTAGAGGCTGCGGGGGTTCTGGGTATTATTCCCACAGTGGGTTCCAGCATTTGATACAGGTGTGATTCTGATGTGTACTGTGAGTATTGACAGCATCTATGAGGTGATAGAGGAGTTTCAGTTGTTGGCCTATGGATAGATGGTGTGAGAGGAGGGGAGTGAAACTCAAGAGTTTGGTAAATGTGCTCCTCATGGCTAGATCTTCTAGTGCATAAAAGTTTAGGAGAGTTTTGAGTGTGAAGAGGAACAGGAATGGAGGGGAGAGGTGGATCTAGGACATGGTAAATATGTCTTGATTCCAGTTGATCATTCTTGGGAGGCATGATGAATAGTGTTTCCATGTAAGTTTTCATCTGCTCACTCTTAGCTATTGCAAAGCAATCCCGCCCAGTGATGTCAACTTTGTTGGGATCAGCCCCGAGTCTCAGCAGCACTTGGACTGCATCTCTATTTCTCTTCTGTGCAGCAATGTGCAATGGAGTGGCATATGTGAAGTCAGTGTCATTTACACTGCACCCAGCCTTAGTAAGGCCAACCAAGCAACCTTCCAGATGATCAGTTGAGCTAGTTTTTGGGGAAGCATTGATAACTACCCAGTGTATGGCTGAGTAGCTTCTTTTCATGTCTGCTGTGTCTACCTCTGCACCTCTAGAGATGAGAGATTTGATGACATATTCTCTGGTATGCATGGCAGCATAGTGAAGAGCAGTCATCTGATTCTGGTCGGATGAGTTGACGTCTACTCCTGAATCCACCAGTTTCTCCACTTTGTTCAAATCTTCACGTGCACATGCTCCTGGAAGAGTGATCTCTTCATTCAGTCTTTTATTGTCTGACTCCATTTTGGCAGTTTTCTTGGATTTATGGTACTTCAAAAAGTGGTGCTTTGGTACAGAACTCAATTGCGAAGACTGGCTGAACGAGGGAGATATCCATGTTGTGAACTGGTTCTACAAATTGGCAACTGCCGTTCCTGCCATCTTTCCCAGTCTAACTGCGAGTCAGAGGAATTTCTTCTGAACGAAGCAATCTCTAACCCTGCACTGGTTGCAGAGCTTTGTTCTTGATGCCTTGAAATAGGGCGCACTGGTTCTCCATTACCAGTTAGTGAGCCATGACTGTAATTATTACCCATTTCTAGACGGAAGGTTCTGCAAGCCACCTGAATGCTGCGTGTTTTATAGCAGGCTTTTTAGCTTGGGCGTTGTTCTGAAATTGAAGAAGAAACGGATGTGGACAGATCAGAACATACCGAACATTCAGCTACGCCTACTTATGATGATGGTCAATATGAGCATTGAATTGGGCATGGAGTATAATTATTGTACATATAATAATATGCACCAAGTTATAGGCTCACTAAATTTGCCTTGTTTGTAGCCGGCCAGAACTTCGATTATTACATCACGTACGTTCAGCTACGCCTATATACTTATGGATTGGACGTGGAGTATTTGTATATACGGACCAAGTTATAGGCTCACCAAATTTATTGCAATCTGCTTTATTTTCAGTGTTTGTGCAATCTAAAGGTAAATGTTAGTGCTGAGCTGAGCTACCTGTGAGCTTGCTCCTTTCTTCTCGGAATCATTGCAAGGGGGCAGTACATTGATAGAAACATGGAAGAAAATGTTCATGCAGCATTACTGAATGGAAGTGAGCCTAGTGGAGGGTAAGAAACGGCTCACCTTTTCACAAGATCCCAACTGTCGTGTATTTAATAGCTCTGCACTTTAACAACCAGTGCCTGTGCTCAACTACATGAAGCACATTATGCTCACACCCACTCAATGATGCTCCCTTCTTCCCTCAGACAAGTCAGTGAACCACTGCCTTGTAATGAGCTCTGAGAAGAACAAGCAGCAAGTTCACAAACAAGTAGAGCACTGATAAACTTGGACTTCAACTCTAAACCATTACTTGCATGAACAAAAACAATAATTTTGTGGCCAATTTTATAAACTTTCCAGTAGTTAATATATATATGTGGTATAATGCACATGCTGTGCTCAGCAATTTATCGAGAATCACAATGAACAATACATTCCTGTTTCATCCCTTTGTCTAATAGTGCACAGCTCAGCATTACATCACTCACAATCCTCCCACTCTCTTTAATTATAGCCTGAAGCTCGTATGAACTAGAGCATGATTGGAATGCTCTAATCTGTGTGAGAGTTTTCCTAAAGTACACTTACAAATGACTGGGCCAACACTGAGTATGTATGTGAGTGGGTTGGGATGGAGATGGTGGTAAGGTGAGGTGCAAGTGTGAGGATGGATTGGTACATGAATTGCCATTGTGTCTACTCTACATAGCAAACTGACAGAGCACCTGCTAAGCTATCACACTATTTGGAGCACTTCTGCAACTACACACATTCACAAGCAGCATAGCTGCAATTTGAGTTGCATAACTTCAGGGCTGCATCTGTTGGTTTAGTTCTTTATTGCTACATGTATGATTTGTGAAGTGATTAGCTACACAAATCCTTCTAAGGTATGGTAGTTCCCTGTGTTCATTTTGCGAAAATAGATCCATCATTTGCTTTCTTTACCATCCAAGAATTTAGGAAATGTATATTGCATGTGGAGATACTCTATCTGAAAATTTCCTTGTCAGCAGAACTCATCGATCAATGCTTCTCTCAATTATTAGAGTTCTGGTATTGATACAGACTTTCTGTCATCATCTAGAGTACACAGTCAACAACACATACACACACACACACATCTTATATTATATGTTCAACTATGCACATATATACTGTAGCTTGAGAAATAAGCTGAAAAGTTAATTTTGCAATTGGAAAGATTGACAGAGCCAGCACCAAATTAAATTCCACCCAAATTTCTCTTCATTATGTTATTTTTGTATTGTAGGTTGGCTCTCCTGATTATCTCATATCACAAGAATAATATGGAGAATTTGGCTACTGTAAGTAATGAACACACAACTGATATCTTGCTCTTTACATGCTCAACTGATGTTTCTTTGTAACACTGCCACTGTCCATAGATCATTTTCATTGCCAATGCTCTCTTGCACAGCAATTGTTTACCTACTCTAGGATTCCAAACATTCCAACAATTAAGACGTATCCAAATGATGCCATCGATCATGATTTCTGACTCCTAAAAGCATCTCATCGGTACATATTCATGCTGCTAATTTACTCTCTATGTAAAGCACAAGACTTGTGCTAAGTGATAATGCCTTTCATTGAATATGGTGCTCTATCCACCTGTCAAATTTAAATATGCTAAACTTAATTTTGAGACCAAAGTACCAAATTTAAGTCCCCCAAAGGCATAGGCATTTCCTTGCAATAGCAAAGTCAATAACTGCTCTGTTTGGATAATTAGTAAAACTGCATGGCAAGGAAATGGAATACAAGAGGTCAGGATACTTGCAGGATAATTTCCTATGTAGTCTAGTACAAAGTCTGTCTGAACATCTACATCCTGTCTATAGGTATTTATCATGTACATGTATTCTTAAAAAACCCACAAGGTTTATATTTAGCAATAGCAAACAAATAATTTCCTTTCTACTATCACCTAAAATTGTGCAGAGGTAACCCCCTGACTGATATCTGACAACTATACAGCTTGCAAATTGTAGCTCTACAAGTTGTGATGGTGACATCATCAAAAAGAGTTCAGTAATAGGCAGCTGCCTTGTAGCAATGCAGTCCTGAATCAGCACCTCATCCTACCAACTGTCCCACACATTCCCCTCCTCCATTCCTACCCACCACCACACACACCTTCAGTGTTGACTCATTCATTAGCCTTTAGGGAAACTATCACACAGAATAGAGCATGTCAGTTATGTCCTAGTTCATGCAAGCTTAAGGCTATATAGCTAATGAGAATGGGAGGATGGGAGACGATGTAATCCCAAAAAGCGCAAAACACAAAAAGAGATGAAAGGGAAGAATGATCCAGAAATGTCTATACGAGATTTAAAAAGCACATGCTAACACTCTGCACTACTTAATGATGTCATCATCCAGTAGCTTGGTCACTCTTCTTTATGCATAAATTATGTAGTACATTGTACACAATTCTCTCAGATAACTTACTACAATCTGATATTGAAACAGTAAATATTAAATACATAGCTATCTATGATTAGAAGGTTACAATCATCATAATTATATACTGATGAACAACATGATTAAGTTACTTAACCTCCTTGTAAATGGTTGTGGCACGAGGAAGAGATAATAAGATGATGATGATGATGATGATGATGATGATGATGATGATGATGATGATGATGATGATGATGATGATGATGATGATGATGATGATGATGATGATGATGATGACGACGACGATGATGATGATAATGATGAGAGTACATAACTAAATAATTTGTGTCTCAAAGTGCCCATTAAATAATGGCCGCCTGGACATCAGCATAGAGATTCTTGAATGCTGATGATTGACCTCAGGCATTATTCTATGTCTGCCTATCTCAACTATCTTGAATGTGTGTTTTTGTTGTTGCTCATGCTCCATGTCTTTTAGGGTTTCAGTTCTACCACAATGGTGTGTTTGATAGCTTCATGGCAAGTCTGAAATTTGCATCGCACTGATAATGATATTCATAATGTATGTCTGCCAAGTGGCTCATTTGTGATGTATTGATTACATTAATTGATGTATGCACATTCTGCATGCTCTTACATGGAAGTGTTCATGCACATATAGTTATTGCATAACAGTCTCTATAAACCAAAATAGTTATTAAGCAGATAGATATCGAGTTATAATTTTGCAGTATTGTCTGAGCACAGCATACTGACAATGCACTAGCAAAGCTGTCACAAACTTTGGAGCCATTCTGCAACTCCACACATGCACAACTTGCATAGCTGCAGCCTGAGTTCCATTACTACAGGGCATGCATCTGTTTGCTTAGTTCCTTATCTGCATTTAGCTACACCTGCATTGGTTGGAATGAATCCAAGAGATCCTCAACTCCTTCATTAAGGTATGCTAGTGCCCAATATTCATGGTGGAAAAAATGCATCTAACCAACTGCTCTGCCGAACAATCCTGGACTTAGGAAAGAAGTGTTGTTTGTTGTGCTGGCATATTCAGAAGTTTCCCTGTCAGCAGAACTCTTCCATCTTTGTGTCTAGATTGAGTGGAGTTCTTGAAACAAATGGATATTCATGAGTTTGATGGCAAATTTTTGGCACTGTTCTTTTGGAAAATGACTCAGACATTGAACTTTCCACACACACACACACACACACACAATACACACACACTCACCCACCCACACACACACACACACACACACATCTGAGGCCTTCACTTTGGGAAGTAATTTTATAGACTTGACACACAGGCATATATATATATTTCTTTTATGTACCACTTAAATATATAATCACTATTTATGTATATTTGGAAAGAATTGTGGGTAATTTAATTTGGCAGTTTAAATGGTTGACAATTGTAGTGCCAAATTAAAATCTGCCAATATAGGTTATTAAGGTTGAGGAGTTTCAATCAAGTGTGAAGCCACAAAGTCATGCACATGAAGGTGCAATCTGTACTGAGCACCATATTTGATCTAGAGATAGGAAAACTTCATCCTGTGTGGTCTTATTTTGCTAATGTTTCCTGCTTGGCTTCTCCCTTAAGTTGCAGTAATTAACAGCTGCTACTTGATCGCTATAAGCTATGTATTTCAGAGATTGGAGCTCAACATAGTAGTAGTGCCTGATCACACCAGTATATGCCACTTATTTGGAAAACCACAACATGGTAAATTGTCAGATTATGGCTCTTCACCACAAAGACGTGATCATTTCTATTGAGAACACACCATTTATCAACTACCTGCCATGCCATAATCAATTGGCTCATAACAGGTGTAATGATTAAACTGAAGAAAGTGATGTAAGGCTCTAGGTTTGAGCATGCACATTCTGCATGGCCTTATATGGATGGTATGAATATTGCATAACTCAGTATATAAGTCACTAGAAGCAGTGAGCCATTGAATCCACATTTGGTTGCAGGTACTTGGAGACAGGATTGTTTGCACACAGTAAAAGGCAATGCACTAGCAAAGCAAACAGTCTCAGGAGAACTTCTGCAAATACACACGTGCACAATCAGCATCTGGAACTTGATTTCCATAGCTGCAGGGCGTATGATCAGTTCTTTATTGCCACATGTGTTACTGTGTTGGTGAGTGCTACAAGACATTCATAGTAGGATTGCAGAGGGTCACGAAATGTACATAGTCAGTACTAGGGATATTAGGATTTAGACTGGGTCTTATCCTGGGGCAAGGGATTTGGTTACAGCTAGGGTTAGGTTTTAGGTTTGATGTGCTGTGGTTAGGGTTAAGGCTATGGATAGGGCTAGTGCTGGCTCTATCGGCATTTCATAGAGGGTGTTGCTATTGCTATATGAGATTATCTCCCCTTAGAACCATCCCTTGCAATAGCTCTAGCTCTAGCATATATAACTAGCCTGCATTGTATTCCTAGCCATAGTCCAGGCCACAGACCCAGCCCTAGGATTGGATTAGCCAGTATACAGCTGATACATATTTCTTGATTCTTGCACATGAATGTAAAGGTGTGCTAGTGCCCAGTGTTCATTGTGGAACTGCTCTCATCAACACAATAGTCCAGGACTTCGGTGTTGTTTGTGGTGCTGGCATATCTGGAAATTGGCATAGTCACTTCCATCCATGTGTCTATCAATAATTATTAGTTGTTGAAGTAATGTTATTCATAAGGCATTGTTCTAGAGGACTTTCATGTGCTGCACACAAACACACACAACACACCCATATAACACACAACACCACACACACACACATGCATGTATACACACACATGCACACATGCACACACAGACACCCATGCATACACAAAGCTCATGCACAAATATTATATATAAGGAAAAATTGTCTAATGTTTGCACTTTGCAGGTCGAAATGTCTGGTCGAATCCACATGAGAGACTCTACACAATCACAAAGACCGCTGAGTGATGTCACTACCTAGTAACAGCTGAATGAAAGAGCCATCTAAAACAATAGTTGCAATTGAACACATTACATACTCTAAGGTCTACTGGGATGTAGCTGCTCCCTCACATGATCTAAGCCACCATCTCTATGGCATTCCACTGGAGAAGATAATGTTTCCCCATGATTCTCCATTCAAATTTAAGCAGCTGCAGTTTGCTATCATCTCTTCTTTGTTGCAGCCATTAACAGAGGCAAAGCACAAGTAGAGCTATATCATTTATCAATTCAACATTGTTGTAAAGCGGATTGGTGAAGAGTCTGTATTGAGGGCAAAAGATGATAAGATCCCTGGTCTACTTGACATCATCTTGGTTTTCCCCATGACACTCTATGATGATGAATCTCATGTCAGGTCCAGCAAAAATGATTACTCTGTTTGGGTCGTTAATAAAGATTGCAAGGAATGTTAAATAACTGCAGGAGGTTACAGGAAATAAATTGGCAATTTCCTATGATGTCTGACAACAAAGGAAGGAGGTGTTCCATTTCCTGTCTGATGACCATGATATGCACATCATGTAATTAAAAACACACGCACAAGGTCTACAGCTTCCTGACAGGCCTGTTAGTCGACATCAGAGGTCAACCAACACTTTAAAACAGGGACTGCAGCATTAGAGCATGATGATGAAATATCAATATTATTATTAGTGTCTTCATGATAATACTTGCATAACTATGAAGTCTGGAAAGTCTGCAATATACATGTCTAGATCTTGTCTCAAGAGGTATATTCTAAAAAATTGTGAGGTTAAAGTTTTCATGAGAAAAATTATTCAATGCCCTAACATTCTGACTACCTTACCCATTAATTGGTGTAGGGGTCACCACCACATTTGAACAGATGTTGACAGGAGAAAGTCATTATGTATAGCTGCAATAGTGCTAAATTAATATTAACTTTCCTATTTTTTATTTGAAAATTGAAAAAAATGGAATCACTAGAAAACTCTGCAAATGATATAGTGATGTAGCCAGTTGCAGTTGGCAGCAAGAACATCATTGTGGTATTTGTAGACCCTTTGATGGCAATGCCAATTGTGTTTTACTGAACTCTGAACTTATTCAATATTAGTGTATGGTGAAGTTACAAATTGAACAGTGACCAAATACGTAGTATTGAAAAAACATATAAACGGTGTGTATTGCAATGCATTATTGAAACTATTTTTTTTTTTTAAAGGACACTAGGAAACATTCTCCCTTTTATTTCAAGTTTGAAACAGGTTGCAATAGTTGGAGCAGAGAGAGCTCCAGGAAGTTGTGAGATAACACTGGCTTTGATTGGGGGAGGGGTGTGTGTGAGATGCGATGAGATAGTGGAGGTGTATACAGTTATTATCAAGAACAACGTAGGAAAAAGTAGGCTTCATGTAGAAACTTTTTGTTTTCTCTAATTTTTTAGACATCCTAATCTCTAACAATGCTATTTGAATGTTTGTAGGGTTTAGCTCTCTAGATCTATTATTGCCTTATTCTGTTGTTTACTCTTCTGTGCTCGTATAGTAATTTAATAAATGTTGAGTTTTCTGATAAAAATTATAACGCGTACATATATATTTTTACCAAGCACTCAAAACAGAGAGACAAACAGCTCCTCATCACATTACCTCATGTATGAACTCATGCATTGTTTGGCCTTTTACTATCTTCTCCACTTGACTCTGTGTTTGTTCATGTGCATCGTCCATGACTTTTGAACTCTGAGTTTGATTCTACGACAATGGTGTGTACGATAATTATATGGCTTCATGATAAATCTAAAATTGGAACCAGACAGGTAATGATATCACTTTCAACCAAGCATGTCACATGCAGACATGATAATTGGGTCATTCTGATAGTCTGTAACTAAACTGAAGAATGCGGTGATTAAGCAGCTTCATAAATCAGCATAATCTAAATGGTCATGGACATATAATAGATTTTGTATAGCTTCCACTAATTGTCACATATTATGGATGCAATAAACCATTGAAGCATGCTGCAGGACTGTTCCACACAGTGAATAGAAAATGCACTAGCAGTCTTTGGGGACAGCTTACACAACTGTACTCAAGTACAAACTGCATAACTTCAGCATATACGCAAATCCTTCATGTGCTTTGCATAGATTTTCATTGCTGCATGCATGATGGTTAACATGTATCAAAGAGGAATACAACCCTTTCTTTAAAGTGTGCTAGTGCCAAGTGTTCCTTGTGGGAAAATGTATCCGTAATCTGATGAACTCAACAGTCCACCATATTAAGCAAGATAGGTTGCCTTTGCGGACAGTCATATCTTCAAATTTCCTAGTCAGTAGAACATGTGCCTTGCAGTAAGTAAAATTCTTTATATTGATAGTATATTTTTTATATTGTTTTAAGGTACTCACCACTTGTTACATACACACACACACACACAGACATACATGCATTTGCTTGTATATGCAGTCGAATGCAGTCGGTAAGTATTCTGCAACATTAGTAAGATTATGCATGGAATGTAAGTAGGTTACAGCATACTAATTGGACAATTGCTTTGAAGACCATCAGTTCTGCTGTCAATATCCTGTCTAAAAACCACGAGTACAATACAAAAAAAAAAATCCCCTCAAGGTTTATAGTTTGCATGACTAAAATTTATGTCTCCCTTTATCCAACTGATCTAGCAAATTGCCGGTCCATTAGTTGACATTGGGCAGACACTTGAAAAGATGGGAAGATAATTCTAGCCCAAATAGGGTAACAAAGAAGCTATATCAACAATAATATCCTGATGAAGACTCTATCGAAACGTCAAGTGAATAAAAAGTGAAGTTGATTATTGAGAAGGTGATTTCAATAATATCCTTTATGACTATAAATCAGCTTTATGGTTTTTGAAACCAACGTTCAACTGAAATACTTTGGTCTTCACCTGGATGAATTATGAAGTGCTTTACATGTTTTTGAGACCATTTTTATTTCAGATCACTGTTTAATGCCTAAGCATGAACTGAAAAAGCCTAAATTCGAAACAAGCTCAACTGCGAACAAACACCTCTGTTTAACACTTTCTCAAAAGTAGCCCATGCTCAAAAAAGAAATCAATCCCCAAAATAAAGCCCACTATGAGGACTGAATGTGCTTTCCTGAAATAATTTTCACTGAGTGATTTGAAACTTTCATGCATCCACTATTTTATGTCATATATTATATGCCAAGGTAACATATAAATAGCATCTGAATTGATTTTGGAGGTGTTAAAATCATTGGAGCTGCCATTGCTCCCTTCCTATATAGCCATTGGATGGGGACAATAAAATAATATTATAATAAAGAATACTAATAACAACAAATCCAATAGTTATAATATAATAATAATAGTAATAATCATAATGATAACAACAATGCTAATAACAACAACAGTATTAAAAACAACATGAACCAGAACAACAATGACAACAACAGCAATAATATAACCTACTTTATGCAGGCACAGGCTGTTTTGATATGTGAATAGTAAGTAGTGTGTCATGAAATTTTGAATTTTAACATACTGCATCTTATTTGCTTGTTTGTTTCTTTGTTTGTTTTAAGGCTTAGAACATGTCATAATTCTACAAACAGAAAATTCCATAAATTTAAGTTCTGCCGCTTAATGAATGCCAATCATGCACAAAAGAACAGAACACAACAGAGTAATAATAGGAGATATTTATAAAGTGATGAAAAAATGTACTTTTTATAGTTTGAGGTTATGGAGTCCTAGAATGCCTTGAAAAAAATATCAAGGAATAGCAGTTTAATGTAGTAACTAATTCTCTCCCCTCTTCTATTGTAAGGACAGAAACTTGAAGGTTTCCTAGAGTGTCCTTGACAATATAGGTGTAGATTTTACAATGCCACTCCCTTAATTCCTCACACCCGCCCATCTTTCTGCTATGATTTCTGCCATAGAGTAACCACCTTTGTATTTTACCTAACCACCAATTTTTTCTTTCACTATAACCTAATAATGCAAGCATTTACAAAAAAGGGTTCTACCAGTCTCAATGCTTTGTTAAGACAAGTTCTGGGTGAATGTCAGCCTGATAGAAATATTATATCATTGGTGTTCTATGCATTATCGTTGTATATGGATATTCACAACAGCTCACTCTGTGTGTTCCAAATGTATAACAATTTGTAAAAAGGAGAGGAAGTGCTCCTATATTTAAAATGTAATCTAATGCATTGTTTTACAAAAAATCTTAACATTTTTTCACTTCTATATTGTTCAATCTGGCACCATACAACAGACTACTATTGAGCAAGTTCAGAGAGCAGTAAAACACAATTGGCACACAATAAAGATCAAAAATGGCTTATATACACATACCACAATAACATTTACTCTCTCAAACAGCAACCAACAACAGCAATTAAGCCCACATCACTCGTGCAGTTTTCTGGTGTTTCCAGCTTAGACTGGCCTTTCTGCCACTATATAAGAGAAAAATTTAAATTGTAAATTAGAATCTAAAAATAAGCAATGCCACATTACTTTACTAAGTGGTTATTATTTTAATGAATTTGTTATTATTATTATTATTTATATTATTATTGTTGTTGTTCTTGTTATTAATAATTATTATTCTTGTTGTAATTTAATTGTTTCTGTCCTTACATATAGAGGAGAGAGAATCATTAAACTGCTATTCCTTATTTCATATTTGGCATATAACCCTTTTCCCTCCAAATTCTTCAACGATATCACCACATAGCTATACGAATTGGTGACAAAAGACAACCCTGTCTCAGCTGCCTTCACTTCGAACCACTTAGATCCTTCTCCACCTAATAACAAACTTGTCCTTCATACAAGCATTTGCAAATTCTCCATACCCTCTCATCTTTTTCCACACAATATTTTAGACAGTGAAGAACTATTGCAAATATGTCTTGCTTTGCATGTAGAAAATAAGGCCATTAGTATACAATAGTCAGTATGCACTATATTTAGTGACTTATAGCAAATGTTTACGCAGTCAAAGTTATTTAGTTTCTTCTCATTTATGACTAGATGATGACAACATTAAGCAGTACGTGTTAGACATTTGTGGATTATTTTTATCATTTTGTGTTTTATCTGTTTTTCTAATGGTTCACAGCTTAGCATTACATCACTCCCACCTCCCACTCTCATTAGCTAATAGCCTGAAACTTGCATGGACCAGGTATGCTCTACTCTGTGTGATAGTTTCCCCTAAAGGACACAATGGGTCAACACTGAGTGTGTGTGTGAAAGTGGGGTGGAAGAGGAGAATGTGGGGAGCAGGTGGTAGGATGATGTGGTGTTGATTCAAGATTGCACTTGTGATATAGGCACTTCTGTTTATTGCCCACTCTTTCCATCTAGCTATATTTAATGAACCCTGTTGCCTGTATGAAAGTAGCTTGGTTAGTCATTCACTATTCCACATCTTACTATCTCAATGATATTTAATGTATTTTTGCTTATGTTCATGTTCCAACCAAGTCCTTTATTCCAAGTCCTTTTGGCACAGTGACATATATGCCAGTTATAGAGCTTCATGTTAAGTCTGAAATTGGCATACAGATAATGTGTCTATCTGCCATGCCCATGCAATTGGCTCATTTCTGGTGTGTTGATTACACCAAATGATGTTGTGTGCAAACCTTAGTTTTGTGTATGCATATTTGATTAAGCCATGCCATGAAATATTCTTATTCACAACTGTCTCTGTAAATCACATATTTATGAAACAGTAAGACATTGAGTTATTATTTAACAGTATTGTCTCTACACAAATAGACACTACACTAGCAGAGCTCTCACAAACTTTGGAGCACTTTTGCAACTCCACACATGCACAGCTTAGTTCTTCATTGCTGCAATGTGTGTTGGTTGAAGTGAATTAATCAAAGTGATACACATCAATACATGCTAGTGCTTATGTTCATTATAGGAGAATGGATCCAACATCTGCTCTCCTTAGCAGTGTTGGACTTTAGGAATGAAGTGTAAGTGTCATTTGTGGTTTTGGCATATCTGGAAACTTTCTTGTCAGTAGAACTTTTCCACCCTTGTGTGTACCTGTGAGGGATACCGATTTCTTGGCAGTGTACTATGGTCCATGCAATGCACAGACTCAACAACACACGTGTACATAACTTGTTAACTTCTATTATACATGCAACTATATACCTATAATTATACTGAAGCCTAACAAATTTATGGCAAATTCAATTTGCTAGATGTTAGAGAGAAGTGATGCGAGGAAGGTTAACAAATATTTTAACTTTGACTCAAGCCACATGTTCACTTCAGTGGCCATAGAGACTACCAGGGTTGTGAGTCTTAGATCACTGGATTCCTTTAAGCTTAGACAAGGTGTGAGAGGTGTGTAACAAGTGAAGAGAAAGCACATCAGTTCCTCCAACAGAGGCTTGCAATGGCAGTTCAGACATCAATCTCTTGAGCTATATATCAAGTAAAATGTGCAGAATCTGTGGAGCTCCAAATTCATAATCATGAGCTTTTTTTTATTGTATGGCTATTCCATCCTCCGTTAATTGACTTACCAGATACCTGCCTCAGAATAAAGCAGCAGGGAACTAAAAAGATAAATCTCTTTGCATCTCTTTTTGATACCACAGGTAAAACCATGCGAAAGTTACGTGCAGCCAAAGATAGCAACCTCAAAATCTGAGCATTTGAGTAAGATGCATGTGTGGCACCTGGTTGCAAAGGGCTATATGTATAGCTGAAATTACTATTGTGTTGCAAGATCAAGCACTACCTGAGGAAATAATTGACACCAGGACACACTCATAAAATAATTGCTGCTAACATCAATAAACCACACTGAAAGACATTTTCTGCTAATGATAGCATATTTATTTCTAGTTAATATTTTTTCTACGAGATTGTATCATTGCTCAAGTAGATCGTTAATGTGTTAGAGCGAGTAAAATTTAAGATCTGTTACTGCTATAGAACTTTATATTATAAATATTGTCAAACTTCAATGTTTGAATGATTTTGATACCAAGTTGGCCTAATATAAAAATATAGAAACCTGTTAAATGATGTAAATAAAGGAAAAATTTGATTTTACTGTGATTTTTTTTTTAATTACCAAGTTCCATCATTACACCAACAAATTCTGTGTCCACATTCTGTTTTATTTACTTCTAGTGTTGCCATTTCTTTCATCTAGTGAGTAGGCACCTCTGGTGTATAGAGCTTGGTAAATCTAAAAGCCTTACAAATATCAATCTTAAAAAATAATAATAATAATTTATCTTTCATGTAATTTATGAGTAAAATGTACAATACAATAATTCAATAAAGAGTGAAGAGTGCCATCATAAATACACACATAGAAACTAAAACAAATATCACCATGTAGATAAACAAGTTGTTAGTTTTTGTGGGCTTTTCTTTTCCTGGGAGAACTACGAGTTCGGGTATTATTCCAACAGTGGGTACCAGCATGTGATACAGGTATGATTCTGATATGTACTGTGAGTATTGACAGAGTCTATGAGGTGATAGAGGAGTTTCAGTTGTTGGCCTGTGGATGGAGTGAGAGGAGGGGAGTGAAACTCAAGAGTTTGGTAAATTTGCTCCTCATGGCTAGTGCATAAAAGTTTAGGAGAGTTATGAGTGTGAAGAGGAGCAGGAATGGAGGGGAGAGGTGGATCTAGGACATGGTAAATGTGCCTTGATTCCAGTTGATCATTCTTGGGAGGCATGATGAATAGTGTTTCCATGTAAGTTTTCATCTGCTCACTCTTGGCTACTGCAAAGCAATCCCGCCCAGTGATGTCAACTTTGTTGGGATCAGCCCCAAGTCTCAGCAACACTTGGACTGCATCTCTATTTCCCTTCTGTGCAGCAATGTGCAGTGGAGTGGCATAGTTGAAGTCAGTGGCATTTACACTGCATCCTGCCTTAGTAAGGACTATTAGGCAAACTTCCCGATGATCAGTTGAGCTCGTTTTTTGGGAAGCATTGATGACTACCCAGTGTATGGCTGAGTAGCCTCCTTTCATGTCTGCTGTGTCTACCTCTGCACCTCTAGAGATGAGAGACTTGATGACATCTTCTCTGGTATGCATGGCAGCATAGTGAAGAGCAGTCATCTGATTCTGGTTGGATGAGTTGACGTCCACTCCTGAATCCACCAGTTTCTCCACTTTGTTCAAATCTCCACGTGCACATGCTCCTAGAAGAGTGATCTCTTCCTGCAGTGTTTTATTGTCTGCCTCCATTTTGACCGTTTTCTTGGAATTGGGGTTCTTCAAAATGCGGTGCCTTTGAACAGATCTCAATCGGCGAAGACTGGCTGAACGAGGGAGATATCCACGTTGTGAACTGGTTCTATGAATTGGCTTGTGCTGAAACTGCTGTTTCTGCCATCTTTCCCAGTCTAACTGCGAGACAGAGGAATTTCTTCTTAACGAAGCAATCATTAACCCTGCACTGGTTGCAGAGCTTTGATCTTGATGCCTTGAAATAGGGCGCACTGGTTCTCCATCACCAGCTAGTGAGCCATGACTGTAATTATTACCCATTTCTAGACGGAAGGTTCTGCCCTATGTTTTATAGCAGCTTGGGCGGTGTTCTGAAATTGGACAGGAAACGGATGTAGACAGATCAGAACATCACGCTACGCCGATGGTCATTAATTGGACAAGGTATATATATATATGCACCAAGTTATAGGCTCACTACATTTACTGCATTCTGCTATATTTTCTTGTTTGTGCAATCTAAAGGTAAATTTGAAGTGCTGTTTGTGTTGAGCAGAGCTACCTGTGAGCTTGCTCCATTCTTCTCGGAATCATTGCAAGGGGGCAGTACATTGGTTGTCACATGGAAGAAAATGTTCATGCGGCATTACTGAATGGAAGTGAGCCTAGTGGAGGGTATGAAACTGCTCACCTTTTCACAAGATCCCAACTGTTGTGTATTTAATACCTCTGCACTTTAACAACCAGTGCCTGTGCTCTACTACATGAAGCACATTATGCTCACACACACTCAATGATGCTCCCTTCTTCCCTCAGACAAGTCAGTGAACCACTACCTTGTAATGAGCTCTGAGAACACCAAGCAGCAAGTTCACAAGTAAGTAAAGCACTAATAAACTTGGACTTTCCACTCTAAACCATTACTTGCATGAACACAAAGAATATTTACCATAGTGGCCAATTTTGTGAGATTTCCAGTCCTAAATATATATATGGTACATGTATATGCGAATCACAAAGAACAATACATGTTTCTATATGGCATAGAATTATTGATAACATAAGTAGGCGTGGCTGAACATAGTGACCAAGTTACTCCCTGTGTTGTTTCTCTGCAAGTGATAGTGAGCAACCAGTGAGTGACTGTTCAAAAGCGAGAACACATTCAAAGAACGATTCATATTATTGAGTTAAAGTTTAATTAACATGGCTGTTTTGTGCACACAACTCAGAAATGGTCCTGCAACTTAGAATTTAGTAGCTGTGCCACTCCAATATAACTTAAAATCTTATTACAAGGCTGTAGTTGGTGTACAATTGTTTTGGTATTAATAGGAAGGTACAACCCTCATTAAGTTACATGAACTCTCAATTCGCATAGTAGACTTTCTCGATAATCAACTTAAATTTGTTTGCTCACGATTTAGCTAGATGCTCCACCCGTCATCAGGCATTGTAAGTTATATGAAGCTGCTTATGGAGAGTGTGCATGGAATGGGCTGGATAAAGGAGGCTCCATTATATTGATCCTGTCAGTATTAATTGGCTTCTCATGGTGTCCATGGCTCTGTGGCAGGACTTTAATCATCTTTCTTGACATAAGTGTTTTTTATTTTGTTTAATTTTCATAGAAAATTACTTTTATTTTATTGAGGTCTAAATGACTAGGGTGACACAGAGAATCACTTGTAAGGATCCAGAGAAGGCATAGTTTCATTCAGCAAGGGTGTTGTTCTAACTGTGCTATCCAAGTGAACTAGTAGAAATGGGACAGTCTCAAATCATCTCTTGAAACAGAACAATAGGTTCACGCACATAAACTCAAATGCAGAGTAGTTAGTTCCATGCTCCATATATCCCATATCGACAATCTAACCTTAAATGGGAAATAGACTAGTAAATTATGTGAACTGTCATTTAGAATTGTGTCCATACTACATATATCAAATGTTCTTAAAGCTTCTCACTTTCTCTCTTTGCTACCCTGTAGAACTACCACATATGTCTTGCCTTGTATGTAGAGCATAAGGCATTGAGCACTATACAAGTATCCCTGTACAATAGCCAGTCTGCACTATATTTAGTGACTCATAGTAAATGTTTACACTATAACTAGAGCATAATTGGAATGCTCTAATCTGTGTGATTGTTTATCTAAAAAGGACACTCTGGGTCAACACTCAATATGTTTGTGTGTGTGTGGTGGTGGAGAGTGGGGGTAGGTGTGGAGCAAGTGTGAGGATAAATTGGTAATTGAATTGCCATTGTGTCAACTATATATATAGGAAACTGATGACAGAGCACCTGCTAAGCTATCACAATCTTTGGAGCTCTTCTGTAACTATATATATTCACAGGCTGCTTAGCTGGAATTTGGGTTCCATAACTTCAGGGCATGCATCTGTTTTCTTAGTTCTTCAATGCTGCATGTGTGCTTGGTAAAGTGAATCAATCAAAGAGCTACATGAAACCTTCATTAAAGTGTGGTAGTTCCCAGCGTTCATTGTGCGAAAAGATCCATCATTTGCTTTCCTTAACATGCAAGAATTTAGGAAAGATGTGTTGCATGTGGTGCTATTATATCTGGAAATTTCCTTGTCAGCAGAACCCTGCATCCATGCTTCTCTCAGTGAGTAGAGTTCTTGATAATAAGTGACTTTTTCTCACTCATCTAAGGCCTATACAGTACACACTCAACAACACACACACACATATACCTTATAATATATATTCAACTATGTACATATATATGTGTCTTGAGAAATATGCTGAAAATTAAATTTTGCAATTGGATAGATTGACAGAGGAAGTGTCAAATAAAATTCCACCAATATTTCTTTTCATTATGTTATTTTTATATGGTAGGTTGGGTCTGCTAATTATCCCATATTGCAAGAATAATATGGCAAGGTTCAAGAATTTTGCTACTGTCAAAAGTAATGAACACACAACTGATATCCTGCTCTGTACATGGTCGACTGATATTTCTTTGCTACACTGCTACTATCAGCAGATCATTTTCATTGCCACTTGCCCTCTTGCATGGCAATTCTTTACCTCAACTAGGATTCCAAACATTTTCATAAATGAGAAGCCTCCAAATGATGCTATTGATCATGGACTCGGCATGGACTTTGATTTCTGACTCCTTGAAGCATCGCATTATCACATATTTATTGTGAAAGCACTTGCTATATAGCGAATATGCAAGACTTGTGCTAAATACGATTATGCCTGTGTTGCATATGATGCTTAGAATTTTTTTCCAAATTTAAGTTATACACATTTGCTTACAAATGCAGTCAGCAATTATTCTGTTGGAGTAAATAGAGTGCATGAGGGTACAGGATACTAGCTGGACAATTTCCTATGTACTCTGGTACAAAGTCTGTCTGCACATCTCCATCCTGTCTATAAGCTATGAGGTATTTATCATGTAATTCTAAAAACCATGAGGTTTATAGTTTGCCATAACAAAATAAATATTTCCTTTCTCCTGTTACCTAACATCCTGACTCCCCATTAGTTGTTGCAGAGGTCAACACAGACATTAGAAAAGATAAAGTAATTGCAGCAGCCATAGAGCATGATGTAGAAATTACTATCTCCAGGATACTAGTTGAGCAGCTATTATGACACTGGCTACAAAGTCTGCCATCTCCATGTCTATATCCTGTCAAAAAACATGAAGTATTATATCATATATGTATAAAGAACTATGCGGTTAAAGTTTGCATGAGCATTGTAAATATTTACCTACTTGAATGACCTAGAATCCTTATTGAATCAGGGTCAACTCAATGTTGAACAAAGAAGAAAAGATAAAGTTATTCTCTCTAAAATAGAGCATAGTAGCATATCAACTTTAGCCTTCTTTTTACCTCTCACCATTATCATTCCTAGTAAGCCTTGATGAAAATATAGCTCCTCTCTGCTATTTTTAAAGTAAATTTATTGATATACATAAGATGGAAAGAGACCTGACAGTGTGACAATGATTCCATGGAAGAATTGCCATCTAGACATTAGAAAAGTGAAATAATGCCTCCCTGGACATGGGTTGGGACCTAACATGTTGCTAATCACACTCATATGCATTGCTCCAAACTAGCAGTATTGGAGTAGCTGCACAGGCAGTGTCTAGATAGATGAACAATTTCTAGCATGGACTCAAGCCATATGTTCACTCCAGGGGACATAGAGACTTCTGGAATTCCTAACCCCAGTCATTTGATTTCCTTAAGGATCTTAGATACATGTGACAAAAGTGGAGAGAGCAAACCAGTATACCTACTACAGTGGCTCTCTATAACAGTGCAGAGAGGGAACTCTGCCTCTGTCCTGAGCACTTTGTGAATGGACAAATTGTATATATTTTTTATACTATTATGATCATCATTATCATCATCATCATCATCATAATTATATTCTCATTCAAATATTTTCTCATGCCACACATATTTTATTACATGGAGAGCATTTAATTGCAATCATGTTGATCATCAGTATATTTCCCGAAATATAGCTGCATGTAACATTGTCTTCGATATTAATGAGAGTACTAGTCTGATCTATATCTTGAGCTAGCTATATATCAAGTAAAATGTGCGGAATCTTTAGAGATCAAAATTGGTAATCACAAGCTTTTTTATTTTTTATGGTATGTTTAGTCACTTCTTCCTTTAACCAAATACCTGCCTCAAAATATAGCAGGGAACTGAAAAGATAGATAACTCTGTGTTCTCTTTTTGATGCTAAAAATGTTCATAGGGATAACCATGCAAAAGGTGTTGCAGCCAATGTTGGGATGCATATGAGGCCCATGTGTTTGGAAAGTGATGTAGCTGAATTTACTACGATGCGGCAAGAAGAAGCCTTAATCTGAGGGGGGGGGGGGGGGGGAAATGACACCAGGACACTCATAAAAAATGGCTAGTATATAGCTAACATCAATAAAACCACCCTGAAGATTAGACTTTCTGCATTCATTATAGAATATTTATTTCTAATTATTTGAATTTATATTTTTTCTACAGTAAATGGAGATTAATGATTGTTACAGTAGATCTTTAATGTGTTAGAGTGAGTGAAATTTATCATCTATTCCTTCTATAGAACGTTATAGCCAACTTCAATGTTTGAATAATTTTGATAATAAGTTGGCCAAATATAAAAAATGTAGAAATTTGTTAACCATATAAAGGTAATTTTGATTTTGGTTGTATTTTTTTAGATTGTCAAGTTAACTTAATTATCAAGTTCCATCATTACACCAAGAAATCTGTATCCACAATCTTATTTCTAGTGTTGCCAATTCTTTCATCTGGTGCATTATTTTGTTAAATCAGTAAAGCTTTTTGATGTAATTTATGAGCAATACAGTTCAATAGAGATTGAAGAGTGCCATCATAAAATACAATACAGAACCACAAATATATGCACACATAAAATTAAAACAAATATCACCATGTAGATAAAAAGGAGTTAGTTTTGTGGGCTTTTCTTTTCCTGGGAGGACTAGAGGCTGCGGGAGTTCTGGGTATTATTCCCACAGTAGGTTCCAGCATTTGATACAGGTGTGATTCTGATGTGAACTCTGAGTATTGACAGAGTCTATGAGGTGATAGAGGAGTTTCAGTTGTTGGCCTATGGATAGATGGAGTGAGAGGAGGGGAGTGAAACTCAAGAGTTTGGTAAATGTGCTCCTCATGGCTAGATCTTCTAGTGCATAAAAGTTTAGGAGAGTTGTGAGTGTGAAGATGAGCAGGAATGGAGGGGAGAGGTGGATCTAGGACAGGTAAATGTGCCTTGATTCCAGTTGATCTTTGTTGGGAGGCATGACGAATAGTGTTTCCATGTAAGTTTTCATCTGCTCACTCTTAGCTATTGCAAAGCAGTCCCGCCCAGTGATGTCAACTTTATTGGGATCAGCTCCAAGTGTCAGCAGCACTTGGACTGCGTCTCTATTTCCCTTCTGTGCAGCAATGTGCAGTGGAGTAGTGGCATATGTGAAGTCAGTGGCATTTACACTGCACCCAGCCTTAGTAAGGACAACCAGGCAAACTTCCAGATGATCAGTTGAGCTAGTTTTTTGGGCTTGATGACTACCCAGTGTATGGCTGAGTTCCTTTCATTTCTGCTGTATCTACCTCTGCACCTCTAGAGATGAGAGATTTGATGACATCTTCTCTGCATGGCAGCATAGTGAAGAGCAGTCATCTGATTCTGGTCGGTTGAGTTGACGTCCACTCCTGAATCCACCAGTTTCTCCACTTTGTTTAAATCTCCACATGCACATGCTCCTAGAAGAGTGATCTCTTCATGCAGTCTTTTATTGTCTGCCTCCATTTTAGCATTTTGGGTGCTTCAAAAAGCGGTGCCTTTGAACAGATCTCTATCTGCGAAGACTGGCTGAACGAGGGAGATATCCACGTTGTGAACTGGTTCTACGAATTGGGTTGTGCCGTTCCTGCCATCTTTCCCAGTCTAACTGTGAGTCAGAGGAATTTCTTCTGAACGAAGCATAGTTTGCGATCACTAACCCTGCACTGGTGGCAGAGCTTTGTTCTTGATGCCTTGAAATAGGGCGCACTGGTTCTCCATCACCAGCTAGTGAGCCATGACTCCCATTTCTAGACAGAAGGTTCTGCCCTACACCACCTGAATGCTGCGTGTTTTATAGCAGGCTTTAGCTTGGGTGGTGTCTGAAATTGGAGAGGAAACGGATGTGGACAGACCAGAACTTGCATTATTACATCACATTTGTTCCTATTTTTCTATGACCATGAGCATTGGATTGGACATGGAGTATTTGTATATATGGACCAAGTTATAGGTTCAAAAAAATTGCAATCTAAAGGTAAATCTGAAATGCTGTTAGTGCTGAGCTGAGCTACCTGTGAGCTTGCTCCTTTCTTCTCAGAATCATTGCAAGGGGGCAGTACATTGATTGTCACAGGGAAGAAAATGCATTACTGAATGGAAGTGAGCCTAGTGGATTACAAGATCCCAACTGTTGTGTATTTAGTACCTCTGCACTTTAAAAACCAGTACCTGTGCTCTACTACATGAAGCATATTATGCTGCAGCCTGAGTTCCATTACTACAGGGCATGCATCTGTTTGTTTAATTCCTTATCTGCATTTAGCTACATCTGCATTGGTTGAAATGAATCCAAGAGATACTCAACTCCTTTATTAAGGTATGCTAGTGCCCAATGCTCATGGTGGAAAAAATGCATCTACCAACTGCTCTGCTGAACAATCCTGGACTTAGGAAAGAAGTGTTGCTTGTTGTGCTGGCATATTCAGAAATTTCCGTGTCAGCAGAACTCTTCCATCTTTGTGTCTAGATTGAGTGGAGTTCTTGAAACAAATGGAGACTAATGAGTTTGATGGCGACTTTTTGGCACTTTGCTTTTGGAAAATGACTCAGACATTAGACTTTCCGCACACACACACATAACACACACACACAGGCATCAGAGGCCATCACTTTGGGAAGTAATTTCATAGACAACACACATACATCTTTATAATTTATTATTATTATTTATATAATTATACATGCTTATTCATATAGTTTATAGAATCCCCTTCCCCTCAAGTTCAAATGTTCAAGTGATGACTAGGAAAATGGCTCGTCCCCAACCATAATGGCAAAGATCTCTTTACTGAGGCTGCATTCCCATGTTGCACAGCATTAGAAATCTGTTGAAGAAGATGTTGATGGGAATTCTCTTCGTAATTCACTGACCTCAGGCGGCGGCCCAACTCCCTGAAGATTGCCTTTGCTTGAGGCCCAAAGGATCCACACGTCTCTACCGCCACAGGTACAACTTGTATGCTGAGTCCAGGTGGGCGTACTTCTCACCTTTCAAAATCTCCACCTGGGCTGCCAGTGCACCAGCCTCAGTGACTACAGCCAAAAGGTTGGATGGGGCAAAGGTGTCACTGCAGGTTGCATCCCATACCAAGAGTTTACCACTTGACCATGGAATTATGGACATGCCATCAGGTCTCTTTCCATCGGACTGAAGCAGACCTGAGGGCTGCAGCCAGGAAGGGACATTTGCAGCAGTTAATGACCGATGGATGATATCATTTAAAGCACCATGGCGAGAAAGCCTTCCCTTACTGTGCCTGCAGCTCAACCCATGCATGCCAAACTGGTTGACATCTGATTCACAGTAACTACAAGAGTGTGGCTGGCACAGGGGTGCTCCAAGACGTAGCCCAACTGCTATTCAAACTACATCATCTCTCATTCGGAGACCCAGTGAGGAGATTGGCAGGGCATGTGAGCCAGGCACCTGACTCACATGCAGACATTGCGAGGAGACGAGCTCTGGTTTTGGGGTCACTAGCATTCGGCAAAAGTGACTCTGTCCTTTCCAAAATACGAGGGATGTCCCACGACTTCTGCTGATGGGAAGCAGGCGGGGCTGGAGGAGGCAAGACAAGGTCATCACCCCAGAGTGAAAGGGTAACCGGGTACTGGACAGCACTAAATCGAGGGGGGAGGATATGGTGAATGAGATTGGACAATCCATCAGCAGAAGCCAAAAAGGCAGAGGGAGCAAGATAAACCGCACTCCTAATTCCAATTCCTCCATGGTTCACTGGAAGGGTGGCCTATAGCCAAGAAGGGTCATAGTTCTGGAGAAAATCTATATTAGTCATAATTATTGCTGAAGATCGACTTGAGAAGGTGGTCACAAGCTGGGAGATGACTGGAAGAGGAACAGGGAGCAGAGCCGAGAATGTGCATCATTTTAGGGATCACAAATGTGTGTCGCAACAATGTGATAGCATCATGTGATTGCAAATGACAAAGTCTATCTATCACCCATCAACTGCAGCAGCTCTGTCTTCTCCCTTAAACATGCATCCACTGATTGTAATAACCCTCCAATAGGAGAGCCCAAGAGATAGGTATTCTCTGGATTAATGATGCTAACTCCTGGAAGAGCAATGAGGACGATCCCTCGAGAGGTAGGATCAATTCTGTCTTTCCTCTGTTTAGCTCAAGGCCCAGAGCACCTGCTTCAACCTCAATGGTCTTGAGATCATGAATTACATCTTCCCGGTTGCCCCCCAGAGTTCCATCATCCAGATAAAAAACACAGAACTCTGACCTCAGCTTTGCACAGAGTTTCTGAATAGTCAGGCAAAAGAGGAGGGGTCCCAGTGGGTCGCCCTGCTGAACCCCTTCTGAAGACAGCACCACTTCATCACGCATGAGAGTAAAGATGGCGAGCAGTATACTGAGTGGACAAAAGGGAGAAGCACAACATCTTGTCCTGGCGAATACTGTTGAAGGTATTTCTGAAGTCCACTTTCATGATCACTTGGTCTTCCTTGAGGTTTTGGAGGTAGATGCGAGCAGCATGCACTGACGCTTCAACCCCCCACATCTTTCCAAAACCTAACTGCCGAGGGTCTAGGAAATCAGGAACTGTTGCATGGCATGAATGCAAGCACACTTAACAACAAATCCGTGCAGGGTACAGCCCACAGCGATAGGGCGAACCCCACCATGTTTCTTATGCAGAGCTACCTGTCAGGCACCAAAGAAATGAGGACGAATGGATACAGATGTGTCACCTCTTAGGATTAGAGATAACAAAGAAGTGAGCGCCCTCAGTAGTGAATGGCCACCTTCACCCTCGGACGGACCCGTGAGGTCTTTGAGATGTTGTGGTTTGAGGCTATCCAGGCCACCTGCAGATCCATTTGGGAAGGAATGTATGGCTTGAGTGATGATGGCCTGGGTGACTGAGAAAAAGAATGAGGAAGGGTCCGGGGATATCATTATGGAAGAATTCGGGTGAGCTGCAGGGTGCTTCTGCTTCAAAGCTTCCAGAGTGTCAGGTGCTAAAACATCCTCAGCACATGCAAGCCTGACAGCGCCCTTGACGTCGCCCTCTTCTAGCTTGGGTGTCACCTTTGAAGACAAGAGCTCTAAGGGATCACGAGACTTATTGAAAATCTGTCTCCTGGAGCAACGGCTGATGTAGCATCAGCATCAGCTTCTTCCCTTACAAGGTTGATTACGGCTGCCGCTAAATTCTACCTCTTCCTTCCTCTCGGCGGCAGCCTAAAACAGCGAGATGCAAAATGGAGGAGGCAACACCACGTGGAATGGTCATTCCTCGCCACCACACTTAACATGATGGATGCTAGCTTCCTGGCTGCCAGCCATCTCGAGGCTCTAGGGACTCTCTTCACTACATTAGAGCACAGCTTTGAGAAAGGAGAAGCAACTACAGCATCTTCAACCGACTTATTCCCACGTGGTGTTGGAACTAGCTGGCAATGACACGGGGGTATCTCCCAGAGCTCTTGGCAGTTGACTGGAGCCTGGACAGCGGCAACTCAAAGGCCCATGTGCTCGAACTAGGCCCGCAGATGTCACCGAAAACCTCCTCAAGCAGATAGAGCAGACTACCATTCACACGCAAGTTCAATGGATCTTATATATGTACCACTTATATATATATATATATATATATTCACTATGTATGTGTATATATATGGAATATATATGGAAAGAATTGTGGGGAAATTTAAATTGGCAGTTTAAACAGTTGACACTTGTAGTGCCAAATTAAAATCTGCCAATATAGGTTATTTAAAGTTGGGGAGTTTAGATCAAGTGTGAAGCCACAGAGTCATGCACATGAAGGTGCAATGAGCATCACAGTGATGCCGACATTCTTCTCTACACCTGATCTAGAGGCAGGAATACTTCATCCTGTGTGGTTTTATTTTGCTAATGTTTCTCCCTTGTTGCAGTAATTAACAGCTGCTACTTGGCTGTATTTCAGAGATTGGAGCTCTACATAGTAGTAGTGCCTGCGACCACACCAGCATATGCCACTCATTGGGAAAACCACAATGTGGTAAATTGTCAGGTTATGGCTCTTCACCACAAAGGCATGATCATTTCTATTGAGAACACAACGTTTATCAACTAGGTACCTGCCATGCCATATTCAATTGGCTTATTACAGGTGTGATGATTAAACTGACTTCGGTGTTGTTTGTGGTTCTGGCATATCTGGAAATTGGCATAGTCACTTCCATCCATGTGTCTATCAGTTATTATTAGTTTCGAAGTAATAGATATTCATGTTATTCATAAGGACTTCATGGCATTGTGCTAGAGACTTTCATGTGCTGCACACAAACACACACAACACACCCATATAACACACAACAACACACACACACAATGACATGCACATGCACACACAGACATCCACCCATTCACCAAGCTTATGCACACATATTATACATAAAAGAAAGTTGTCTAATGTTTGCATGCATTGCAGGTCCAAATATCTGGTCGTATGCAGATGAGAGACTCTACACAACCACCAAGGCTCACAGAGTGATGTCACCTAGTAACAGCTGAATGGGAGGGACATCTAAAACAACAGTTGCAATTGTACACATTTTTGTTGTTGTATACTCTGCTACCTCACATGATCTAGGCCACCATCTCTGTGGCACTCCTCTGGAGAAGATAATGTTTCCCCATGATTCTCCATTCAAATTCAAATTCAAGCAGCTGCAGTTTGCTATCATCTTATTTGTTGCAGCCATTTAACAAAGGCAAAGGACAAGTACAGCTAGCTATATCATTCACATTGCTGTAAACGGGATTGGTGAAGATTCTGTATTGAGGGCAAAAGATGATAAGATCCCTGGTCTGCATGATATCATTTTGGTCCATGACACTCTATGATCATGTCAGGTCCAGCAACTGTTTGGGTCGTTAATAAAGATTGCAAGGAATGTTAAATAACTGCAGGAGGTTACAGGAAATATACTGGCAATTTCCTATGATGTCTGGCAACAAAGGCAGGAGGTGTTCCATTTCCTGTCTGATGACCATGAGATGTACATCATGTAATTAAAAACACACACACAAGGTCTACAGCTTCCTGACAGGCCGGTTAGTTGACATCAGAGGTCAACCAACACTTTAAAACAGGGACTACAATACAAGAAAGTAATTGTAGCAGCATTAGAGCATGATGATGAAATATCAATATTAATATTAGTGTCTTCATGACTTGGCTATGTTTATAGTTCACTAGTTAACATCGTGTGTCAATCGCAAATCAGTCCTGCATGTGCTAATCTATTTCATAAGTGGTTAGTGGTCAAGGTAACTCGGGCATGATAGGTTAGAATTACCTAAAACACTTTTTATACCTGTTATATCTCGAAGCTCTAGTGCATCATAGCATAATTGTAGAAGTAACTCCCCTGTTGATACCATGGCAGATACATGTATAACTCGCTCTACAAGTTTTGATGCCGACCTCACTAAAAAGAGTTTAGCAACTGCTCCCACGCTTGTCTGGACAGACCGTCTGCATTGCCATTATCTCATCCTGGGCGGTGAGAGATGGTTTAGTCGAACGGCTTGCATAGCTGTGAAGTCTGGCTACCAAGTGTGCGGTATACATGACTAGATCTTATCTCAAGAGGTATTCTAAAAATCTTGAGGTTACATGAGTAAAATAAATATTTTCTTCATCCAATGACCTAGCATTCTGACCACTTTACCCATTAATTGGTGTAGGGGTCGCCACCACATTTGAACAGATATTGAAAAGAGAAAGTAATTATGTATAACTGCAATAAAAATGATGGTGCTAAATTAATATTAACTTGGTTTTTTTATTATTTGAAAATTGGAAAAAAAGGAAACACTAGAAAACTCTGCAAATGATATATATAGTGATGTAGCCAGTTGCATTAGAAGCAAGTACTATTATTGTGGTATTTGTAGACCTTGTGATGTGCAATGCCAATTGTGTTTTACTGAACTCTGAACTTGTTCAATATTAGTGTATGGTGAAGTTACAAATTGAACAGTGACCAAATAGTATTGAAAAAACATTGCAGTGCTATTGGAATGCTTGTAGAGTTTAGCTCTCTAGTATTTATTTGTGCTGTTTACTTCTTCTGTGCTCGTATAGGCATTTAATGTACATAAAGTAATCGAGTTTTCTGATAAAGATTATAACATGTACATATACCAAACACTCAAAACAGAGAGACAAACAAATAAATAAACAAACAAACAAACAACATGTACGGAAGTAGCGCTCACCTTCTGAATTCACCAGCTCACCACCTTTGCCTCTTGCACCTTAGGTAATTAAACAACCGGCTCCGTAAATCCTTATCGCAGAGTAAAATAATATCAATTCTATGGCTTTTACTGTGTCTTTATGGCATCTTACTGCCTCACAATAGCTTAAACCTCAAAACAAATTTGGTTTTCAGTATGTCTCCTACCTGTCTGAGCAGAGTTCTTCAACTGTGGAACCATGAATCCATTCATAACAAGATCCATTGTATGCATGAAAGACATATAAACATCACTGTGATGCTGACACTCACCTGAACACTTGTTTAGTATTACTAAAATATAATATTATGCTGTCTGACCTTGCTAAATTTGGCTTCTTCCGAGAGTTGCAACTAATTATTAACAAAAATGATGAAGAGCCTAATAATAATAAAATAAAGAATGATAAATAACTGAATACAGAAAAATTATGGTGCTTTCATTCTTGTTCCGACGAAATTATTAGTTGTGTCAGAATGTGTATGTTGTGTTCAAATCCTATGTGGAAATTTTGTGATCATTTTTGCTTTCATCTCTTTCTCAGATGGAGCACAGCTTATTAACCTCACCTTCACTAAGCCCAACCACATCTCATGTATAGCCTGACAGTATGTTCCATTTTTTACATATTTTCTCTCTGTATAAGCTAGTAGCTAATGCTCCCACACTGTGTGTATATGTGGTGGGGTGAGCATTGGTTGGGAAGAGGGGAGGGGGAGGGGGAGGTGCTGATTCTGCATGCATTAGACCTATTGCTAAACTATTTTTGATGATGACATCAATGTAACTTGTAGATATAAATATGCAAGGTCGGATGTCAATCAAGACAAGTACCTCTGTATAATAGCACACCATGTCTATTTCTCTGTATTTTACTGAGTTTTAAGCTATGTGTCACAAGAGTGGTGCATCATGGATGAGCCTTATTTGTATAAAAGTAGTAGGTTAGTTAGGGGAGTAATTCATCACATTAGCTCATATGTGAACTCATGCATTGTTGTGCCATTTTCTATCTTCTCCACTTGACTCTGTGTTTGCTCATGCTCATCCTCCAACTCTGAGTTTGATTCTACGACAATAGTGTGTGTACGATAATTATATGGCTTCATGATAAATCTAAAATTGGAACCAGACAGGTAATGACATCACTTTCACCTGGCATGTCGACATGATAATTGGATCATTCTGATGGTGTGTACACTAAACTGAAGAATGCGGTGATTAAGCTTAGCATTGAGCTTCATAATTCAGCATAGGCTTCAATGGTCATGGACATATTATATATTATAATGGATATTGTATAATAATTATTATGGAATTTTAACGAAATTTATTTTCCAACCAGTTGCTTAACCACGTACTTTTGTTTTAGCACCTAATGAAAAAGGTCGTTGCTTAGAGTAGAGCTTCCTCTAAATATTGTTCTTCGGATTATTATTCTTGTTGTAATTAATTTCACGTGTTGCACACAAGTACAATTCCCCCCCCCCCCCCCATGCAATACAAACAACAGTACACACAAACATGCACACAAACACACACACATACACACATTCACACACACACACAAAGCACATTCACACATACACAATGTAGATGAACACTTATCAAGGTTGTCTAAGTTTATATGCTATGCAGGTGGTTGAATTCAGATGAGAGACTCTGAAACAGCTGAATGGAAGAGAGAGCTAAAACAATTGTACGCATTTTTGCTGTTGCATACACAAAGTCTACTGGGAAGTAGTTGCTCCATCAGATCATCTAGGCCACCATCTCTGTGGCACTCCACTGGAGAAGATAATGTTTCCCCATGACTCTCCATTCAAATTCAAGCAGCTGTCATCTCTTTTTTTGTTGCAGCCATTAACAAGGACAAAGGTCAAGCATAGGCCAATGAGTGAGGCAATTTTCCGATTCGCATTGCTGTAAAGGATCATTGACGAGTTTATATTGAGTACAAAAGAAAAGAAGATCCCTAGTCTGCCAGAGATCATCATGGTTTGCCCCATGACATCTGTATGATTGCATCTCATGTCAGGTCCAGCAAAAGCAATTATGTACTCTCTTTGAGTAGCTAACAAAGATTGCAGGGAATGTAAATAACTGCTGAAGGTTACAGGAAATATACTGGCAATTTCCAATGATGTCTGGCAACAAAGGGAGCTGTCTGCATATCTATTACATGTCTGATGACCACAAGGTTGCATCATGTAATCCAAATAACCACGAGGTTTACAGCTGCCAGGTGCAAAATAAGTATCATCCTTTTATCCAGTGGTCTAGCTTCCTGACAGGCTCAGTAGTTGACATCAAAGGTCAACCAACACATTAGAACAGCAACAAAGAAAGTAAAGATGGCAGCATTAGAGCATTATTATATCAATATTAATATTAGTGTCTTCATGATACTAGTTGCATAGCTATGAAGTCTGGCTACCAAGTCTGCAGTATACAAGTCCAGATCTTGTCTCAAGAAGTATTTAAAAAATCTGAGGTTAAAATTTGCATGAGTAAAATAAACTCATCCAATGACCTAGCATCCTGACCGCCTTACCCATTAATTGGTGTAAGGGTTACCACCACATTTGAACAGATATTGAAAAGGGAAAGTCATTATGTATATATAGCTGCAATAAGGCTATATTAATATTAACTATCCTCATTTTTATTTATCGTTCTGAGGAAGCCTTGATCAGAATGTAGCTTTATTCCCTCCAGTTGTTTCTTTTTATAATATTGCCAAACATAAAAAATAAAAATAAAATAACCCCTCTCCCATCCAATTATAGCATTGTTTATTTTAGAATACAATGTATAACTTTATACTTTTATTTATGTGGTGGAAAATTGAATAGAAAAGCTCGAAAACCCTGCCACTGATATAAAAGGCTTCAGTGATGTTGCCACTTGCAGTTGGAAGCAACAACATCATTGTGCTATGTGTAGACCTATTGAGCAGTGCCAATATGCATTACTGTACTCTGAAATTATTCAATATTAGTGTATTGTGAAGTTGCAGATTGAACAGTAACCAAATAATAATGACCTCAATAATCAACTTGAATTTTATTGTCTAAACACTCTCGAAATACTCTCGAATTTTCAACTTCATCAGCATCCAGTCGAAACGTTGAGTGAATACAAAATTATTTGAAGTCATTTATTGAGAAGGTGATTATAATGTTATATTGTCAACTGAGAGTTCATTGAGACCCAGTATATGGCTAAGAAGTCTCACTTCTGTGTCCACCTCTGTCCTCTAGAGATGAAAGATTTTATCACATCTTCTGGGCAAACTGTCCGGTAGTAACTTCTCTTGACTTATAATGATATTGAATATATTGCTTTGATATGTGCATATATATATAAGATGGTTTCTTAGTGAATAACTTCACATGGTCATAGAGGTATAGCCTTTTTTAATTCAGGTCAGCAATATTTTTTCTGCATATTGCTTCCGAATTAGACAATATATTTACAAGAAAATTATCAGGAAGAAGACAAATGGATTCATGCACTCACACTGCACTTGCTGACTTATTTCCCACCTTCCATAACTCTCTGACAATCCATATAATCTTGAATAAGGAAAATATGCGCTGATTAGTTCGCAGTAAGTCCTGCTTATGAACACTGTAGTTCACAAGCAATGGATATTGCACACCTTCTGAAGTTAATAAACTCCTCACTTTCTCTCTCATGCCTTATTTTCTCTTTTATTACCTCTCTCTAAGGTGGAGCTCAGCTTAGCATTACATCATCTACCCAGCTGCAATATCTATAACCTAACTGTACTTACATGATACAGATCCCAGAGCATAATAGGCATGCTCCATTTTATGTGACATTCCCTCTATATTTAGAATACCTTGTGTGTATGACCAGTGGAGGTAGGGTTGGTGAGGAGGAGGGTGGATCTGAGTGTAACCCAGTGATTCAGAACTGCATTGCTATAATAGCTGACCTATTAGTGGACTCTTTTTGATGATGTCATCAGCATTACTTGTGTAGTTACAATTGGCAAGGTCAGATGCTAGTCAGGGGAAGCACCTCAGTATAATACCATACCACTTCTATCCTTATTGTGTGTCGATGTGTGTCACTAGACTGGTGCATCGTGGATGGACCTTAGGTCCTGCCAAAAGTAGCGAGGTTAGTTAAGGGAGTTACTTTTTCGAATTTGTACCCTCATGAACTTGTGCACTGTTGTACCTTTTCCCATCTTCTCCACTTGACTCATCTGCTCATGCTCATGCTCTATGTCTTTTGTGCTTTGGCTATGGCCATGATGTGTGTTATAGTTAAAGAGTTTCCTACAACCACAAATAATGATATAATTTGCCATGCCATGTGTAGACATGGCAAATAGGTCATTCTGCTAGAATGTGGTTTGTTAAACATTAGTGTTGAGCACATTCAACATGGTCTTATATAGAAAGACTATAGTCATGAACACATAATGGTATTGCATTACAGTCCTTTTATGTTGCATATTTACAAGCAATGAGCCATTATTTAGTTGCAGATCAATGACTGCAGGACCATTGCACACAGCAAACAGACAATGCTCTATAAAGAGCGAACAGAGTCTTTGGACCACTTGTGCATTTGCATATATGCACAACCAGCATAACTTCAGGATAATTTCAGAGTATGCATTCGTCTGCTTGGTGCTTCATTGCTACATGTGTGATGGTTGAAGATAATCAGAAGATAACAAATCCTTCCATGAAGTATGCTATTGCACAGTGTTCATTTTGTGGAAATGGATCCATTATTTTTTATTTTCTCTGCTCAACAGTCCAGCACTTTTAAGAAAAAATGCTGCTTGTGTTGTTGGCATATCTGGAAATTTCCTGGTCAGAAGAACCCTTACATCCATCTGTCCCTCAGTAAGTAAAATTCTTTAATTAAGCCAATATTCTTGGTCTTATTGTACTAAAGTACTCAAATTTCTTACACACACAAACCCACATACACACAGTCACATCAGCACACACACACACAAAAAACATCAACCAATCACATACACACACACACACGCACACATGCATGCACACACACACACATTTGCTTACATATGCATTATATGCAGTCGATAATCAGAAGAGTGACGAATCCTAACTGGACAATTTCCTATGTCTAGCTATGAGATATCCTGTCTAAAAAAACATGAAACATCAGGTAGTTTTATGGAATCCATTGAAAGTTCACAAAATTCATAGTTTGCCAAGATATGTTCCCCGATGATTTAGCTTCCTGACTGTCATTAGTTGACCTAAGGTCAACTCAAATGAACAGACTCCCTTTTGTTCTTTCTTTTGGCACAAATAATAGTATTGATATAGGTATGATGCTTTGCCAATTGTGTTTTACTGCAGTCTGAACATGATCAATATTTGTGCATGGTGAAGTTGTAGATGGTACAGTGAAGAAACAATATAATAATAATAATAATACATAAGAGTAATAATAGTAATAATAGTAATAATAGTAATAATAGTAATAATAGTAATAATAGTAATAATAGTAATAATAGTAATAATAGTAATAATAGTAATAATAGTAATAATAGTAATAATAGAAATAATAGTAATAATAGTAATAATAGTAATAATAATAGTAATAGTAATAATAGGGTATTAATAGTAATAATAGTAATAATAGTATTAATAGTAATAATAGTAATAATAGTAATAATAGTAATAATAGTAATAATAGTAATAATAGTAATAATAGTAATAATAGTAATAATAGTAATAATAGTAAGTAATAGTGATAATAGTAATAATAGTAGATAATAGTAATAATAGTAATAATAGTAATAATAGTAATAATAGTAATAATAATAATAATAGTAATAGTAATAATATTATTAATAATAATAATAATAATATTAATAATAATAATAATAATATTAATAATAATAATAATAATAATAATAATAATAATAATAATAATAATAATAATAATAATAATAATAATAATAATAATAATAATAATAATAATAATAATAATAATAATAATAATAATAATAATAATAATAATAATAATAATAATAATAATAATAATAATAATAATAATAATAATAATAATAATAATAATAATAATAATAATAATAATAATAATAATAATAATAATAATAATAATAATAATAATAATAATAATAATAATAATAATAATAATAATAATAATAATAATAATAATAATAATAATAATAATAATAATAATAATAATAATAATAATAATAATAATAATAATAATAATAATAATAATAATAATAATAATAATAATAATAATAATAATAATAATAATAATAATAATAATAAATAATATGAAGAATTCATGAATCATTATTATTATAATAAACTTGAAGAACATAAAGAGTCAAATTTATTTGTCTTTAACAGGCTCCTGTTGGCCTTCCTTTCATAAATTTTATTTAGTGAAAGTTCACAAAGAATCAAGAACATCACTAATACACTCACCCTCACTGTAGTCCAAAGCTTTAGATGATGAAGGGCAATAAAATGATCGTTTACATAACATACTTCCAGCAATAATTTTACCATAAATGCTGGCCTCTTTTTTGGTGCGTAACTCATCCACTTACTTATTTCTACAGCTAAATTTGAATTCTCTTCCAAGGACATAAATTTCTCATAATAATATATTATCAAATTGACACTTTCTTCACTCGATTTTTGTAGCATTTGTGGGATTAGATATTCAGTGCCAATGTTTCGTACTTATTAGAATATCTCATTTCCAAATTATGGTCAATAAATGGATAACACACATAGTATTCTGATGTAGTCTAGCTTGCTTGACAAGCAATGTTTTTGAGTAGTAGAAGGAGTTTGTGATTTTATATTAACTGACACAGCAAGCAGTTCAATTCTACCCAAACTTTTCTAAGCAATCATCATTCTGGAATCTAAAATGCAATTTTAAACCATTATATATCTGTAAAGCTTATGTCCCCAGCTATAACTGTATAATAATGCAGACTGAACCAAATACCTTGAGGTTCCTGAGGAATTTTTTATTAGTTTAGCAGGCTCTCCTGCTTACTTGTTTCAGATGCCATGTTAATCCAGTTAACTATCTTACCCTCTGCCCCCCCCCCCCACACCCCCCATCCCCCCATCCCCCACCTCACCCACACACATACACACACACGCCTACAAAATATACCTCATATAAGAGCAGCTGGTGAATGGTATAATTATTGATTAAAACCTGTACTATAGAGATAAAGATACAATTTAATCGGGTCATTAAACAATCATTGATTTTCATAGCTGCTTTTGATCTAGCCTATCTCAAATTCAGGGGGAATATGTGCCCTCGTTCTCCCCACTCCCTAAATATGGCACTGGTGCCCAAATTAGACAACTCCAGAAAGTCCACTTCTCTCCAAGTTTTGGAGTACACTTATAAGCATTGTCTACATTTTGATGTAAATGGCTGAAGCTGTACTTTTTAAAAGTGGACTGGTTTTATACTTTGCTTGAAGAAGAAAAGTAGATATTCCTCAAACCTGACTTCTCATTGGTATGAAAGGTGTATAGGAACTCATACTGAGTTTTATATTAGCCCCACCTTCATAGTATGAAAAATGATCCTTGGCTAACATTTTTCCTCACCAAAGTCTATAGAACTGGACATCGCTCATGCCTATAAGTATTGTTCCTATACACGTCTATCACGAGAATAATAATTGTTGTATATATGACTGAAATTTGAACTAGAGAATACAACACAATTTCAATGTAGAACATCTATAAATTATATGTCCACATTACTCTAGTGTTGCTGCTTTAACTGTAAACTTCAAAGACAAACATCATCCTAAGTTACTGCAATCTATTGGATCACAGGTTATAGTTTAAGATGATAAAAATGAACCATACAAATTGAACTGGATGTTGCGTACAAGGCATTTATGATTATTGGAAAATGAAGAACCCTAAACCAATTTATGAGAGATAATAAGGTTCCTATAGTTGTACAAATGTTTTGCAATTGCTAACTCAAATTTTAACCTTAATTAATTTACAATCAACATCAGAAAAAATAGAAAAGTGTCATCAATAAAATAGGATTCAAAAATAGAAACACATGCAACCATCACACACAGACACACACAAAAAACATCGAGAAGCAAACACAAATGACAGTTGTGTTTTCAAGCTTTTATTTTTCTAGGAGTACTAGGTACTACATGAGTTCTCGGTATCACTGTCACAGTAGGTTCCAGCAGGTGTGATTCTGAGATGTACTTTTGGAACAGGTACAGAGTATCTTTGAGGTGGTGGAGGAGTTTCAAATGTTGACCTAAGGACGGACGAAGAGGAAGGTGTGGAGTGAAACTTGAGAGTGTGGTATATGTGTTCTTCGTGGCTTAATTTTCCAGTGCACAGTGGCTTGATGTGAGGAGGAGGTGCAGAGGGGAGAGGGGGTTCTAGGACATGGTAAATATGTCTGGATTCCTGCTGATTATCTTTCTTGGAATACATGTAGAACAATGTTTTGATGTAAGCTCTCATCTGCTCACTCTTAGCCACTTCATAGCAGTCCCTCCCAGTAATGTCGACTTTGTTGGGATCAGCTCCGAGTCTCAACAGCACCTTCACTGCATCTCTATTTCCCTTGTGTGCAGCAATGTGCAGTGGAGTAGCATAGTTGAAGTCAGTGGCATTTAAACTGCACCCTGCCTTAATAAGGGCTGTTAGAGAACCTTCCAGGTGATCGGTTGAGCTGCGTTTTTGGGCAGCATTGGTGACTACCCAGTGTATGACTGAGAAGCCTGTCTTCATGTCTGCTGTGTCCACCTCTGCACCTCTAGAGATGAGAGATTTGATGACATCATCTCTAGTGTGCATGGCAGCATAATGGAGAGCAGTCATCTGATTCTGGTCAGATGTGTTGACATCCACTCCTGAATCCACCAGTTTCTCCACTTTGTTCAAATCTCCGCGTGCGCAAGCCGCTAGCAGTGCAATCTTCTCTTTCGTTTTGTTTTCCTCTGCCTCCATTTTGGCCGTTTTATTCGATGGTGGGACTTTCAAAAATCGGCGTCTTTGGACAGATCTCAATCTACGAAGACTGGCTGAACGAGGGCAATACCCACGTTGTGAACTACTTTTACGAACTGGCTTGTGCTGAGACTGCCGTTGTTGCTGCGACCTTTTCCAATGTGTATGGGCTCTGTTGGACAATCTAACCAATAGCTCCGCTGTGGTTGCAGACGTTTGATCTTGATGCAGTGAAATAGGACGCTCTGCCTCCCCACGAAAGGTTGGAGTATCTTGACTGTGATTGTTACCCATTTCTACAGTGATAGGTTCGTCTACATTCTAAGTCAACTGAATCTAGTGTATTTTATATAGCGTACCGGCTAGCGTTAATTAAGCATGCGCGGCGCCATTCTGAAACGGAAATAGGACTGGAAGCAGGATGTTAACAGACCAGCAGGATGGTGGTACAAGTGACTTGAATAAAGCTGAGAGTACAGTAAGAAAGCCAAAAAATATGTGACGATTAGCGAAAACCGGACGAAACTCAGGATGCTGATTCAGGCTACATTAATTGCCATTGCTGAACTCTTTTTTTAGTGAGGTCGGCATCAAAACTTGTAGTGTGAGTCACATCTGCAAGCAAAGCCAGGGTACCAACAGGGGAGTTATTTCTACAATTATGCTAGAACATTTATGATGTACTAGAGCTTCTGAGATTACTCTTAACAAGCATAAAAAGTGTTTTAGGTAATTCTAACCTATCATGCCAGAGTTACCTAGACCACTATCCACTTCAGAAATAGTTATGCTGGATCAGCACATGCAGTACTGATTTGTGACCACCACATGATGTGAACTAGTGAACTATATACATAGCCAATTCAACACAATCACATCCTTTCATACTGCTTGAATATTTCATACTGCTTGAATACAGGCAAAATCAGCAAACCCAACCAATACCGATAAGTTAGTTTCATGTATTTCTATTTCTCCATTGCAGTAATAGAAGTATATTCAGCAGTGGCAACAAGACATGCATGTGCAGGTATGTATAGTGCACAACAACTGGAATCATATAGGCTTTTCTGTGTGGAGAACTCATATTAGATATTGGCTGGCTCTCTAACGATCAACTATCACAAAAAGCATACACACAAAAAAAAAGCTAACGAAAAAATTGCAAAATGGTTCAAACCATAACTATTTGAAATCGTGCACACATATCATTCTTGAAGTGTACTTTGTATAGGTTAATCTAACAGGGTGTGGTCTACATGGGTACAGGCTTGTTTCCTTTCTGTTTTAAAGAGTCAACCTAATATAGCCTATGATACCACGGAAAATCAGGTAAGATTCTTGTCAGGGATTCTACCGATATATGCAGACTACTTTTTACCCCCACCATATGCAGTCTTCTGAGCCGGAATTTGTGTGTGGTTGCCAACCGAGCTGAGATTTTAAAAGTTCTCCAGCATCTAAGATACCCTTCATTTCATTCACATTGGGATACAGATGTCTGAGCTTTCAGCAGTGAGGCTTTGACCTTTTTTTGATTTGGCAAGGAGCATTGTGGAGGAGATATGGGAGGTCAGGACATTTCTGTACCTACTCCAATGTCTTTTAGTCCTTTAGTTCAACTATTGCCCAGGGCTAATATGACTATTTTTAATTTGTTCAAAGTTCTCAATTTGATAATATTGTTAGTGAAATCATTTGCCTTTGCCAAAAAAAAATTAAAGAAATATAGTTGCATCTTTGTAATCATGGAAACACTTCTGCAGCTGATTTTATTTCCATTTCTGCAAGGCTGTTTGTTTATTCCTTTATTGTTGTATTTGTGGATTGAATTGAATCAGAGCAGTACACAGTGCCTTCATTAAGGCGTGCTAATGCCAATGTTCACTGTGAAAAAATAATCCATCATTTGTTCTCCTCATCAGTCCAGTACTTTAGGTGTTTGTGGTGATGGTATTTCTGGAAATTATTTAGGAATAGAACACTTCCATCCAATGTATACATCTATCAGTAATTACGAAATAAATAATTGTCTAGATAGCGACTTTTTGAAATTGCAATAGGAATTTATCATAATTATTATGTCACACACACTTGTCACACTACACAACAAATATACAAAATACACACATGACACCTCTACACATAAACCTATAAACACATTATTCAACAGTTGCAATCATTTGTCATTTTGTTGGCTGCTCCCGCACATGATAAATCCACCATCTTGGTAGAACTCGTTGAATATAATCTTTCCTAACTTCCTTCAAGTTCAAGAAGCTGTACTTTCATTTGTCATCTCCACCCAACAAAGGACAAGGTATAACATGGTCTCACAAAATAGCTACCTCTTCACTTTACCATAAGATTCAGTAAAGTGTCCGGCTCATGAGACATTAAGCTTGAAAATAAGGAAAGGGCTCATTTTACCATAATTATATTTACCCATGACAACTCAATTTTGGTGCATCAAAATTGCCTCCCAAAGTACTTTTAATGTTGTGAGTTCACTGAAGCACTGTGATTTCATCACTAAATTCAGCCTCAGCCAAAAAAAATAAGCATACCAGAATTGTATCAATAATTTAACTGCTCCCACCCATCTTAACACCCAAATAATTATTTCCATTGGGTATATCTAACACTAAACAGAATTTCCAACCAGAAATGCAACAAGATGTTTGGCTATGAACCTCTGCTACCTCAATAGACACTACTCTTGGACAGGAGGGACCATGGATTCCCTTTACTCCAGCATCTGTCTTTACAAGTTCAATGACTTCAGTTATTTCTTTTTCATGCTTCTCCACAAACCAAGCCCAAGTTTTTGCTGTATTTTGTGCAAGAATAACTCTACATTAGTACACCTCTCTTAGATACAACAACAAGCTGCAAATATGCCATGAATTTCTGTAACTCCTAAATTCTGTGAAAATTAAAGTCTATAAATATGCCAAAAGTTATCTAGTCACAGACCTATTCATCATTGCAAGCATTAGAATACTGAGGCACATAAAGAGAGATATTGAATGCCAAGCCTAGAGTACATGTGGAAGGTGAAGCCAGGCACCACTATTGGTTATGTAATATGTACAACTCTATATATAGTATGTGGCTGTATGTATATGTGTATGTCTGTGTGGTGTATGATTATGTATATGCCTGTGTGAATTTCTGTGTGTGTGTTCATGTCTGTGTTGTGTGTGTTTGTTTGTGTGTGTGTGTGTGTGTGTGTTTATACTTGTGTATATGCTTGTACATGCAATCAGATGCACAGTCAATAACTACTCTGTTTGGGTGGTTGCAAGAAATGTAAATACACTACAAGAGTTTACAGGATGTATACTGGACTGTTTCTTATGATGTCTGGCAACAAGGATGGCTTCTTCTCTGAAGACCATACACACCACGTGCATCATCCAATAAACCGCAACATCTAGTGTTTGCATGCCCAAAATTAGTATCATCCTTTATCCAGTGATCTAACGTCATGACAGCCCATTTGTTGACATAGAGTTCGACTCACTTGAGCAGACACTAGAAAAGACAAAATAACTGCAGGACTATAGCAATATCAAGATTAAAATTAATATATCTTGTGTCGGTGCAGCTCTACTTGAACCGGCTAGTCATTGGGACTGCACACTCAACTGATCAATGGAAGCCAATCAACACCCTATTTACAAGGTGTGGGGGTGTTGACTCTGACAGGGGGTCTAGAAGGTTCTAGACAACTTTGATGTGTGCATATGTGATTAGCTAGGCTATAAAACAACTACAGCATTTTGGTAATTTTAGTCTTGTCATGTTGTGTTTGGTGAGAATAAATCTTGTCAAAAGCTACTCACTTCAGTGGTTAACTTGACCACCATAACGGTATTTTGTACCACATTAACCGAAGCCAATGCCGTCAGCCTCAAGCTACCCACCTTCTGCATCTCCCAACCTCAGGTGTGGTTCCAGCAAGCAGAGGCTCAGTTTACAATATGCAACATAACTTCAGACCTCCCAACCTTAGGTGTGGCTCCAGCAAGCAGAGGCTCAGTTTACAATACGCAACATAACTTCGGACCAGACTAGACATTGCTATACTTAGCCGCTCTCGACTAGGACACAGCAGGCTGCCTCCTCGACTTACTCCTTGCACCTCCATTGGAAAACAAGTATGAGACCATGAAGGCCAGCCTCACAAAGACTTTCGGCCTCGCCCATAGGGTCTGAGCCAATAGGCTCCTCCAAATGGGTGACCTATGAGACAGGAGGCTCTTGGCCCTAATGAATGAGATGCTTTCTCTACTCGACGGACATTAACTGTGTATGTTTTTCGACTAGCTGTTCCCACAAACGGATACCGGACATCATTCGCCTTCAACTGGCTGACATTGATTTAACGGACCCCTGCAAAGTCGCTGAGCATGCTGACGAGTTGTGGCAGCCCATGAATCTCAACAGCTATCCTTATTCACAAGTTGACAGCACTCCGGCGTCAGGTTCATGCAAAGCCAACAGGCCCAGGTAAAGAGACAGACAACAACAATGCTGACTGGAGCTTTTACCACAACAAGTTGGAGATAATGCTAAGAAGTGCGTTAAACCCTGCACATTTTCAGGAAATGCCTTGGCTGACTATCAGTAGTGATGGCAGTCAGCCTTAACAAAACTCGCCTTCTCTATGCTTGGGACCGCCATTTGGGCCATTTCCTGGTTGACACGGGGTTGGAAGTAAGCATTTTCCCATCATCCGCCAGAGTGGATAGGAGCTTTTGCTGCCAGAGATCCAAGCTAACCGCTCCCAACAGAAGCAGCATCTGCACCTACGAAAAGCACACCATCTAACTGGATTTTGACAAATGCCACTTTGAGTAGTTTCTCAGCCATTGCTCAGTCCTGACTTTCTCCTAGCCCACTCCCTTCTAAGTTCTGGTTGATATCAAGGGTCAATGCCTCATTGACCCAGGAGATTTTACATCCATCAACCTACGCAATCACTGCAGAAGTGCTCCACCTTGGCTCCATAGCTTCAGCGGATTATGGGTTTGCAAAATTTCTGGCTGACTTCCCAGATGTTACAATGCCCCCATTCTCAAACCCATCCACCAAGCATGGAGTTGAGCTTTTCATCCCCACAAATGGGCCATCCTTCCATGCATGTGAACATCGGCTACCGCCGGACAAGTTGCAACTAGCCGAGGACAAATTCAAGAAAATGGAAGGGATGGGCATCATACGCCATTCTGACAGTCAGTGGTCCTCACCTCTTCACATGTTACCCAAACTATCAAGTGGTCAGAGAACCTGTGGAAACTTACAGCATCTAAACATTCCAAAATGCCTGACCGGTAACCTGTCCTACATGTACAGGATCTTACTGCCAATCTGGTTGGAGGTAAGTTCTTCTCAATGATTGATCTGGTCCATGGCTATCACCAAATCCCAATCCACACAGAGGACATCCCTGAGACAGCTGTCATACCCAATTTAGTCTGTTGGATATGTCTGCATGCCTTTTGGCCTTAAGAAAGCGGTACAAATGTTTAAATGGCTCATAAACACAGTTCTCCGAGGACTGGATTTCACTTTTGCGTACCTCATATCCTATTTGCCAGCTGCTCCAAAGAAGAACACAGAATGCATGTACACAGGATCTAGGATGCTTAGATCAGCAGGACCTTGTCATAAATTTGGCCAAGTGCCAGTTCAGCTGGCAGGAAATCCACTTCCTTGGCCATTACATCACTAAACATGGTGTAACTCTTACTCTCCAAGGTAGATGCCATCAGGCATTTTGCCAGAACCTCTACAGTCACAGGCCAGGACTTTATCGGCATGGTGAATTTCTATCACTGCTTTGTGCCTTAGGCAGCTAGCATCATGCAATCTCTTTTCCAGTCCCTCGTAGGGAAGCCCAAATAGCTACGATGGGATAAAAAGATGATCTCAGCCTTCAATCTTGCAAAGGAGGCATTAGCCTATTCAACCATGCTCACCCACCCCCATGCTGATGCCCACAGGGCCATCACTGTCGATGCTTCAGGAGTAGCTGTAGGTGCTGCACTTGAACAGCTTGTAGGTGGGTCATTGCAGCTACTGGCTTTCTTCAGCCCAAAGTTCATACCTGCTGAGCAGAAGTACAGCACCTTCGACCGAGAGTTCCTCGCCCTCCACCTGGCTATGTGACACTTTTGTTACTTCCTGGAGGGGCGCAACTTCACAGCTTTCACTGACTACAAGTCATTCACATTTGCTTTCTCCAGAGTGTCTGATCCTTGGTCAGCTCGGCAACAGTGCCACCTCTCTGCAATATCTGAGTACACTACTTGCATTAATCACATTGAAGAAAAGAGTAACCTCATGGCCAATCCACTGTCCCATAACCATCACCACTGTCCACAACTTGGAGCCTGGGTAGACTTCACAGCCATGGCAGCAGCTCAGCAAAATGACAAAGAGATGGAACAGCTGTATCGGGGCTGGTACTCGACGATGTTCAGTTCAGCCCAAGAGACACCACGCTCTGCTGCGACGTCTCCACAGGGCAATCAAGACCTATCATCCCTTCCTTCCGCCGGACAGTGTTTGATGTATACCGACTTTCTCACCCTTTAATCCAAGCCATTCAAAAGCTACTGACTGACAGATATGTTTGGCATGGTATCCATAAGCAAGTTGGCAGCTGGGCACGAACCTGCAAACGTTGCCATGAAGCCAAGATTTAGCGACATATCAGGGCCCCGCTGCAGTCTTTCAATGTGCCACACCAGCAATTTGACCACATAAATATCAACATTATGGGCCTGCTACCACCATGACAGGGCTACACCCACCTGTGATGATGGTTGACAGGTTTACCAGATGGCCAGAAGCAATGCCGCAAAGGCAACAGACACAGAGACTTGTACAAGGGCATTGGTCTCCAATTTGATTGCTGGTTTTGGTATGCCCTTGGACATGACCTCTGACAGTGGTTCCCAGTTCATGTCTATTATGGACAACAATCGCTTAACCCCAAGGCACCAAACTTCATCACACCACAGTTTACCACCCACAGGCAAGTGGCCTAGTTGAGCATCTCCACCGACACTTTAAGTCTGCATTGAGAGCATGGACTCACCAGCCCCAACTGGCTGGATGACCGGCCATGGGTCTTGTTGAGCATCCAAACAGCACCAAAAGAGGATTTGCATTACTCCTCTGCCAAACTAGTATCTATATGGTGACATGCTTACAGTTCTGGGCGACCTATATGCCACACCACAAGGGAAGCATGACCCAGTGACTATTCTACTACAACTCCCTGACACTGTCTAAGTTCATACCTATTGTGGCATCACAGGCAAGCGCACGTTCCGAACTGATCACCTGACTTGACTTGTGGTAATTAACTGTCTTGTCAACTTGCCTTTCTGAGTTGTTGTTGCTTGCATTATCAGTGTTCAGTTATAATATATTTAGCTCGCGCTAAAGTGGTGACGCTGACGTGATACCAAATGCTTCACCATGCCTCTTGCTGCCGACGACGTTCAGGCTCTCGCTCGGGCCCTTCAGGGACTTCTGGCTGCCCCAGTGGGCCCACAACCGGCCCCCACTGCTGGTACCATCAACGCTGTAGCTGTTAAGCTCCCCGCCTTCATGACCGCCTGCCCAGCCATGTGTTTCTCGCAGATCAAGGCTCAGTTCACAACTCGTCAGCCTCCAATCGCGGCTAACTTAACCAAATAAAACTACGTCGTGGCAGCCCTGGACAACAGCACATCAGGCGAGGTCGAGGCCCTCATCCTGAATCCTCCAGCTGATAATCACTATGAAACTCTCAAGATAGCCTTGATCAAGGTATTTGGGAAGACACAGGCAGAGAAGGACAATGAGCTGCTCTCCCTCTATGGTCTCGGAGACAGGAAACCATCTGGACTTCTCCGTCACATCCTGTCCCTCAATGCGGATCCTGAGACCCTCCTACATGCCCTCTTCATGGCTCAACTGCCCATTAAAGTTCGCCGCATCCTCGCTGGTTCAGCCAACAATGACCTCGAAGTCTTGGCATCAGACGCTGACCGCATTATGGAGGCTTCTCGTGCTGTGACCCAGGACTTGCCGGGATCTCTGCACTCAAGAAAACCAAGCCCTCCCCGTCTCCTGGGTCTGCGACTCTATGCCTCTACCATGCCAAGTTTGGTGAGGCTGCTCGCAAGTGCAATCATAAGGCGCTGCCAGTCACAATGGCCTCCGGAAATGACCAGGCCAGCCGCTAAAAGTCTCCGCAGTCGGCCATCAGGAGAAGAACACAATGACTGTATGGGACCACCGCTCAGGCCGCACCTACCTCATTGACTGTGGTGCTGACTTCTCTCTTTACCCTGTTTCCATTGCCAACAAGAAGTCCTGGACCACCACAACACCCTTCATCGCTGCCAATGGGTCTCTCATTACTACGTGGGGCACAAGGGACATTCCCCTCCTCCTTGGTCATGGACGCTGCTTCACCAAAGAGTTCCACGTGGCTGTCACCCAGCCCATCCTTGGCACCAATTTTTTCATCGCCAATGACCTTGCCATAGACTTGGCCGGGCACCGCCTTATTGACATGGCCAACTACTCCTCGATTCCGACCAAGATAGCTTGTGAGCAGCCATCTCTCTCTGGCTTGCTGGCACCCTCAGTCAATTGCTTTGACCGCATCATTGACGACTTTCCGGAACTCCTCATACCCCATTTCCAATCCACGGCCAACAATAAACATGGTGTAGAGCACCACATCATTACGAAGGGACCTCCTCTCCATGCTCATTCACATCGCCTCGTCGCCGAGAAACTAACAATCGCTAAGGCAGAGTTCACTAGGATGGAACAACTCGGCATCATTCGCCGATCCAATTCACCATGGGCCTCCCCTCTCCACATTGTGCCAAAGCTCGGAGGAGGTTGGCGGCCATGTGGCAATTTTCGCTGTCTTAACGTTGCTATGGTAGATGACCGCTACCCATTGCCACATATCCAAGACTTCAATGCCAGTTTGGAGGGTACGGTGGTCTTCTCCAAAGTTGACCTCATTCGTGGTTATTACCAAATACCAATGGCTGCTGATGACATCCCAAAACAGCAATCATCTCCCCTTTCGGTCTCTGGGAGTTCTTACACATGCCTTTTGGACTCAAGAATGCAGCCCAAGCCTTCCAGAGGTAAATGGATGGAATCTTCCGTGGCATCCTGTTCGGCTGCACCCACTCCACGAAGCTACTAAGGTCAAAGGTCAAACCATCACATGGACGCCTGAATGCCAGTTGGCATTCACCACAGCCAAGGTCTGCTGTTTGCTTAAGCCACTCTCCGACACCATCCACATGTGGCTGCAATGACCAGCATCATGGTAGACGCTTCTGACAAAGCTGTCGGAGGCCAACTGTAGCAGATTGAAGCTGGTGTCTGGAGCCCAATCGCTTTCTTCTCCCGCAAACTCTCCATAGCCGAGAGGAAATACAGTACCTTTGATCGGGAACTCTTGGCCTTCTACCTCACCATCAAACATTTCAGGCACTACGTCGAAGGCCGACCATTCAAGATATACACAGATCACAAGCTGTTGACGTACGCTTTCCCCAGTGCTGCAGAGCGATCACCAAGGCAATCCAGACCCTGTCTTTCATCGCTGAGTTCTTAACAAACTTGCTTCACATCGAAGGAAAAGCCAATGTTGTGTGGCAGCAATCTCGGCCGCCGCCCTCCAAACCACCGACTACCGCCAACTAGCCAACTGTCAGTCCAACTCAGCGGAGATTGCAGACTACCGACTTCTATCACTGGTCTTCAGTTCGAAGACATAGCATTTGGTGACTTCACTATCCTCTGTGATACCCCCATCAGACAGAACAGACCGGTCGGGCCATCAGAGTGGACCAGAAGAGCCTTTGAAGCCATCCACGGTCTTTCTCACTCTGGCACTCGCCCAACACGGAAAGCAATCTCTTCCGTTTCATCTGGCATGGGCTCAAGTGAGATATACTCCGTTGGCGCCGAGAGTGCCACCACTGCCAAGCATCAAAAATTCAGTGTCATGTCCATGCCCCTCTTCAAAGAGCGAACACCTACCGACAGACTTTTCGGAAGCCTTCATGTGGACATTATTGGACCACTTCTGACTTCGGAGAACAAGGTTCACCTTTTCACCATTGTTGACCGTTTCACACGATGGCCCGAGGTCATTCCAATGGAGAATTCCACAACAGAGACATGCGCAAAAGCCCTCATCAGGCACTGCATTGCTCAGTTTGGCATTCCGGACGATCTGACTTCGAACCATGGCCCACAGTTTATGTCACACATCTGGGACGAACTCAACAAGCAGTTGGGCATCTCTGCCTCCACGACAACGGCATACCACCCTCAGGCTAATGGAACGGTGGAATGCCTACACCACCAGTTTAAGGCCTCGCTCAAAGCTCGTCTCCGAGGACCCGACTGGATCGACGAACTCCCTCTTGTTCTACTAGGCATAAGAACAGCATGGAGGGAAAATCCCGGATGCTCTGCCGCGGATCTCGTATACGGCAAAGCCTTGCATGTCTCAGGTGAGTTCTTTCCACCAGCTGCAAACCAACCACGCAATATCCCTCCATCTTCAGTGTTTCTCCAACAGCTCCGAACATCGATGTATTCTGCTCTTCCACCTCCACCCATACTACATAGCCGCCATCCAATCTATGTTCCACGGAACCTGTCAGCTACCGGTTTCATATATGTGTGCCAGGATGCCCATCGAGGCCCGTTATAGCACCCCTACCATGGACTATTCAAAATCCTGGAGGCAATGGAGAAGTACTTCATCCTGGACATCAATGGCCAGCGTGATAGTGTGTCTATAGACCGCCTCAAGGTTGCCTATGGTAAACCCTGACCACCCCACCACATCACAACCACATAAGTCCATTCGTCCGGCAAGCCCTCACTCAGCCACATCTTCGGCCACTACTCCTGCCAGTACGATGCCACCTCTTCTCTCATTCTCCGGCAGGCCCATCAAGGTCCCTTTATGCTACTGCTAGGCCAACTTCCCTCCATTGCACTCCACTGGGGGGGGGGGGGGGGGCTCCTGTGGCATCACAGGCAAGAGCATGTGCCGAACTGATTACCTGACTTGACTTGTGGTAATTAACTGTCTTGTGAACTTGCCTTTCTGAGTTGTTGTTGCTTGCATTATCAGTGTTCGGTTATAATATATTTAGCTCGTGCTAAACTATCCCCACAACTCACGATGGAGACACTAAGACTTCCATTCTTCCTGACCTACCGAACAGCAATTACATCTTCATCCATCGTGATATGGATTGCATGCCTCTTCAGTGCCCATGTGAAAACCCTTTCCATGTCCTGGAAAGAGGTTTTATGTTCTTCATATCCGACTTCGGAGGCAAGCCGGACACCGTCCACCTTAAGCGGTGCTAGGGGTACTTTAAAAAAATAGTTAACCTCAAATACAAATGATCATAACTTTTTGTTTTCTACTCCTATGAACATAATGTTGCTATCAAAAGATAGCTCACTTGTCATGCTTTCAAATGATATGCATATCATATACTTTCTTTTTGTCCTCCTTCAAGATAACTCAAAGAAGCAAGTACCATTGAAGAAGATGCCGCCCATTCCCCACCCTTATACTAGTATTTTTTATTGGCTTGTAATTGCTTCAGTGGCTAGAGCATGCATAATGCTACAAATTGAATGGTTTAGAATCTTTTTTTTAAAAACCCACTAGTAATGGCGAGTACAAATATAAAATTTTACCTTAGATCATCAATAACTTCACAAAAGAGGCAATGATTTTTTTTTTTAACCATTCAATTTGTAGAGTCAAGACAGAGCTACAAAATGGTATAAAATATTAGAGATAAATTTTTAATTCGAATGAGTTATTGTGGGTGGAGGCAAGTAATCAACATTTTTTACCAAAAAAAGTTATGGCAATGTAAACATTGAAGTTTGGGTTTGCACTGACAGGGGAGACAGCTGCACCCCCCCCCCCCACTTTTTAAACTTGTGTTTTACAACTTTAGAGCTCCGTAGGTTCTGCCTAAAGAGGAGGGACCTCAAAAACCTGCATCCCAAAGTCCCCATCCAGAATAACTCGGTGCGTGTGGCGCAAACATCTTTTTAATTAGGCGTTAAAAATGTATTACCTGGTCAAGCGTGTGGGTGGAAAATTGAAGGTGTTGCTTTTACAATGCCTTCAATTTTCTGCCCGTGCGCTTGACCAGGTAATAAATTTTTAACGCCTAATCAAAAAGGTGATTGCATAGAGGCTGGCTTCCTCTAGCCACTCGTCCCATTTATATATTTTTTGCACTTAGCAATCTGGAGTTATCTTGGCGGAGGTTGAGGCGATTCAGGCTTTTGAGGTCGAGT